>CM042910.1:23898512-24443512 GCA_023653625.1 Triadica sebifera | reverse complement strand
CTCCAGTCTTCTTCCTTCATAGCCTCTGGCTTCTTCCCTGAGAGAGGTTGATACAGATTTCTTTGATACAAATAATCTTCTATTTGCATTTTCCAAAAGCCAAAGTCCGCTCCATCGAACTTCTCAATTTTTACCTTTCCTTCATCTGTGGCCATCGCTCCCACTCGAATCTGACTTCCTTTGGATCGTTTCTGACAATTCTTGTGAACCTCTGTGTATTAGAACACCTCCGTGGATAATTTGGTACAACTGACCAAATTTCACTATTCACAAAAATTTACTATTCATGTGAATAGTAATCGCCCGAAAAAGGACAGAAAAAACGCAACCAATGCTCTGATACCAGTTGTTGGGAAATGACGCCAATTTCCCTATAGTCAGATTTATGAGAAAGCGAAGAAAATACAAACTAATAAGACAGACAAGTTGATAACGGAGTTCGGCCAATTATACCTACGTCTCCGGACTGCTGCAGATCTTTTACTGAAAGAAGAGAAATTTACCGAGTGTTTACAAACACTCACAACTCACAACCTCTCACTAATGCTACTCTCTCACTTTTTGATGGAATACTTTACAAATGAATTTCTAAAGCTATATATAGGCCTACACCTCCTCAATGGACGGTTAAGATTAATTCTCACCTACTTTGATGGATGGTTGAGATTATTTCTCACCTACCGTCTCACCTACCAAATGTATGGTCAAGATTAATCTTCACTTACCATCTTACCAACCAAATAGATGGTCAAGATTAATCTCCACCCACCAAATGGATGGTCAAGATTAATCTTCACCTACCATCTTACCTACCAAATATTTTGTCAACAAAAGATGCACCGTCCATCTTTATTGTCATTTATTTTATGGTGCATGTATAGTTTGACCAACAGCATCATTGATTAATGACATGGAATTACTTGAGAGGAGGTTATCTTAATTGTTTCTCATTCTCCAATTAAATTCACTCTGTTATCCATTTTCATTTCCATTCCTGCTTTCTCTCTCTCTCTTTTCTTGATTATGTAAATATCAATTTGTTAATTTTGATTTTGTAACATTTGGTTTGCGCTCTATCCTTTTGTCTTTCTTTCTACCCACTCACTGATCGGTGCCTGAGAAAGAAAGACCCCAGGGCAGTCAGGCAGCCTTTTCCACCGTGAGTCTCTTCGGCCTCGGCACCAGGTCCTCTCTCTCTCTCTTCTTTTCTTTTATATTTATACGTATATATTAACGTTGAATTTGATTCTTCGGCCTTTTCATTGTTTGGATCATTAATTACTCTTTTGCAAGATTATGATGAGATTATTAAATACTAATTGCATTGCATATAAATTTCTCCATTGCCTTTTTTTTTTCCTAATGGGTTTATGTGATACTATTTGTATTAAAATACACATGTTACTCTACCAATAAATTTTAGTTTAATGCTGTAGAATATCCAATCGGATCCTTAGCACAAAAAAAATCCATACTTTTTACGAAAATTTAATGATTTCAAAGCTGTCGTCTGTGTTGTTGGCATTGATAAGTGGAACTTTTGTTTGATGTGATAGTTTATATGTTTCTTTTCTTTCTTTTTTTTTTGGTGAAATCTTATATAGTTCTTTAATTGTGATTATGTATATCGTTCATATCTGATCACTATCTTTTTTGTACCTTTTGCTTTCAATCTTTCAATCCATGTGTCATCAAGTCATCCTCATTGATCTTTCCTTTTCTTTCATCGAAATGGAGGAGTGTTCCAATTTCATATTATATGGAATTTTCTGATTTTTTTTTTTTTTTATCTATTTTCGGGGACCCTGATATGCTGCTTTAAATTCAACAACCCTTGATTAAATTCAGGAAACCTTATTTTCTAAATTGAAATTTTTTCAAGGCTTTTAACTAATGAAGAAACCAGAAGGCATTTCGGCCTAAAAAGAATGCCGGAAGCAAGGTTTGTGGAATTCCTTTCTGGTTTTTTATTTCTGTTATTGTGTTTCTTGTTTTTATATTGTTGATAAAAAGGAATTCCGAAATTAAATTGCAGGGTGCCCAACTTCAAAAACACATAGATGCCACCTTAGGTAGTGGTAACCAAAGAGGATTGCCTCCAGGAGAAGATATCAATGAATGGCTGGCTGTCAACAGTAACATCTTCCACTAGTTTTTTCTTCTGCTCTAGGATTTCTGATTTCTGTTAACAGTCATATTCATACGTATCAATTTCTGAAAGAAGCATGGAGCAATGTAATTTTTAGCCGTTTAATGATTTCTTGTTCTGCAGCTGTGGACTTGTTGAATCAAGTGAACATTTTATATGGAACTCTTACTGAATTCTGCACAACGGCCAACTGTCCAACAATGACCGCAGGACCAAACTTTACTTCTCAATATCATAAATGAATTATTTTCTTTTTTATGATTTTCTCTGTAGAATGTCAATATCGATGATGTTTGTCAAATCTTGTTAGGCATATTTTGCGTTAATCAGTATAAAGTATATGATTCTTTTGATTGATTGAAGGGAAACTGCTTCTTCGTAGCTAACATTTCCTTTTCTTTCAGTCCATGCTTTACTGGTTCGTTTAGTCGGTTATGTTTATCTCTTTTCAGATACGAGTATAGATGGGCTGATGGAGTTACAGTTAAGAAGCCAATTGAGGATTCTGCCCCTAAATACGTTGAATATTTTTTGACGGATTGGATTGAAGCTGTGCTAGATGATGAAATGATATTCCCTCAAAAATTGAGTTGGTGCAGTTTTTTGATAATTTAAGACATAATTTTTTTGAGTGTTGGAGTATTTCTATTGATCGGTCATGTAATATAGGCCCAAGTCGGACATCCAATTGCTTCGATTTGAATTATCCGGAAGATGCCATTCACTCAAGACTGGGTCTCTTTACCTGGTGTTATACCTGTAGCTTCGGGTGGTATTCACGTTTGGCATATGCCTGCTCTGACCGAGATCTTTGGAGATGATTCCGTACTACAATTCGGTGGAGGAACTGCACCTGGTGCAGTAGCTAATCGAGTAGCTCTAGAAGCATGTGTACAAGCTCATAATGAGGGACGTGATCTTGCTCGTGAGGGTAATGAAATTATCCGTGAGGCTGACAAATGAAGTCCTGAACTAGCCGCTGCTTGTGAAGTTTGGAAGGAAATTAAGTTTAGCCAAGGCTTAGCTCAGGACCCCACTACTCGTCGTATTTGGTTTGGTATTGCTACCGCGCATGACTTCGAGAGTCATGATGATATTACGGAGGAACATCTTTATCAAAATATTTTTGCTTATCAGAGATATTTAATTCTGGTGTGGTACAGGGGCACCTTTTACAGCAAATTTCCGAGATGTAGTTAAGACAATCTTTAAGCGGTTGTTTCGTGTATATGACCATATCTACCATGAGCATTTTCAAAAGATTGTGAGTTTGAAGGAAGAAGCTCATCTAAATACTTGCTTTAAGCATTTAGTTCTTCTCTTTACATGGGTACGTTTTTCAACTTTATACTATCGTCATACTGTCGCTGTCAAATAGCCTGCACGACCTCGTCAAACGCCGAGATGATTCTTTAGCTTCTTTTAACTTTATTTTTTCTGGTATGCCTCAGGAATTCTTCTTGATCGATAAAGGGGAGCTCGCACCTCTGCAAGATCTTGTTGAGCCTATTCTGCAATTATAGTGCGTGTTTTGTGGATCTCTTTCATCAAGTTGTTAGCTTTTAGTATGAATGGATTTTGTACACATTTTTGTAAGCTTCCTTCTTTACGTATAATCTCCCCTGCACTTGTTGATTTATTTTATGACTTCTGTAAACTCATAAATTCAAAGTAAGACTTTGCCTTCAATTATAATTAAATTTGGATGCAATATGATACACATTTTCGTTAACAATTCATGTCGGAAAGCAATTAGTTTGAACAACAATTCATGTGGAGTAAGCAATTAATTTGTACAACTTGTTGCTGTCAATAGCTGTCTGTAAGCAGGCAGACTTGCTCGTTTCTCATTTACTAAATTGATAGATAGTTATAGGGATTCATATTATTGATATTCAACACAATGATCCAAGTCACAGTATCACTCTACAAATTGGAGTAAAGTTGAAATCACTGTATAAAATGAATATGAAGTAAACCCCCATCTTTACTTTCCCACCAAAAAAGCTCCAAAGTGTTTCTCGTAAGTGTGGTTTGGTAAAAAAAAAACGGATACTGGCACTAGTCTGCTTTCAAATTTTGACACTATAAGAATGGTGTATAAAACCTCTCTGCAGATAAGCTGGAAGAATCGCGACTCCATTGCATTGGTTCTTTCCTATACAAGCAGGAGTAAGTTGAAACAGTAAACCAATTGTCACCTCAATTTAGATCGATCAAGATTGCCACTTTGCGAGATAATAAGTCTGGAAAAATCAGCGTTCCACTTTTTGCAAGCAGTTGAGCTCACACCATGAAATCATACGAGATCTTCCATATATACCCTACTTTTCTTTAGTTGTTTCGCAAATACATCCTGGATAGGGATTTGCATAAAAACTTTCTTCCAGCTTTGGAAACTCTCCAGGGTCCCTTCGATATGGAGCTCCAATTCGATCTTTGTGAAGCTCTTTCACTTTGGAACTGAATGTCTCCCAAGATATTGTTCCTTCATCCAACTTATCCACCAGATTCACAAAATTCATCCTGAAACCATCAATAAAATATTTTTATTTTTTTTTATTGTGAATGACAAATATTTAAGTGTGCAAACATAATGAAGAAATTTTATCCCAATTAGACACATTAGATTAAAAAGACGCTAACGGGTTAGAACATTACTTGTCTGGACTAATAGTCTTCTTGAAATCCTCAAATCATCTATGACCTTGAACTGCCTTCGCCATGTTTCCGTCATATGTATAAACAAATACATCACTTTGAAGTGCAACAACATAGTCTAAACCAGCCAACATGTTCTGATGATTCATTAAAGGTTTCAGTTCATCTTCCTTGGAGAGAGTGGAATGTGAGAATATGTTAGGAAAGTCATCCAGAAGAGGTTGCATGCTTCCATTCCCGTAAGCTTGGCCAGCAACCAAGTAAATCCTGGTGCTGGATGGAAAACCCAGTCCTTTAAGGAAAAGAGAAGTCTCCCTAGGAGTCAATGGGCAACCACCAAGCAACCTTCTTTCTGTTCCATTTATTTCTTTATCCTTCCAATGGCTGACTTCATAACGCATCCTCTGCAGCTCTTGATCTTCTTCTGCTGTCAAATTATGACTGCAGCCTGTAAATGCAAGCATATCCTTCTCATACCTATAGTTAGAAGGCAAGAGAGTAATTAATTATAAAATCATTTTTTAGAGTGTTGTAATACTTGTACGCCCCAAAAATAGAGGACATGAAAGATCTGTTGGTCCATGAAATGATAATTTGACTTTAGCTATTATATAGAAAATTATTTCCTTTTTATTATCCTTTCATTTAAAAAGAACAAAGTAAGGTCGGATGATTGTCTGGTCCACAGCACCATTACTTGATACACCTAAAAACAGCCCAACAAAAGTTTTCAAACACGATTTTGACATTCAGATTAGATCGATGCCATTAATTTTTCCAGTGAGCACATTAAGTAGATTCTAGTAATATCCTCCCTGTTTTAGCTAGAAATTTAACAGTTTAAACATTCATGACAAATGTAAGAGATTCAACATAGTAACTAACCTCAAGTGGAGAGCAAGATAGGGGCTTCCATTTTCTCTCTTTCTAGAGACAAAAATGTTTCCAAGTTCTTCGATTGGTTCTGAATACTTCAATGCCATGTAGTTGACACGGCATCTTAGCTTTTGAATGGATTCTGGGAGACCATTGTTGGCAAGCCGAGAATCAGTATGAGTGAAATATATTACTTTGTGCTGTTTCAACTCTGGGAGGATCTCAGTTTTATAATAACTAACCTGAAAAAGGAAAACAAGGTCAAACGGACTGCTATCAGTTTCTGCAAAGGTAACAATATCCATTCGGTCCACTGCATTAGCTCACTGTTTCTTCATGGGCTCAGAAGAATGATAATCAGTTCCAGCAATAAACACGTCAAACCTTAGACCAAGATATTGGTGTCTTTGTAAAAGGCTCAATTCCAGCATAAGCAGGTGGCAATGCCTCCACAATGTGGATATCATACTTCAATGTGTCAATGAAGTGTTGCCAATTGAACAGGTCCTTGAAACAACTGCAAAAATAAATAAAATACGTTTGTATATCATCCAAAAACATTACAGTGAACTTATGTAATTCAAATATGGGACCAAAGATACCCAAAATGCTAGAACTGAAAACCCCTCTTCAGTTATAATGGTGGGCTTTTTTCCGTAGAAGTATCAAATGGGCTAATAGCAACACAAAATATAAGCCCAACATACTCTAATTTAGAAACAAGATGAACATTCTCCATTTCAGACACAAAATAAACATATCTATTAGATCAGGGAACATTGACATTTTCTGAATTCCGAACACTCTCAAACTTGATGTGCTTGCATGCATCAATTAGAAACATTTTCCTTAAACACACACTTGTAAACCTAGTAACAATCTTATAAAGGAAAAAGTGCCCTGATGTGACTAACCTACTCATTAAATGTATTATGCTTACATGCATCAAATAGGAGCATTGCTCTCAATATACTCTTGTAAGCACAATAACATACTTTGGATCAGTCATCATACTCATTTCTAGCAAAAGCCACTTAATTATTTGACGACCAGATCAGATTATTTGTAATCAGCACCTATGAAAACTGTCAAATTCATTTTGCGGGAAAAAGAGTCATTCAGATTCTGTTATCCCAGTTATTTAATGGATTGCAAAAATTTGGAAAGTGAAATATAAATAAATAACCTTTCATCTGCCCAGTAGGAAGTGTGATCCAGAGAAGGAAGAACAAGTGTTGCCTTCATAATCTTAGCCAAAGCAACCATATCACAAATCTGTGTACTAGAATTTTTGATACATCAGGACCACAATTGATATCAAATGAGATATCATCCAAAAGAAACAATCTAAGAAACAAAAAGCCAGACCCCAAATCTCATTTGATTTAAGCCACCATTAGCATTTATGAGAATGAAACCATTTGTCTTTGCATCCAGCTCTGTCAAGAGGAAAAGCAAAAAGAATCTTGACAAATAAAGCACACATGCAGAGAAACAATTAAAAAAAAATTAACAGTTGAAATTTCATACTCTTGTAGCTTTTTGACTGGTCAATACACTGGGTGAAATTGTCACTGTTGGGTTTGGACCAGATATCTGAGAGCTGGACAAAATAAATTTCAGAAATGAAGCAATAACAATAAGATATTCTTCACAATGTTTAGGTTGCCATTGGTTCTTTGATAAGCCAAATTTAAGTCTTCCTCTTTCTTTGTTTTCTCAGAAATTAAAATAATCTGCATTAAATAATAAAGTTACCAAAGCTGAAATTCAAGACTTACTTCGCCAACTACACCTGATTTCACTGTCCTTCGGAGTGGCTCCACCTCAGCATCTCTCTTCCGATAATCATAAGAAATAGAGTTCTGAGAATCTTGTGATCTTTTAGGCAGTTGAGTTGTGGAATCAGCTAAATCCTAATGTGAAATGCAAAGCATTTTAGCAAGGCAAAAGGTACCAGCTAGCAGAATGAATGAAATGCAAATGTAGACAACTCACAATAAATATATCACACAAATATTACAGACAGGTTTGATTACCATAAACTGTAAGAGAACACATCAGAAGAGAAAACACATATGTTTAACCAACCATCTGGACCGATCGGATTTGAGATAGCACAATGAAAATGAAACATCTGAAAAACCATAACCAGATATACTCCATATAACTCATCACTATGAATTCTATTAAAAACATATAAATTCAGCATCCTGCAATACATTACGTACTAGTCTAAATTCGATGATTACCATCTAAGAGCTGGAGAAATTAACTTTGCACATATATCATACATATAGCAAACGGAGTATTCTACTGAGGATGGAATTATGGGTATATAGTGATTATATGCCAAATGCAATTAACTAAAATTAAACTTTTCAGCGAAATACTACTAAGTGGGAAAAACTGCCATCCAAATGTCACTTTTTACAGTAAATTCACAAATCAATGCATTTAAGAAAGAAAATACAAGTCGTATAAACACCTACCACAAAAACGTATGCGACAAAGAAGATTAAATTACAGGCGTACAAGAACTAAACTGGTTGGAGGTAGCTTGTTCAAGGGTAGATCCAAACCACCCATATACACAAATCTTAGAAACACCCAAAAACAAACAAACCCCACAAAACACAAAGAACATCCAGTGGCCCAACTTCTTCCTCTCCCTCAACCCCAAATCCACAATACTAGCCTTCTTATTGAGAAAACTCTTGACAACTCCTCCATGAACTCTCTGGATCACATGCTGGTGGTGGTGACTCTGCCTCTCAAAGACCTCAGCAGATTCAGATCTAGAGGAATTAAGTTGCAACTCAATTTCATGACTATTGCTATAACTAGTATTATTACTATTGCTGTTACTGGAATTATTGTTGCTGCGAGCGGTGGAGGCGGAGTTAGTGTTATTGCGCTTGAAGGAGTGACTCCGGCGAGTCATGGGGCCCGAGAAACGAGGGCTGTTAACTCTCTGAGAAATGCCATCACTAGAGTTATGGTCGTGGCGGTGAGAGCGAGATGGGTGACCCATGAAAATGATTTTTTTTTTTTTTTGAAATATGTATAATGCCAGCGATGTTTTAACTGATTTTCCTTATCGGTAATATTTGCTGCGATTCTGATTAGATTTCGATGAGATCGCCATTAACAAACCAGAGAGAGAAAATTTCAAACACCCATTTTTATCTCAATGCCAAATCTTTGCCTCTTTTCTGTCTGAAAAGAAGGAAAAAAAAAAAGGAAGGAAAAGAAAGTCTATAGCTAAGCAAAGCTCTCTGGCTCGCAAAAGTCACAAATGGGTCGATCTGCAAATTTTTTTTTTTTATCAGACTGCAATTTTTATTATTTCACCATGATCCATAAGTATATATATAATTAGTAAGTTAATCTCAGAGTTGCATTGGAATTGACCAAATTTAGGTAACAAGTAAAAATAATCAAAATTTAGCATTTAAATAAGTACAATATTAATTAAGGTAGATAAATATAATGAATTTTTTTAAATATTATTAAAAAAAAAATCTGATTTGATGAAGTGAGCCTTGGCAAGAAGAATTCAAAATCCAATTAAGTGGGGATCTTACAAAACAAAAGTGAAAAATTGGAGGATTAAAATGAAATATTTATTGAATAAATTAAATTAAATTAAATATTAAATAAATAAATTAAAAAGTAATTAGAAATTGATTAAATATTAATTATTAGATTAGTATATTATATTATATTATATTAATATTAAATAAATAAATATAGATATATTAATTAAATAAAATGAAACAAATCATAATTAATCTATATCCAAACATGCATAGTGACAAATGGGTGTAATGCACCTTAAACCTCCTTTAATCTTCATATATGGATTAATAGATTATTAAGATGGTATAAAAGTTGAGCAAGCTTACGATGGAGCTTCACTCATTTTGTTTCCTTCGTTTTTGCATGTGTGATGCGGGGCTGCCACTGTCGGAGGAGAAGCCGAATGAGAAAGAAGGAAGAAAGAGCACGCCTGTGAACGACATCGTTTTCTTGGGGCAGCAGTGAAGATGTTTAAACGGTGTCTCACAGTAGCTGAGGGGCATTCTAATCTTGGTAGTGTAGAAGATACAGTAATATACGGATTTGCCTTTTATATATATTAATTAATAGATTTGTTCCGTACGGTCCCATTTTATTTAGCTGTTGAGTGCCCTTCCTGGGCATGGCTGATACTGAGATTGATATTGGTCTTCGTTAAAATTAATAGAGTATAATTTATTTTATTTAAAAAATATATTTTTATATGATATATAAATAAATATATATAGTGATTATTTTGATATAATTCTTTATTACAGTAATAATAATAATATGTAATTAATATTAAGTAAAAATTTATATAAATGTATATATAATATAGAAATAAAATTAATTATGTTTAATATATTAAATAATATATATCAATAAAAAATAAATTATATATTTTTTATCCTATAAAATGAATAATATTACTAGTTTTACTATTATTTATATGACAAATTATAATTTTTTTTTTTAGATTTCAATTAGAAACAAATTTTAAAAAACTAATAACTCTCTCTCTGATATCATTTGAGATAACAATTAAGAAAATTGAAACTATAATGTACTAATTGTCTCATAGTTACAGTTGTTAATAATTGGCAGAAACCCTAAAATATTTTAAAATGTCATTAAACTATACATAAAACTCTAGATAATTCACACAAAATATCTTAAATATAGAAAAATTATGTAGTATATTACACTGTAATGTTTTAAATTCATACAGTATCAAATAAATATATATTATCTTAAATAGCATTATAGTATGCTGTTAATTTTTTAAAAGTTTATTTATTGCTGTAATTTATGAAGGTTTTCAATAATTTGTTTTTATTTATAATATTTTTATATTTGCAATTATAGATAATATATTGATTTAAAAATTAATTTGAAGAAATAAGTATTTTATGATTAATAAAATTTATAAGAGTAATATAATCAAAATAAAATTTTAAATCAAATTAGCTATGACAAAAAAACTTTAAAATGATTTTTTTAATCAGCAACTTATTAGATCCAGAATTAGAATCGGGGATTATCAATTATCAAACAACTATAAACTATCAAAAAAAAATGCACTCAAAATTCTAAATACCTATTAGGCTAGTTGGTCAGCCTTTATTATTATTATTATTTATGATATAAATATCAAAATAGTTATTTATAGGAATAAATTAGTACTAAATAATTATTGGAAAAAAGATTTTGAAGAGTCTTAAGCTGACATTAATCCATACATTATTCTTCAAATACCTAATTAAATCTGTGTTAATTTGTCAACATTTATATACTAGAAAGGTAAATGCTGCTTATGAAAGTTGACAGTAATTGCTCCTCCAAAAAGTTCCTTTCCTCAAACATTTTTTGGAAGATTGCTGAGAGTATATTTTCCTTCATCAGTGCTTCACTTCCCCTTTTCAAAGCATGCAGAAGAATTGCCACTTTCAAATTTTACCTTTCGTTCTTCCTGAATAAAATAAAATTAAAATATTGTGTAAAAAAGCTACCAATAAAATATTATTGTATAAAAAGTAAGATCATACTACATTACACATTGAGTGCAAGAGCAAAATTGGGTAATTGAAATGAGATGGAGAGAGTATTTGTTTTAAATTTTTATGTTGTAAAAAATTTTTTGATCAAAATAATTTTGAAGATTTGTTATTAATTAAAAACTTATACTTATATTAAAATTCATAAATTAAAATATAAAATTTTCATGTAAATTAATTTACATTTATGAATTTGGTGATCATAAAATGAAATTATCAATAATTTGCACCAAGCAATTCCTTGAAAAATACACAAATAAATCATTATTTGAAAATGACATGGCCTTTATAAATGTGAAAAAGGAGACAGCAAATTGTCCATTCCAAAAACTTTTCAAACCATGTGGAAAAATTGGATGCGTAACAAATTAGACTAAATCTTTTGATTTAATAAAAGATAATGAGTTAAATAAAACAACAGAAGATTACCCAAATTGCACTTTGAAATCGCATCTTATTGCTGTTGTCTCTTTCCATGAGATTGTCTTGTACTGTATGCAAGATAAACACTTGTTTATTGATCAGTAATTTTTGCAATTTTTTTATTTATTACGGATCAATTAAAATATGAGTATTAAAAAGTGCATAAGAATGTTCTAAGCAATTCTCATATAAGATAAATATAATTAACATTTTTTTATATTTACTCTGTAATTGATTTACATTATTGAAATTTTAATCTAAAAAAATTTACCAATTTATTTAATAAATTAAATTTGATGATATATACCAATTATAAAATAAATGTTGAATAAAGTGCAGGAAAAAAAATGTTAATATGGAATTTCTCTCGTGTATAATGTTACTTTGTTCGCTAATAAATCTATATATTGAAAATCAGACTTCAAACTTTATATTATAATCATTTTGAGAAAAAAGACAGAATCCTTTCCTCAACATTATTAACCGCTGTTTAATAGTTAAACTTTAATCAAGTGGGGATTTTTTGCTACAACAAAACTATTTTATCATTTTCTTTATTATATATATAATTTTTTTAATTTTGCTTTGTTTATTCTTATCTCGCCTATGATGTCTTTTTACCAGTAACAATAATAAAATTCAATAATTTCTACCAAATTTTGTGGTAGAAAAAAAGTTATAATTATTAATTAAGACCATGTGCAACTTTATATTTTTTAACCTCACTGAACATAATTTTCCAATAGCAATATCTTGTCTAAGAAAATTAATAAAAAAAATTAAAAATTAGTATTGACAATAAATAATAACTAAAACAAGTATTCAAATTAATGAAAAAGAGACAAGCATATTGATCAATAAACATCAACGTAAAATTAATGATATATGATAAATGTTATCAATATTTTATTTTCAATATTTTTTGGATATTTATTTTATAATTGGTTTATACCATCAAATTTTTATAAAATAAAGTACCAAATTTTGTATTATAAAAATTTTATTTTACAAAATTTTGGTACTTTATTTAATAAATTAAACTTGATGAGTGTGTATAAAAAATATTGTTAACATTTTTCATTATATATTCATATCAATAAACAATAAGAGAAAGTAAAATCAACAGCGGGTATAAAAATTTGAAGAAATTAAAAAAAAAAAAACATAATTATATACACTCGTTTTGTTTGAAAGCAACTAAAAAAATATATACACGTTTATTTATAAAAAAAAAATTATAAATCAATGTGGTCATTAAATTTTGTCTCACCATCACTATAACAGCTCATGCCTAATTTATAAATCCACTTTCCTTTCTCATTTTATTCCTATATAGAATTAGAAGCTAGCACGTCAAACGAGATTTATTTAAAAATATTATATGTATTAATTTTTATAAAAGTTTATAAATTTTGAGAAATTTATTTACACCACCTTCATGCTTAATAATGTCTCAATTAGAATCAAGGAAAAATTTTAGATTTTATTTAGATTGAGAGATTTTAAAATCCATAAATTTTAAATCAATAAATTAAAAATCTACTGATTATAAAAATTATATCATTTGTTTTGAATATAAAATTTATGGATTGATAAAGTAATTTCTCTTGTATTTATGTTTAGTTTAGTGAGCATAATCTATGGATTTAATAATTAATTTTCAATTTTACATTTTACTAAATATTGCTAATTTATTATTAATTAACCATTTTCTATTTTTATCATGTTTGTATTTTATTGTAAAATAATATAAATTAAAGTAAATTTTTTTAAAAAATGCAATTGATTAAATTATTTTTATTGTCAAATTTGAAATAGTTACAAAATTTTCACTCAAAATTATATATAAACTTATTATCTATATTATATTTATGAATATCCATTAATATTTTTTTTCAAAATAACTCATTAATATTTTTTAATTGATATTCAAATCAATAAAGATAAAATGAGTGAAAATAAAAAAATTGAAAAATAAATTTTATTGTATTTTTAGATTTAATGATAGTTTTGAAATATTATTAATTTATTATAAATAATATTAGAATAAAAAAATTCTGATAACAATATTTCATAAATAAGAAATGATAATTTTAAATTTTTCTACCTTCTACATGATATATCAAATATTTAAAAAATGAAAAATTTTAGTAGATGGAAATTTTTCTAAAATTTATAGATTTTGATATTTTTTAAATAATAAAATAATAAATTTGATATAAATCAAACTATTGTTTGAATTATGCTGTTCAAAATCTCTCCATCTATATATATTTTTTATTATAGAATTATTTTATTTGTAGGACAAGGGGAGTAAGTTTTACTTCTGAGAACAGGGCAAATAATTAACAATTATTAATTGTTAATGACGAAATCCAAATTTACAATTAATCTCATACGAAAATGTGCAGAATTTGCACGAAAAAAGAAAAAGAAAAAGTGAACAATTTGGCGGGAAATCCCAAGCGCAGCATCTGCTGAGAAATAAAAACCCTAAATATTCGCTCGGAAGAGAAACGCGAAGGGCCCCAAAGCAGAGCACAAGCCCTACCATCCTCTCTTCCATTGTCTACTGAACAACCATTTCTTTTCTCGTCATAACCGATTTACCGTTTTTATCCAGCTGCCATGGTTGTTCTTAGGTCACGCGAAATACTTCCTACTCAGCCCATTCCCAAATCCCTAACAGCACCTTCAACACCCGAACCTGTTACTCCTGCCCAAATGAACGAACCCTCCACCCGCTTGTCCTCACCGTCACTCTCCATGAACCTTGAAAATCACCAATCGGTGTCCGACCATGTATCCAATCGGAGACGGAGCCTCCGTCTCGCTTCCAAATCTGTTCCCGATGGTGGTTGCTTTCAGAATGAATCTAACAAGAGGAAGAGACCTTCCAGCTCGCGGTCGGTTGGGCGGAGAAAATCTGCGTCTGTCATGGACCGAATTGTTAATGCAGGTAATGCCAAAGATAATGAGGCCGGAGGGGATGTTGAGGGTAATTCTTTGGGGATTTTGGGTTTGAGGTCGGGGAATCGGGTTGTTAAGAGAAGAGTGGGATACAATGTGAAAAAGTCCATTATTGAGAGAGGAAGAGAGCTTGAAGATAAGGATTCGTATGCTGAGGAGAATGGGAACGATAAGGAAATGAGGGGACATGTTAAGAAAGGGAAACAGAATGGCGAATCGTGCGTAGAAGTTGAGTTTGATGCTGAGCAAGCTGTGGAGAAAGCAATTTACAATGCGGTTAAGGAAATGAAAAGAGTCCTCGAGGGAGGGAGGAGGAGCCAAGTGAGCGTTGTCGATGAGAAATTGAAGGAAAAGCTAATTGTTGATGAGTGTGCTGATTCAAGGGAAACACAAATTGAGAAGAGAGACAAAGAGGTTGTTGTCATTGTGGAACCCGAGAAAAACCAAATTACTAACGAGGGCTATAATTCGAAGACAAGGGGGATGTATAGCAGAAATGAGAAAGGAAAGGGGAAATTGGCTGATGATGATTTGACATCAAATATTAAGGATACATTGCAATTGAATTTTGAATCCAAAATTGAGGTCGTTACTAATGATGCTCTAGAATTGGAATTGAAGTCCAAGGTTGAGGATTTAGTTGACAGTGTAGTGGATAATTTGGAGTTGGAAAATGTAAGGAAGTCTTGGAAGAATGAAACAAGAATGGATGTATATCGGGATATAGCCAGGAAAAATGCTTCTCGATTTGCTTATTTTGACCGTCAAGAGCAGGAGGGAAATTTTGCTCCTCATCATGTTGACGTAGAAATGCCATCTGGGGAAGAGATTCAAAAAGTTGAAGACTGGCCAGGTCCTTTCTCAACTGCTATGAAGATTATTAGGGACAGAGCAAATAAGCTTCACTCACAGCAGGGTCCCTCCACTTCACCAGAAGCAAAATCTGTTCCGATAACATGGATTCCTAGGAAAAGTGGGGGCTCTAATACATTTAGAGCATCTGTTCCTTCTCTGCAAGAACTATGTATGAGAATTATTGTCAAGAATGTTGATGCGCTCGCTTCACTTGAGCATGTCCCGGATGCAGTAAGACATAGACTTTGTCAACTGCTCTGTGATTGTCGGAGCATGAATAGTTGTATTTTGGAACTTCTTCTCCATGGATCCCCTACTGAAATACGCATTAAGGATTGTTCATGGCTGACAGAGGAAGAATTCATGAAATGTTTTCAGGGCAGTGACACCAACAACTTATCGGTATTTATATGAAAGCTGATGCTCTTATACTATTTTCCAGTACTTTCTGATTAGTATAATGTTATGCTCTTCCATTTTCATAATTATTCAAAATAGTAGATGTTGAAAGGGTTATAATCCCTTTTCTTTTCTTTTCACCAAATCACTTGTGTAGTCTAAATTGAACTCAAAAAAATTATTAGTGAGTAGAAATTTTAGCATAATGCTAATTACTGCCTAAGACTGTATATAGTCAAACAAAAATTGAAGTTCACAATTGATGTTTGCTAATGGTGTCCAGGCATGTCATTTGTCTCTGTGATAGTTGTATTCATTTTTTTTCTGTGCCTGCTTCAATCAGGGTCTACCCACATTATAAAAATATTTTGAGATTTACTTTTAGAACCTATTGCTTGTCTCATCTATGGAGATTAATCGTAAATATTTTCAATCTAGACTTGCCATTGTTTGGGCTGGATTTGTTTCTCAATTGTTGGATAACCATTGTTCTCCAATCTGTGTTTCTGTTTGAGAAAGGACTCCTTGTTGTCATTGTTGTTTGTGAATTTTATTAGATCTTCATTACTTTGTATATGGAGAATGTTTATATGGCCTGTGTGTTTCAGTGTGAGGAAATTGCATATAACTCAACTCTCATTATTGTGTAATCAGGTTTTACAACTTGATCAATGTGGTCGCTGCTTGTCTGATTATCTCTTACCTGCTACCCTAGCTAAGTCATCAAGGAGCTTACCTACTCTAATTACTTTATCCCTGAGTGGTGCATGCCGGCTTACAGATATTGGGCTTAGTTCACTTCTTTCTTCTGCTCCGGCATTAAGATCTATAAATCTTAGTCAGTGTTCCCTTCTTACTTCAACTTGCATTGGCACTTTAGCAGAGTCACTGGGATCACAACTGCTGGAATTGTATATTGATGATTGCCAAGGCCTTGATGCCATGCTTATTTTACCAGCACTAAAAAAGCTAGAACATCTAGAAGTGTTATCACTGGCTGGAATTCAAACAGTTTGTGATGATTTCATGAAAGAATTTGCTATTGTACGTGGTCATAATATGAAGGAACTTGTTCTGAATAATTGCGTGTAAGATTCTTTAGACCATTTTTTTTTGGTGATATTTGTCAAACTTGCTCCATTGCTCAGGCTGGATGGAGGATTACTCAGGATTTGGACTAATTCGGTGCAGGAAATTGACTGATTCTTCCATGAAAGTCATAGCTGAAACTTGTCCCAGATTATGTGCACTTGACCTTGTTAATTTGTGGAAATTGACGGACTCTGCTTTAGGATATCTTGCAAATGGTTGCCAAGAAATTCAAACATTAAAACTGTGCCGCAATGCTTTCAGGTTTTCATCATATATTTTTGTTACTTGTGTACATGCATTTCTTTTTCCTGTAGATTTCTGCTTTTCATTGCTTACATTTATATGTATAAGTTACACCTACTTTTTCTCTAGGCACCAAGCTTGGTTTGTCAAATGAAGTGTAGGGTTCAGTTAGGAAACAGCTTTTAGTGAAGAATCATGTTTGGTTGTTGACTGCTACTTATTGTCCTTTCTCTTTTGTTGGCCATTGGTGTTGAGAAGCTGTTTCTCTTGAGTAGATTATCTATAATAGGTCATAGTGATGCTGGAGATATTTACTGGATTTTTTACCATACACTTTCGCATGACTATTATTAGGATATTTCTTAGCTAAGATCACTTTTTTTTTCGTCCATGAATTAGTCCTCAATGACTGGAGGGAGGAACTGGAGAAGATGGTTTAGATTATTCTTTTTCATGTGGCATATGGATGGTTGATAAAATGTTCTATTCTGATTTTCCTGATCTAAAACCAGCATCTCTTTCTGGATCAGTAAATGGGACAGATAGTGATGGGCCGACTGTCTCTTGTTGCAAATTGTGGCACCGAGAAAATATCTCTTATATTTTTCCTCTTGATTTAAAGTATTTGCTGACATAAGTAGAATTTTCTTTATTTTTTTTACAGCCTACAGAATGGTTCTCACTATGCCATGCCAAAGTTTTGAGGAACCTTTTTCTAGTAATGCCTTAATTGACTGTGTAGATGGAATTCTTTGGAAGTGTGAGATAGTTTTCATTGCTTTGCTAAATTTAAACTTCACATAAAAGCATATATAGTTAGAATGGGCTATCTCCCGTAATGTTATGGAAATTGTGGGTCTCTATGAAAGGTTTAACCTATGTAGCATGAGCATGGATGCGAACACTGGGAAACGACGTTTATAAAAAGTACAAAACACTGATACGTGGAGAAAATATGTAAATATTAAAAATATAAGGGTAAATTTATAAATAATTAAATTCAAAAGATATAATTTCAAATTATTATTTTTATATAAAATTAAACAAAAATAATATACAATCAAATATTTTGAGCAATGATTTGTATAATACAAAGGTTTTAGGTTTTCTAGAAGGGAAAAACACATTTTTAACTTAAATAAATGCATTTCTAATTTTTAGAAAATTACAAAACGCATCTAAGACATTTTGGAAATGTGACATGCTATGCAGTTGTAGTGTGCATCTTCCCTTCTGCACTATAAAGCCAGCAATTCTATCAGTAGATTCTAGGTTCTGGCCATGTCAAACTACATACTATTGTCTTCTTAGGCTTTCTTATTCTATTGGGTTGGGTGTTCGTATCAGTCTTTACAAAATATACGTCTTCTTATGCTTTCTTCTTGACAGTGATGAAGCTATTGCTGCATTCCTAGAAACCTCCGGGGAGCCTTTAAGAGAACTTTCACTGAATAATATCAAAAAGGTACTCTCTTTAGTCTGGATGTATATGTTTTACTTATTCATGGATTAACTCATGAGTTTCTTTATGTGATTTCCATGTAAAATTGCATCAACCCCTTTTGATCATGCTTTTGGTGTTGCCATGTTCTGTTTACTCTCTTTTTGCATCTTTAGACATGCTATTATTAGTCTCTACTAAATCTTTTGATTGGTTTTGAGGGTTCTGTTGGGGGACTTAACGTTAGGTGAAGTAATTCTCAGATTATGTTGTTTTTACTGATGGGAGCATTGACGCCTCTTTCTAGGTTGGCAATAATACAGCCCTATCACTTGCCAGACATTCAAGAAATTTGCTAAGGTTGGATTTATCATTTTGCCGGAACATGACAGATGAGGCAGTAGGTTTGATTGTGGATAGCTGCTTATCATTGAGGGTGCTTAAACTTTTTGGATGTGGACAGGTAGTAGCCCTTGTTTAGTTACCTAACGAACATTTCTTGTTTGTAATTGATAAGCCGTTGCACAATGAGAAATTATATAAATCTCTTTGCAATTGATAATTAATTTGGAGTCTCTTTGCAGATCACTAATGTGCTTCTAGATGGTCACTCAAATCCAGTGGTAGAGATCATCGGTTTGAAGCTGTCTCCAGTATTGGAACATATCTGGGGACCTGATTCACAAGAATTTCCATTGCAATTTTCCTCGGTGCCTTCTTTTTTATAATGTGAATTCATTTTACATATGATGTTCGATTAGCTACTAGTCATGCGAATGATGTTAGAATGCTTTTTTGATAGCAACCAGGAAAATTGTGAATGAACCCAACTATGAATTACCAGTAAGTTTGCAAATCAGAAATTTAGTTAGCTAGCATAGCAAGACATTTCACCTAGAAAAGGCGCTGAGCTGAAGATCATCTGGCCATAGCTACGAATTTGTGATGGAGATTCAAGCTGGGCTATGTTTTCCGCATATATTCTTTTTTTTTTTTGTATAGGGTCCAAACTCTACATGAACCTGTTGTAATGTGATTTTGAAGGAATGGAAATTTCTATCATTTTCGGGCGACCAAATTACATATTAAAAATTAAAAAAATTATAAAAGGCTGTTGAGGGTGTTGTGCTGAAAGGGTAGGGAGAATTAACAGTATGTCCACATTTTCAGCATGAGGGCCAGAAATATCATTTCCTTTTTTCTAAAAGAACGAGAATTATTCTCATTTTCGTTATAAATATTAGGAGAATTTACAAAGGAATAAATATTTATTTAAATTAAAAAGATGGTGATAACAAATGTGAGTGTGTGTATATAATGATAAATTGAGGATGTGCAGAATTTATATTAATGTGATTTAGTACAAATTTTGGTTGAATAAGATATGCACAAGATTCTCAGCTTTGCTTAGTGGAGCATTCGTTTACTTCTCTTCCCAAAAATTCTAGGTTTGTAAGTGGAATAAATCATATCTACAAGATGGGGAAATTGAAGTGACACAAACCAGGAAATTGGCAAACAAGCTAAGCCACCCACAGGAATAAGCATCCATTCTTTTTTGTTGCAAAACACAAGATAAAGCGTGGCACTACAGGCTACCATCATCGAAGTTATGGAGAGAAACAGAGTAACAAGATCAAATATTAGCCTCCTGGGCAGAGTATAAAGAAAATCGCTCTGCATATCGTGCAGCTAGGATGGACATGAACATTAATATGGCATCTACCGATGAAAAAAGAGAGCTCATCTGCTATTGCAAAAATTATGAATGCTTTCTGTTTGGAGAAAATTGGATAACCATCATCGTTGTTGTTCCCTCCAGGTATAGTGATTTCTGCAGCGAAGACTACTGTGGCAATGAGTGCTGCAGCAACTGTACATGAGTTGCTGTATCTTTCACTCATTTCTCACCTTCTTTAACCAATGCCTTGTGCTCCTCAGTAAATAGCATTGCTGGAGTTTTTCCTCCAGAATTTTTATCCTCCTTGCAGCTCAGTTGCACTGCCCTCTCTACTTTCTGCAAAAATACTCATTCTTTACCCCTCCATATTTCGAGAGATTATGCAATCTTGGAACATCAATTTTTTTTTGAATTTTTTTTTTCATTTAATTACCTTAAACCACTGTAACTCGTATTGCATTTGAAAAGCTGCACCAGGAATGAGATTAAGTCGATGTGGAGGCCCCAATTTTCGGGCCAAATGTAAGATATTGTTACCAAAAATATCTTCAGAGACTAAGAGTAGATGTTTGTAATCGCTCATTTGATATAAGAGGTTGAAAACATTTTCTTGATGGTTATAACAACAATTTGGAATATATTGTGATTCACATCATCTGAAAACCAGAGAGCATGTGGAAAAGCACCCAGAATTTTTTCAACAATTTCATAAATGCCCAATTCTGCTGCTAGTAAGAATGGCTTTTTAAGCATCCTAGAAGCTTTTGCATAATCTAGGTATGTAATTTCAGTACAGAGGCATTTGATAAGTCGAACAGTTTGATGATGCATCAATTTTGTGTCGTGTATCTCCTTGTGGGGAACTGCAATAAGATCAAGCCATAACTTGGGATTGAAAACATAGCAAGCTTAAATAGCAATATCATGTTTCATTACCAAACATTGCAACGATTCTCCACAAGACAATGTTGAGAAAAAATTTGGAATGAAAAACTTTATATTTATATTTTGAAGAAGAAATTCACTCAAAAATTTAAAAACACAACAAGAATTTTATTAATATAAAAATATTAAAAAAAAAATATTTCAACTCTAACAAACACTCAAAACTTATAGTTTTATTTTCTTCTTCATTATTTGATGATTTAAACATTAGAAATATACCTATTTATAGCACAAGTGTTAAATCCATATCACACATTTGTTCAAATTTATACTATATATTTTTTAATAAAAAATTTGGTGATGGAGGGTATACCTAATACAAACTTAATTTTTCAACAAATTTAGTAGAAGTGGGTGTACCTAATTTTTTAATATAACAAACTTAATTTTTCAATAAATTTGTAGGTAGTGGGTATATTTAATATTTCAATAAATTATTTTAATTTGACATTGACTTTTAACACTCTTTCTCAATGTCAACTCTTATTATCTGTACTACGTCGAGCTGTTGACGAAACATTTCGAACTTGTCAGTACTTAAACTTTTTGTGAACAAATCCGCAACTTGATCATTTTTCTTGATCAATCTCATCTCAATTTCTTCTTTTTTTTCTAATAAAATGATAATGCACTTCAATATACTTAGTTCTTGCATGAAAGACTGGATTCTCCACTAAACGAATTGCTGACTGTTTGTCATAGTATAATGGAACTGTATAATTTATTGGTCGATGTAGATTATTTATTAGTTGTATCAATCATATATTCTCTTGAGCTATCATTGTTACTGCTCGATACTTAACTTTAGTGGTTGATAATGATATTGTCGGTTATCTCTTGCTACACCAAAAAATTGTTCCAGAATCAAGTTTAAATACATATCCAGTTGTTGATCTCTTACATAGTTAACATCGTAATAACCAATTAACTTATAGTCTTCACCTTTTTTTGTACAAAAGACTATAGTCAAGTGTATTCTTCACATATCTCAGTAATTGTCGAATTGTTTCCAAATGAGTTTTCTTTGGATTTTGCATGTATCGACTCATCATACTAACTGCATAAAAAATGTCAGGGCAAGTCAAAGTTAAGTAAATAAGATTGTCCACTAATATTCGATATATTGTCGCATCTTCCAAATCTTCTCATTCACAAGCACACATTTTAGCATTTGGTTCTATCGAGCATTCTGAATCTCTTCAAAAAATCTTTGGAATATTTTTGTTGACAAAAAAATATTTCTTCTTGTGTGCGATCAATCTCTAAACCAAATAAGTCTTGAGTTGTCCAAGTTCTTTCATTTGGAAAGGAATTGATAAATTCTCCTTTATTCGAAGAATTTCTGCCTCATCACCACCAGTTATGATTAAGTCATCCATATAAACTAGTTAATAGCTAACTTTTCTTCATTGACTTTGACAAACAAGCTCAATGTTATTAAATAACCACTTTGTGTTAAAAATTCAACAATTTTACCATATTACGCTTAGGGTGTTTGTTTCAGTCCATAAGTGCTTTCCACAACTTACGCACATATTCAAGATAATATTATCTCTGAAAACCCATTTGTTGAATCATGTAGATCTCCCAATCCATCTCTCCATGAAGAAAAATATTCTTTACATCCATCTGTCAAAAATTCTAGTATTTGTTGGCTGCAAGTGCAAATAGGACTCGTACTGTTGTAAGTTTTTCCATTGGACTAAATATTTCATTATAATCTAGTCTATACTATTGAGAGAAACTATAAGCTACCAATCATGCCTTCTACCTTTCGATTGACCCATCTGGATGATACTTTATATTGTAAATCCACTTATAGGATATGAGATTCATATATTTTAGCTTTGACATTAGATCTCAAGTTTGATTTTGCTCAAGTGCATCAATCTCTTCTTTTATAACTATCATCCACTCAGAACTCTGCGATATTTCTTTGAATGTCTTATAGTTGCTTCTTTGATTATGGTTTGCATTTGCATATTTAGGATTTGACCTTAGTGGTCTTGTTAAGATTGCAAAGTGGATTCTTCAGTTTCACTAAGCCGACCTTCTTCGTTTGGTTTTTGATACATGACAGTTTGCCAAGGATTTTGAGTCACTATTTGTTCGACATCATCATTGTTTGAATTTTCTGATTCATCTAAACTTGGTTAGAGTTGAACCGCATGCTCCTCTATTTTTTTTTTGTTGTAGTTTGTCTCCAAATTCTTCGGAATTTGACAACACCTCTTTCTCTAAAGACCACTAAGAAGATGTTTCATCAAACACCACATTTTGTGAAGTGTAGTCTCTTCCACTCGTTGGATAACAATATTTTCATCCATTTTTTTGGCTGTCGTATCCCACAAAGATACATCTAATAACGTTTTTGTCATACTTGCTTCGTAAATGATTAGAAATAAATACATAACATACACACAAAAAAATACTCGAAAGTAGCTAATTGTAGGTTTCATGTTCCATAGTTTCTCAAAGGTTGAAACAAATTCTAACCTTCGTTGAGCAAGTTTGTTGATTATAAAACTGCAATCCTCATTGCTTCAACCTAAAACCTTTCTGGTACATTATCTGCATGTAGCATACTTTGATAAACTTCTGCAAGATATCGATTTTTTCTCTCAGCTATACCATTTTGTTGCGGTGTGTTAGCACAAATGTACTGATGACGTATTCGACATTCCTTTAAGTATTGAGAAAGCTTACTTGAGCTATATTCTCCCCCACTGTCTATGCGTAAACAACATATCTTTCCCATTTTTCCTTCAGCTAACTCTTTGAACTCTTTAAACTTTGAGAATGTATCGGGTTTTTCTTTTATAAATAAAATCCACACATACTTTGAGAAATCATGAATGAATGTCACCATGTATCGCACCACCACCAATTGACAATTGCTTAATTGGTCTAAACACATCGTGAATTAACTTTAATGATTCTTTTGCTTTAAATTTTGATTCCTCATATGATAATTGATGTGATTTACCATATTGGCATTATGCATATACTGTTTTTGTTCGCATATCAACTTGGGGAAACCCTTTAAGCATCGACTTCATCATCATCACACTTAGCTTGTAATAGCTAACGTGACCTAACCACGTGTGCCATAAATCTAATGTCTCATTTTTTCTTATTTTATCTACATATGAAGATTCTACTGACATCAGGTAAACTAACTCCAATCATCGCCCTTTCATTGTTAGTATTTCTGAGATTTTGAGGTCATGATATACCTTTACATCTCGGGGACTGAATAAGAAATAGTGGCTTGATGATATTAATTGAGCCATAAATAGTAAATTTTTCTTAATTTCTGAGACATGATAAACATCTTAAAGTGGCACATGATTAGAATTATATTGAGGTGTAACTATTGTTTTACTAATGTGAGCTATCAATAACCTTGATTTCTCAATTGTCATTACCACATGACTTCTTTTATACTCAGATAGATTTTGCAATTTCTGTTTGTCACCTTTCATATGATTTGAGTAGCCTGAATCTATGATCCAGTCATTATTGTAGTCAATTTGTTATAATGTTGTTACTATAAGAGCTAATTCTTCTCCCTCCATAACAAATAACACTTCGGCATCTAACCATTTTCGTTATTCACCTTAGAACTGGAAGTAGCAGTGTTACTTTCATTAGGCTTTTTTTGGTCCAATAATCTTTCGTCATGTGATCCATTTTTCTTTAGTTGTAACACTTGTCATTGAACTTCCTACTATTACCACGATTATTTGAAGCTTCTCCTAGATGAAAGCCTCCATTTTCTTGATGAATTTTCACTTTGTCACTATTCTTTTTAGATTCACTACCAACGTACTACTTGAAAGTGTCTTTGCTTTTGTTGGTAAAAAGTGTTTCCTTCTCACCCTTCAGCGAAACTCTTCCTATTTGCTTAGTCATAGCTTCCTAACTTGCAAAAAAATTTTCAAACTCGACAAGTAATGGTTATGTTGGCCATTCCTGTACAACAGTAACAAACCCTCAGTATTCGGGTCTTAAACCATGAATAATTATTCTATTTATCATAGTTTCTTCAATAAGAGTTGTCAGTTCTATCACTGAAATTTCGTGGCATATCGCTTTCACCTTGTAAAAGTATTGGGCAATCATCATGTCACGTTGCACCATTGATAACAACTTGTTCTCAAAAAGTTGTAGTCTTATATCATTTTTCTTTGAGAAGAGTGTAACAAGAGTATTTCATGCTTCCTTTGGTGTTTTGGCATACTGGATGTGCTCCAATATTTCTTCTGCAATTGTGGTCTTTAAAACAAATATCGCTTTGTCTGCTTGAATCTTTCACTTTCGCAAAATGTTAATGGCATCTTCTGTTGTCAATTGTGTAACTTCACTACCTTCACTACCCCGACAATCTCCCAAAGGTCCTTATCTTGTAGGTAAGACTTCATACATGTTGTTTATATTATGTAGTTTTTATTGTTGAGCTTTTTTTATTCCTCTGACTACTTAAAAGTCACATATTATGTCAATACGATTTCGACTATACTGAACAAACTTGATCAATAAATTTTTAGTGTGCCAAACTTCTCACGACTTAAGATAGCTCTACCAAGAACGATCTCTGACCATCCCCCTCTGATACTAATCTTCAAAAGTGAATAATAATTTAATTTATTTTTTGATGTGAATGATCCATTTATTAGTAGCAACTATAAAGTATAAAATAAGTAAATATTAACTCCCAAGTCAGATTCTATCAATTGTTGAGAAAAAATTTAGAATGAACAACTCTATATTTTTATCTCAAAAAAGAAATTCACTTAAAAAATTAAAAATACAAAAAAAAAACTTTATTAAGTTAAAAATATTACAAAGAAAACTCTAATCTTTTACAAGCACTTAAGACTTGTAGTCTTATCTTTTTGACTATTTGATAATTTAAACTTTAAAAATGTACCTATTTATAGACACAAGTGTTAAATGCACACCACACATTTGTTCAAATCTATACTATATATTTTTTAGGTGGTGGTGGGTTTACCTCATATGAACTTAATTTTTCAATAAATTTGGTGGAGATAAATGTACCTAAATTTCAAACACAACAAATTTAATTTTTCGAAAAATTTGTGTATAGTGGATGTACCTAATATTTCAACAAATTATTTTACTTTGACATTGATTTTTAACAAATCATACATGTTTCCATCATTGCATCCAACAAACATTTAAACACAGTAAAAGTGTTCATTCCAGTTCATGGAGCAAGCTCATTGATTTCTAAATGCAAGAGCTTAGGAATGCATTAGGAAAAACCAGTATTTGTTGCTCACATGAAAGGTGATCTAATCACAACCGAACCATGTTCTGGATTCTCTACATTCACAGCATTTGGTTTACTTCACTTTGACTTGATTGGAGCACCTTAGCTGATGAAATAAAAAAGGTAGACGAAAAAAATATTACATTTAATCACTGAATTGGCTCATTTTTTTGAATGATATGGACATGTTTAAGTCTGAGAGCTCACAAGAATATACTAATTGATGCCAAAACCTGAGTTGTCTACTACCACTCGGAAATGCAGACGGTTTTGATGCAACTGCACTCAAAAGCGATTCACCGCCATAATATTCCATTAGTATGAATTAGTTTGATAATCTTTCAATGAAAAAGAAGAAAAAGAAAACTAATATTAATATCACATTGGCCTTTAGATTGATTGGCAAAAAAATCAAGTACAAATTTGTCCTGTAGGTGCTGAACAGTACAAAACTTTTAATACTACCCTTCTACTAGTACACCCAATCAATAGTTATCAGATCATAATATTGTTAAGAACTTGGCATAGAGAACCCTCCCTCAGTGCCAGGTCTGGCGGCACCTTCCGCCAACCATGACTGCAAAGCATTTTAAAGTTGCAAGATTTTTTCCAGCTAATTCCTGTTGAATATAAAGTTGGGTGAGAAAATTTACAGTCAGGAATGTTGAAAACTTGTTTAATATCTGATTCCATATATTGGCCAAAAAACTATTCCAGGACTGAATCTAAAAATTAGCCAATTTATCACCATCTGGAGTCAACTCCAGGAAAGACTTAGAAATAAGATTGTAAAAAGCAAGGCAAATGACATAGGATGCATATGCATATAAACTTCCATCAATTTTTTTGAATATTCGAACTGATATTATAATTAATCAGTGGAAGGAAAGTAAGAGAATATAATAAAAAGAATGAGTAGAATGAAGATTACATCAGGAGAGACAAAAGTATTTAATGGTCTGAAAAGGTTCCAACAGTTTGCATTACTGATAAAGATAGTTTATACCATTTCTCCTAGCATTAATCACGATGCATGAGTTACAATTGCCTCCACTCTGTCTAAAGATGCTTGCAATCGTCCTGTGCTCAAGTTGAACAATGGCTCACCAGTACCCAAAGCGCTGTCAAATCAAAGTTTAATTAAGC
Organism: Triadica sebifera; assembly: GCA_023653625.1. Lineage (NCBI taxonomy): Eukaryota > Viridiplantae > Streptophyta > Magnoliopsida > Malpighiales > Euphorbiaceae > Triadica > Triadica sebifera. The sequence continues at coordinate 24,415,714 of CM042910.1, read as the reverse complement.
TAACATATAAATCAAAATAATAGCAAATAACTACTCACTAATAATAAGCACTTCATTGACAATCTAATTCAAATTTCTAATTCCTAATTCCTTCAATAATGATGTATTCAAGATCCAAGAACTTGCCCAGTAATTTCTGGAAAAACATAGTCTGCTCTCCAACCAAACCGAAAATCCATGCCAGGGAACAACCCAAGCGATGTCTTGTTCCGAATACGAGATATGCCATCACCGCCAAAACATGTAGTAAGCTTCCATTTCCAACCAGTAGCATGCAACTGAAAATTATGGCCTATACCAACCTGTATTAAAATAAATATGAGTGACAACTACAAAGTTGCATACATCTTGGTCCAATAAAAAAATAAGTTAACTGGACTGCATATTACACATCATACAAAATGCAGCATGTGGTGGACGTACTACAAACTATTATGAAGCACTATAATGATTCTGAAGTTAAAGCCATGCATTGTGACAAAAGAATCGGATCAGACCTGAAGATTCAGAAATTTTGTCAAGGGAATCTTCTTGGAAAGAATGCGCACATCCTGATGTATAGGCTCATATATGAACTTCCACCGCCTCTCCGGGGATAAAGGTTTCAGAACAAGCTTAGTTTGGAAGTCATTGATTGGAGCATTATAAAACTGAATCAAAACGAAGATCCCCAAAATCATAATATGAGATTATGGATAGGATTTATAAATGGCTATCCATAGAAACAATGCTTAAATTCAACTGGAAGTATGAAGCCTGATATAGTTAGACATAAAATAGCAAATAATTTGACTACGAATTCTGTATTGTGAAGAGATCATGTCCATCCAACCCTGTGGATCTCTCTCTCTCTCTCACACAGAGAAGAGCTTCCCTGTAAATAATGGCTTTCTGAAAGTTAATAACTTACGTTACTGCATCCCATAGACTGCCAAATGCCTATCACTTCAGAGCTGATTATAGATATGTTCTTTGAGTTTAGACTCTTCCTATATTACATGGTAGCTTCAATTCATGTGAAGTACCCACATAGATATATGCAACATGCTAGACAACAAATTCAGATTCTGACTATATTGCTAAAATAGATGCACCTTCATACTATGTCTAATCATATTCCATTATCCTACATAACAAAGAATTCACAGGCTCCAGGATAACACATCTCCAGTAACATTATCTGGCAATTGGAAACCCCTGTGCAACAAATGAATTCCACAAAAGGTCATGGAATTCCTTTGCTATTTCACATTAGTCTAATTCTCAGCTACTTTAAATTAGCATATGGCATTCGTAAATAAAACATTGCAATGGAACAAATTGAACTCAAACTTCCTTTCCCCAAAAATGACAACATTTGCTAAAGAGAGAACAGTGAATGAGAAAAAATATGTAGAGTCTAGATTGTTGTTTTAATCAAACAATGGAAAGTATTTAAATTTAACTGATTATGCAATTGGAGTAATCCTACAAACCATGCTTATTTTCACCCGCTATAATCATAAACTAAATCCAACAAATTCAATTGGGTTGTAACTTGTAAGCATAACCTAATGAACTCCATAACAAGATTCATCTGCAAAGGAATTAAATTTCTTGGTCATTTGCTTGCAAATCCATTCTTTTCGCACTCTCACACTTCCATCTCATGACAATATCCAACTATTTATAAATTCATTTGGGTAGTGTTATATTCCTGTTTATTAAAAAACCCATCTCCATCGATAAATATTAATTTGGTTTCACAATTCGAACAGGAAAATCATTTTAAGTTTTCTTTAAAAAGGAAAAAAAAGAAGAAGCTATAGATATCAGGTAAAACAATTGAAGATTGTATGGATAAAGTAAGATACCTCTAAATTAACACCAACTCGAAGGCCCTCAATTTCCTTTCTGAACTTGAGGAACAACTCAGACGGCATCAAATTGATACTGTAAAGCTCCTCCCATGAAATGGGTTCCTCGCCATTAGAAGCAGCAGGCTCCATCTTAATTCTAGCAATCTAAAATGGAAAAAGATAATCAAAAAATTGCTGACCCCATTCGTTCAAAATTTACTTCAAACTCCTTTGCTTCCAGCGCATAAAATTGTCCCCAATCTAATTTTTTCTAACTTTATCCATAATAACAAACTTTCCTGTATGCTTTGGATTGAACGAAGTGTCTGCCTTCATAAAAAAGCTCATTAATCAGCTGATAATGAGAAGCTAAAGTATTGAATACCCCTTTTTTACATATATTTTTGGAGCAGATACACACCCATATACAGATGGGCGTCACTAGCCGGAAAGGCGAGGTGGTGCTGGAGGGTGGAGGCAAGAGAGAGGGAGCGGTGGATTCGTCTCTTGTTTGGTATAAAATTCACGCCCAAAAAGACCCTTCCGTTTCCATATAATTACAGATGTTAGCGTTGCCTGTGTATATCATTATTTGGATTATATTGTAAACATGGACTCAACTCAAGAATGCTAACAATATCTACCGAAATCATACTTAGAGCAAGTCCATACATTTTTCTTAGGTTGATTTAATAATTTTTTGACATGTTAGTTTTTATAATTAATTATATATTTTTAAAATAAAAATTAATTTTTATATTATAATTTATTATTAATTTATTCATAAATAAATATATGAATTAGATGTAATCTAACAATTTCCTCTCCATACATGAAATATTTCAAGTCCAAAAGAAGTAAGCACGTGATATATTGAAGATTATAAATGGGTATGTTATGATACATAACAATGTTCCAATATACAACTTCTATTTATTAAAGAAAATATATATCAAATATAATAATTTTGTTATGAGATAAGCTCTACGAATGTTGATATGAGGAAGGGTAGTAATATTTTTTTCAACACTTTTTTGGATATTTGCTTTGTAATTAGTGCACATGATCAAAATTTTGATTTACCAAATTTACTATTTTATTTAACAAATTAAACTTGATGAATGAATTAATTATAAAGTAAATGTCCGTGAAAGTATTAAATATTGTTAACATTTGTCATGCTTATTTATATGTACAATTCCAATACTATGTTTATTGACTATTATGATGTGTGGACCCAAAATATTCTTAATATATCACCCACTTAACTTTTGGTGTTAGCCAAATGGTACTTCTTATATTCCAAAAGCGTTAAATGGTTATCAGTTCACAATTGATGATATTCTTCCAAGTTAGAAGAGAACATAACTTTTTAGAAATGTATGCAAGGATGAAACAAAAGTCCAATAACGAATTCCAATTCCAAAAAGTCCTGCAGGAGTTCACCATTAGATTTGTGGGCAGTCACGAGAATGGTAGATGAGAATCTCGGAATATAAAAAATTACAATTATGCTAGTTTACAACAATTGTTGTTGCACTATTTTACATTGATGTTGAGTTCATTATAACTTTTAAAGATTCAATAGAAATAGCTAGAGATGAATTCTTTCAATTAAAATGTTATTCTCTCAAAAGAAATGATTTGGATAAACATTCTATGTGAGTTTCAAGTCGATATTATTAAATTGGTTTTGGTGATATCAATCTAAAACAACAATTTGTCAATTCAATTCCACTAGAACTTGGAAATACAACTCTTCGCTATTTTAGAAAATAAGGCAAATCTTTAAAAGACTTCTCTTTGACACAAATTTATCAGAAGATGCTTATGGTTATTGAAGAATTTTATGCATCCAAAAAATAGGTTAAATAAGCTCTAAATTAGACAAACAACAGAAGTCTTGAATCTATCTGTAGCAGACTCGATTTCACTATCAAATGTTCAAACAAAAAGAATTGTGATTGCAAATAATACAAAAATGGTAAGCACTATAAAAAAATATAAATTCAAAAGCAATTCATTACACAAAGATCACAAAAAGAAAAAAGTTCAAATACTTCAATAAGAAGTATTGAAGGTTTAAAAATCTTATCGATGTTATCTCTATAAAAAAAATGTCATTTTACGAAGAAATATCCAAATAAACCTAAGCAGAAGATTCAGCTAGTTCAACAGCTGAAATATCAATATGATATGGATCTTAAAAATATTGATATATAATCTTTGTTCTCCACTAATGATGAACTCACTACAGATTCTCTTATGGGAATAAAAGTTATATCTTTCTTCTCAAACTTTGAGGAAGAATATTTTCCTGTTGTAAAAATAATATTAGATCCAGCCAAACAAATTGCAACATCCCAAATATCCAAACAATTCTTTATTGTCTTATACAACCGTTCACAAAAAAATATGATCGGCCCATTAAAGCTATAACTGCTATTGATATTGGTGCCCGTAGAACTATTGCAAATCCAAAATTCTTTCCAAACCACTTCTGAAAAGGCCATAAAGAATTTTTCAAAGTAGCAGATGATGTTCTCAACTGATTGGATTACAATAAAGCATATAAAAATTCAATTTCTTCCTAACTGTTCTATATGAACCAAAGTTCTGGGTTCACACCTTCCCAAAATTGATTTTCTTATTGGTTTTGATATCTTATTCAATTATCTCACTTATTCATCACTACTCAAGTTTTAAATCCAAAAAATGGTTATTGCCCTATACCTTAACTCCAAACTTATTTATGGTTTATATATCCAACCCATTATATGACATTCAGACCCAGATTATTCAACAAAGTTGTGTAGATAGTCATATTGAATTTCTGAAGAAATGTCAAGCTCATCTCTGGACTATATTAGAGTTTTACATTTCATTGTCATTTAAGCAGAATGAAGATATAAATCCCATAAAGGCAACTCATTTAGAAATGAATCCAGATGATTTAGCAATGACTATCCAGGAATGTTGACAATTGTTGTACCAAGGTTTAATCGAGACAACAAAATCAAATTGAATTTGTTAGACATTTTATGTGAACAAACATTATAAACAAGTGAGATGAAAGAAAATGTTTATCATTGATTATAAGTCTCTTAATCACTTCTTGAAAAATGACAAATTTTATCTACTAAATTTTTTATCATTATATACATTCCTCAATAAGGAAAAAATCATTTCAAGGTTTGATCTCAAATCCTGATTTTGGTAATTAGGAATACATCTTGATGATCGTTATAAGCCAATCTTCTGCATTCCTAATCATTATTACTAATAGACGATAATGTCATTTGGTTTGAAAGTAGTCTCACCACTTTTTCAAAAAGCTATGACTTAGATCTACAGGCCAACCTTGTGTTTATCACTGATTTACATAGATGATATTTTGCTTTTCTCAAAATATATTGACAATTATAAACACTTATTAAAGTAATTTGCTGACTTGACAGTCTAACATATGGGCATACTTTCTGAAAAGAAAATGCACTTAATAAAAGAAGAGCTAAAATTTATGGGAATAAAATTTAAAGATGGTGCATACCAATCATATCCACATATTGAGCTTAAATTATTAAAGTTTACTGACAATGAGTTGAATGTAAAGCAAATTCAACAATTCTTTGGAATTGTAAATTATGTCAGAAATTTTATTTTTCATTTTTCTAAAAAAGCTCAGCCATTACGGTAATTATTAAAAAAGAATACCCCATCATGGTCACAAGAGCATACAACAATTGTAAAAAAAAATCTGTTGAAATCTTCCCCCCTTGCACATTCCAACAGAAGGAAAAATAATCCTTTAGATTGATGTCAATGATAAATAGTAAGAAACAATTTTTTTAGAAAAAAAGATGGGAAGAGACAAATTTTTGCTTATGTGAGTGATCACTTCAAAGACTCAGAATGTCATTATCATTCAACTTTCAAAAAAATATTGACAGTAAAGTATGACATCAAATAATTTGAATTTCATTTGATTGGTCATTACTTTACAGTTCTGATGGATTGTTCATCATTTCCAAAGATGATAAACTTCAAGCAGAAGCAAATGTCATATGCTTAATTATTGAAATAAAATGATTGGTTTTCAAAATATAGTTTCACTGTTAAGCATATAAAAAAAAAAGGAACTTGATCCCAGATTTTTTATTTAGACCACCATCAAAGCAATTGAGTCTCATCACTTCAACTCAGACAATTCATCTAATTTTAATGGCTAGTTCTAGCTTCTCTCCACACCTTATAGCTGCAATAAGAGTAATGAATAAAAAACAACAGAAAAGTTTGATTGTGAATTGTTAGCCGAATACAATACGAAGATATAGTAATACTTTTGTCAAATTAGAAGTTTTCCATTCAATCTATCTTTTTATGGATATTTTTAAAACTCCTCTCAGTGAACAATTTTTTGATGAATCCTTAAATATGTTATGGTATATGTGTGTTATGTATTATATAACTTTTGAATTTTGTATAGTACAATGATATAATTCTATTGTAGCCATTGCCAGAAAACACAAATTAATTTCTAGAAAGGTTCAAATTTCTAGTTGTCTGACAACACACTTTCTCTTTCGATTTTTTCAAGAAAATTGAGACGTCAGAGTCCAAATAAACAAAATTCATTTAGTTATCATTTTGTATTGGAAAAAGCATTATTCAACTTTTGAAGTCTATGAAACTTTTTTTTACTCTCTTGGAAAAAATTGGAAAAAATTGTAATCTCATTCTCTGGAAGTCAGAAAATTTCAAAGATCTATAGCAGCGAAAGATCAATTTATTTATAATTAAAAAATATAAAAAAATCAAAATATATAACCATAGAGCCACGTTAACGTAGATTTCCACATAATGAACATCTTTTATCTATTGTTTTACTTCGATTTTAAATTTTACATTTTTATATACAGCTTCTTTTTTAACACCATCGGGTTTATGCTTGCAATTTTGAAAATATGTTACTTCTTAACTTCTAAATGACTAATTAAGACTAGTTTAGAATTCTCCTAAATTAAATTAACGAATTAATTATTGATATTGGCTTTATTGGTTACTCCTTAATGACAAATTTAAAATCGTTTCCTAATAATTGATGTTTATAACTAACTGAAATTTATTAAAGAGTTCTATTTATCATGTCTCGAATTATTATTATTATTATTATTATTATTATTATTATTATTATTATTATTATTATTATTATTATTATTATTATTATTATTATTATTATTATTATATGATAATCAGGCATTAGAATCTTTCCTACTATATGAACATAACTACAAACGCAACACAAAATAATTTTTTTTTTTCTGAATAGTAAGACACCACGTGGGAATCAACATAAATTAATTCATATCATAACATCTTATAAAAATATTAGCATTACTGTAATTGGATATGGTTCTGTAACATAATTAATAATATAAAAAAGTGTTACTGAAATAATTAATAAGTAATAATGTAATAATCACACAAAAATCGGGGACCTTAGAAAATAAAAGCCCCTTCATGAGTGAATTTGGTGGCTGCAAATATCTTCTGCTTTCTTAGGAGAAATTCAATCAAGATATAAGGGATAATTTGTGGAATTAGTAGAAGGCTCACAAAATTGTATTGTTTGAAGAGTTGGGTTATATCTCCTTTCATGAACTTGCCAATTTTATCCAAGTGAGCATGAATTGGGTTGATCAAGAAAGCCAATGATGTAAGAAGATAGTCTCCATTGCACCTAGCGTGTGCATTCGCCTATGTTATAATACAATTTATATAAAGCAAGAACCTTGTCAATATATGTAAAACAAAGCAGTTTCTACCTCTTTTGTGGATTTTCTTTTTCTTGTATTGTTTACACTAATGGGGTGAAGTAAGGTGAAGTGAGTTATCTTTTTATGTTTTGAGAAAGTTCTATAATAGAAACTATGTACGGCACATAATGTTTGATGTATGGAAACTACAACAATCTGCCTCATAAGCATAAGTTGGTGGAACAAAAAAATAAGTATATCTTTGGTAATATAAAAGAAAATTTATTAAGAAAACCAATGATTAAACATTTCTAACCCATCAAATTGGAGGGTTTAAGAATGCATACTATTTTGGGCATAAATGGAAGTTGCGTTAAAATTTTATTTATGGTGGTTGTTTTCTCCAAAAAGAAAATTGAAAGTGAAATTACTTTAAAGAAATCCATATCCTTCACTTACCTCACGCAAACAAGCTGTATTCACATAATAGTAGACTGATAATAAGAGTTCCAGGCTCTCAAGCCATACGGCTGCCATAAGTTCTTCAATGGCTGCGAGCTTGAGGCTAGGAACTTGGTTTATTCTCATTTTATATTCTTCAACTACACCCATGCCGTACAAATTCTAACACCAACATCCATCACAGCAATTTTTACTATTTATTTCTTATAGTTCTCAACAACGTTCTCCACTGTCAATGGAAACCCAGAAGACGAAGATGCAAAGAGAGCATTGGCTGTATGCCGCTGTAAACATTCAGAAGAGAACAACATTATCTAATTAGGATTTCACGAACCAGAAAAAAAGCATACATATCTAGATACTTGCATAATACACTGAAACATTCTGGTCATTATCTAACAACCTCAGCAGACACGACGTGAGAGAAGTGCTGATGCATTTATGTTACAAGAATGCCCAGGTACCCATACCTAGAGCTATAATGCAAGGGCGAAACCATCAAATCAGAGCAGGAAACAACCTGCAAGGGACTTCCAGATCTTCCATGTGAAGCAAAACTAAAGCTATATGTCAACCGAGTATGTTGTTATACACTGAAACATTCTGGTCATTATCTAACAACCTCAGTAGACTAGACGTGAGGGAAGAGCTGATGCATTTATGTTACAAGAATGCCCAAGTACCCATACCTAGAGCTATAATGCAAGGGCGAAACCATCAAATCAGAGCAGGAAACAACCTGCAAGGGACTTCCAGATTTTCTATGTGAAGCAAAACTAAAGCTACATGTCAACGTAGTATGTTGTTAATAACTTTGCTGCAGATTGCAAATCAGTCATTAGAATTTCCAGCAGCAGCAGACTGTAGATCAGATAGGGAGAAGGATCGCCAGCAAGAATTCCTTTGAGGAGGAGGCGAACATGATCTGTTGCCAAGTGATGTTTTTGCATGCGGATGCAATGGTGGAAGGCAGCAAGAAGGTGAGGATGACATCAACTGAGACTCCTCCCTTTTATTATTGCTTTTAGAGCAGTGTACAGTATACCCAAGAGCCAATTTACTTACATTAGTGACTGCTGTTTTTTTTTATATGCAACTTCCATTATCTTTGGAGCCAGAAGCACGATTCTTATCATCCCACAAATTGCTACGAGCTAATAGATTCTTGCGCTTCCTAGTATAGGGATTTTCGGGTTTTGCAAAATCCGTAATTGAGGAAGCAGAAGAGGCATCTGCTAGACTTGTGAATGACTTTGATTTGCCATTATAAAACTCTGATATGCCTCTCCTGAAACAATCAGAATAGTTAATACAAACCATACTAGAAGCAAAATAACAGAAAAATAAAAAATTATTGGTCAGAAAATATATCTCTATAGCAGAATCAATATATTAGATGCGAAAATGCTGGAGAACAGAAGATTGACAACATCAACTTCTCAAAATAACTAGTTAACTGCTACCTAAGCAACAAAAACATATGCATACAAACATATAAAAAGCACACCCTCCAGTAAGGAAATTTCATATGACAATGGAAGCCTGCTCCCAATATCAAGCTTTTAGACAGGTGGCACTAAGCTTTTAGTATCAGCAACCACTCATCCCACAGTAATTATAGCAATATATTAATGGTAAGCCAAGTGAAATAATTGGTACTCAACTAACTATCTATTATTACAATATTGTCGCTCAGAGGCTTCTGGTTTTTTATTAGTAACACTAGACTACTAGTAAACATTTTTCCACGTTCCTTTTCAGAACTCAACATCATAACACGAGGCATCCTTGCTCATATTTGCTCCCACCATCCAACAATTAACAAATCTTTTTTTTTTAATATTCTCCAGAATCCATTTTCTAATTTTACATTAGACAAGATCCGTGATGCGTTTGTGACAAGAAAAAGGGAACAAATTGAAGTATTCATCAAAATTGATAAACAACAATGCAGTCTTAAACAACTCATTGAAATCAAAGATAAAACTAAAACCCCATCAAGATTTAATGAAAGAAACAAATACCCATCAAAGTTAACTGTTCAAAGAAACTTACTTGATAAGCAAAACCTCCTCTAAAGCATCCATAGTATCCAACGGTCCCTTAAACGAGCTCTGAACCTCAGATTCATCCAAATCATCGCCGGAATTTTCCCCATCCGAAGCATCACTATTCCTCCCGATCGATGAAGAGCTAGAAGAAGAATCGTCCTCCCTCCTCTCCACCGGAGGAAACCGCCGATCGCCGTGAAAGGCCCCTAAACAGGAGGGCATCCCGTGAATAAACCCAGAGCGCTGGATCGAATTTTCAGAGCTCCTCTCAAAAGCGATAGACATGATGACTGAAAATTTGAGAAACAGATTGCGAACAAGCCAATGAAGCAGTGAACAGATGTAGCAAGGATTAATGGCTAAGCTGAGGAAACAAACAGCACATGGGTTTACGCCTCTGGTGAAATCATAGCCGTCAAATATGTATAAATAAATATAAACCCCAGAGGCATAATTTACGTGGGGAGGTGAATTTAATGGTGGAAGAGATAAAGAAAAAGAAAATGGAATAAATGAAAGCTTATCCTGAACTGTGGAAATGGAAAACAAAGAAGATCATCTATCTAGCTGCTGCGAGTGTTTATCTGTCTACATTTCCTCTCTTGTTGTCTATGAATAATATAATATTAATCTAATGATAAGCTAAGGGTATGGGTTTCCTTACTATGTTTCGAGTTTGTACCAGGTTATCCCTTTCTGATGCTCGGCCGGGTTTGAAATGGATATTTGGATAGGGTTGTGTTTTTGAAAAAATAAAAAATAATACATTAATATCATAATAATAAAAACTATAAGAAACCTATACCCAATATAATTTGACATAAACTAATCTATCAACCTTACTCAATTGCACATTGTGTTTTAGAAAAATAAGGCAATGCCAAATTAAAAATCCAATGTAGCTTTGCATATGATTAGTAATTTATTAACTAGAGTTTCATTTTTTGTCAAATAATAGAATTAAAGTTTATGCAATTTTTTAATTTTTTTTTGAATGAATACATAAATGCAAGTAAATAAGAGAGAATATTGTATGAAATTGAATTTGCATTTTCTTTTAGAAGTTTTGATTTGCATTGTTTGTTATATATAGTGATTATTATATGCTAATGCCCCCATTCAAATCATCTAACAATTGTTAACAAAAGAATATAATCTTATAAGAATCTGTAGCAAAATAAAATACAGATACCAATAAAATTAGGATAAGCCATTCCTTCCTCATTAGAACCAGAAAAAGAATTTTTTTTAAAAAAAAAACAGACAATTTAGTAGGATATGGAATCCCATATTCTTATACCATTGCAAATAAAATATGGTATTTTAAAAAAAATTGTTATTATCTCTACCTTTACTGTGTGTTGTTCTTTTGAATTGACAAGATTGTTCCACCTCTTTCACAAAAAAATTTTGGGATGTATTTATGATTTAATTCACGTTATAAAGATAAATATGATAAGATAGAATTTTCATTTGGATTAAATTTAAAACAAAGGGGAATGAGAATCAATGCTGACCTTGTCTTTACAGCTAAAGCTGCTAGCAAGCTGGATGATGCTGCTCTCCACAAGAAAGAACCCCCTTTCTTCCACAGCTTGCAGCAATTCTTCTGATTATTGTGTTGGACTGTTGACCAACGAAAGAGAAAGCCCAAAAATAACTTCATCATCAAAGGGCTCCATACTTAAGCCAGAATAAATTTTAAAACAAAATGAAATGGCATAGAGAAAGGTGATGTATGCCGGTAGTGAGTCAATTAATTTATGGATTTAGTATGGTAAACTTCGCTCATTTTTGGAGGCTTAATCATATTGTGTTGAAATATAACCTTTCAGAAACTCAAAAAGCTTTTATTTTATTACATTCACAATCAGATGGAAGCTTTAGTCTTCAATATTCACACCCAACAGAAGATTACTCGGTTACCCTATAAAAGCTCAGTGACTTGAATATGCCGTAGTTCAACGCACTATTAGCTGCTGCATGAGCCATAATTTACGACTTCATTGACAGCATTAACCAAAGAAAAAACATCACTCCAGGCTTAACTTACCTGCCGCAAGACATCAAAAGCGGATAATCAGCAATAACAGGTGCAGGCTCAGCTATAAAAGACCGAAAGTCTATTGTAATTGTCGGTGCAGCAACAGTCTTTTGCCTCTTCTGAAGTCAAATTTAAACACTCTGGCAAAACTCCACTCCTCTTCTCCACCTCCCCATGGTCATCGTCCATCCCCACCTTCCACCTTTCCATCACCTGAATCAATTACTGTCCTGCAGCATTTAATTGCTAATTTGTAGGGTTTGGGTTAGGGATTTGAGTTACTATCCTGGTCCGAGCTACAGTCACCTCATCACAGCAAACCCAAATGATATACAGCATAATGATCTTTGCTTTCTAGTATTTACTTTAGTTCCTCTTTGCTCCATTTTCTATTTCTTAAGTGGGTGCTCTTTAGTTGTAAGAGCCTTTGCTATGTTGAAGTTATCCTGGAGTGCTCAGGCATCGCTGAATATTTTAGGCAAAGATGAGTAGGGACATCCCGTGAATGAGAGAAAGGCAGACAAGAACAAATCATAAAAACCAGGTTGCTGGGCATTTCTGAAAGAGTGATCTAGATTGCAAACCTTACCATTTTTGCATGAAGTCACCATTCTCAAGACTCAAGCTCATGCATTTGCTCCCAATTTGACCAAGATTTCAACCATGACACTGGACAACTGTCCATTAAATAGGATAGTAGTAAGCCCTTAGAATGGCACTTGTGATTATTACATTTATGACTATTGTCATAATTTCATACTTACATTAAAAAAAATAAAAATAAAGTAGCTCAAATTAGCCACAATGAATTGTACCTGAGATGTGCCCTCATCGTTGGACTGCTCATATTTGCTTAAGCATTCTTGCAAACAAAGAATCTGCACAAATATGTATATATGGGCATTTGCTAAAAAACAAGACAATAGCTATATTGATATAAATATATGATGACTGGAGTTATTCATTAGCAACAGCATATCAGTGACCAAACCATCACGCATTTGTTAAGAGAAAAAGAAAGGAGCATAAAAAATTTCAAGGTGCAGCTTGATAGATTTAGCAGCCATCTACCTCATCACTCATAAAATAAAGGTTCTCATGCTGATATTGAAGCAAAGCAATTCGCTAACCAGAAAGTAGACTACCATCACGATATATATATATATATATATATATCAACAGAAAACGGGTCGGCTGCATGTGGTACTAAGAGAATTGCAATGCTCAAACTAAAATCAGAATGAATACAGGGACAATCAACCAAACACAAATTTAAATTCTGAACCAACATTTTTGTTACACAAAACCATTATATAAATTCTCACAAAGGTTACTATTGTCAGAAGACGTGACTCCTGGCCTTTATATTGCATCCAAGCTTAATGCAATATAGGATATCACAGAAAGTTCATCAAATATAAAAATAGGGGATCAACTGAGCAAGATCAAAATTTAATACTTCACATGTTAAAGAATATCTGGAGTGACTTTGGTTATAACTATGCAAAAGTCAATGTAATCGTACCACTAACACATCATTCATAGATGTGGCAACCCCGGAAATAAGAAACATTAAATAGATAGTTAAAAGGCCAACTCCTAACATCTTGCTAGGGCGCATGTCGTTTCTTGGTAATACAATGAGTGACCAAATAAGTCCCAACACAAGAAATCCTATTGTATAAAACAAACTGTTATCTTCAGGAACTTGGTAAGACTCAGGTCTTCTAGACCAGGCTTCAAGCAGCATTGAGAGTCCCAACCCAACAAGTGTGTTGAACATAGGACCTGCATAGCACCCTGACATTGCAATCTGTGTACTCTCCCCACCATGCATTGCTAGTGCAACATTAGACATTAAATCGCCCATTGAATTTCCCCATGCCAATACTGTTAAACCAAGGAATGCTGGATTAATTCCAAATATTACACCTAATCCAACAAGCATAGCAACAAGCTCATTTGCAATGATGTAGAACCAGACAATACTCATGAAGAAACCCCCAAAAGCCCATGGAAATAGAAACCTGTGGGGCGGCTCATCAGCTTGGGTGTATAAATATGCAAAAACACCAAGGATACCGCCACAAGCAACACCAATGAAATATGAAATTTCTCGGTTCAGTATACCTATATCATCTTGGGTATTCCATAATAGTGCTAGAAGAATGGGTGCTAATGTAGCGCTGGCAACAGCATACCCTTTGGACCATCTTTCCTCCTCAACTATAGGAATTGTTGATCTTCTTAGGATTGTCAATGGCATCTCTATCAATAAAAAAAATTTAGAACAGGTACAAGAAAAGTGGCCATTCACTCTTGCCTCCTCATTCCAACCCCACTCTTGTTTTGCACTTTCTGTACTCGGCTTCAAAACCTCACTGGAATAAATCGCCATATGTGATGCCCACATCCACTCAGGTAGCTTATTCTGCAGATATGGCACATCAGTTTTTGAATCGGCACCAAGAAAAACGGATTCATCCACTTCACTTCCTTGAGAAAATATACTTCTCTTAATAGGAAGCATTGGTGTTACAGCAGCCAATCTAAATCTCCAGGCATGTTTCCTCGAAATCTCAGTTGCAACAACTGCAAATGCGTAAATCACATAAATTGAAACAAATGCTATTGCAACCCCAACCGTCACCTTGCCAACAATCAAAACTACACCCAGTGACAAAAGAGTAAACAAAAAGAAGCATATATCTCTAATAAAACATGTTTTATCGATCTGAATCCTCCTCTCTGACGAACAAATAGAGACAACTCCTACAACAACACAAGTAACAAAGACAGCTCCACCCAAAACACTATTGAGGCCCACTTCACCTGCATCCTTACCAACAAAAGCAGCAATGCTAGCAAACACATCGGGGGCTCCATTCCCTAATGGCAGCAAACAAACACCGGCAACAGTTGGAGGTAATTTCAGAAGATTCGATAGCTTCTCTAAGGAACAACAAAAGTAATCCGCAGCAGTGTTTCCCAACAGATAAAATAGAGCAACCAGCCATATGCCCAACATTATATACCCCACAAAGAAAGAAAATTTCTGACAATCACAATAGAAAAATCTAATGTAATTGAAAAAACCACCTGAAGTGCATTCAGGATGGTCAATCAAATACTCACATTTACTACCATAATCCTTGTGCATCAACAACCCAGAACACAACTTCGGATCATTGTGCGGAATAACACCCGTATCATTCAGAAAATTAGTAGCATTAATTTCAGCAATTCCCCTGCCTCTCCACTCCCATTGTTGATTAAGAGACCAAGGCAAGTTCAGATGAAACGGATTCTGAAGAGAATTCCGTTGATTGTACAACAAGAAAAGAAACCCCAGAAAACCAATTCCATTCAAAATCCGACGAAATTGGAGACGCCCAATTGTATAAAAACATTTCGTTTCGACCATAGTGATAGGACAATGTTCCTGTCCAATATAGAGTTATATGGGTATCAAATAGCGAAACCAAAAAATCTTAGCTTTGCTAATGGTAAGGTAAACAGAAGAAGGATGATATAGGTGCAACGAATAACGAGGAAGGAAACCGCGGGAAAAAAATTGGCGTACGTGAAGAGGGTGAAACAACGTCAGAGTGAGAGAGAGAGAGAGAGAAAACAAGAGAGGGAGCTTCGAGGCAGCTTCTTGATGAAATTTGTACGGGAAGGAAAGATGCAGAGTGGGTGGCGATGGGGTAGCAGGAGAGTAGCTTCTCACGGTGTTGCCGCCATGAATATTTGCTAAGATTAGATTAGACTAGACGTGTGATGTCTGCTGATGTTCTGTGTTTTTCCCTGTTAACTCTCCGTAGAATCTAAAAGCTAGGACGTTATTTCCGGTTTGCTATCTCTGCATGGTCCACCCCCATTAATTCATTTTTCAAAATTTATTATTTCACTATCAACTAATTTATTATTATTAAAATGTTAACTTATATGTCCTACCGGACTTTGCCCCTCACGAAGTGTTTCGGGTTGGAGACTATCCTCTCACCGTCGCAGGTGGCAACCCAAAATAAAAAATAAAAATCTTAACTCCTTTGTCTTTTTTATACATAGAAATCTCCAAAATTGAGGACAAATAAAGGCTTTTCATACAATTATGTGCTTGGCCATCAGCTAAATATGAGTCAAAACAAAATAATAAGATTATTTTATTGAGCAGGAAGAAAACTATATGCTTGACTCATCAATGGATACAATTTCAAGCCCTTGGCAGACTGGCAGTTATTATTACAGCTTGCAGCAGTGAAATGAACAAAAGCACAAACTTATATTACTAATGCCACTTTTCACTTAACATTTCACATTTACACTTATTAGTTGCAGACAGCAGCCGAACATGGCTTACCTTCTTGAAAACATTTGTCTTCTTTCTTCCTCGGAATTTTCCTGGCAACTTCTTTCTTTCAATCTTTTTTCTTTCATCTTTTGTCATCCTTTTCCTAACTTTGGAATAACTTCCCATTATGCCATTCTGCATAGAACTGGCCCATTTGAAAAGAATAGACCAGAAAGTTAATATCGATTCAATTTGAACACTAGCTGCAAGATAATCCTTCATTCTGTCATTCTTGATTTCCATATATGCAGCCAAGAAATTAAACTTTTATTACAGCACACAGGATGCGCTGAACCATTCATGAAAATTGAATTGCTCAGTTTGATTAATTGTAATATCAAATAAGATGAATGGCAACTGTATTCTTGTAAAACATTTGATCTTGATAAAATTTTCAAACAAAAAAAAAAGAAAAAAAGAAAATCAAGGACACTTGTAAACCCTATTTAAAATAATCAAACATGATTGATCTACATACAAATTTATGTTGTGAAACTCTTTTAAACTAAATTATGTTTTATCTTCCATCAGTTTCCAAGAGAAGATAAAAACACTAACCGATAACACATTAATACTCAACCGAAAGAGAGTACCACTAGTTCTCATATTTATCTGTTGATGTAGCAACAAAAATTCAACTAGACAATGCAGAGAAACAACTCTCAGATCAAATTTAGAACCTAAGCGATAGCAAGATAAAAGAATGTTGACTGGAAACATATATCTCTAAACCAAGAATTAGTCTATTGCAAACAAAGATGCTAAAGAATGGATGCTTCATGGTATAATCTTCTTAATGTAAAGACTACATAAGCAATACACCTAAAGAGCGTACACGCATAATAGGAACGCTCTCCTGGTAAGGAAAAGGAAGGCCAGATCCCCATAATCAATCTTTTAGACAAAAGTACTATGCTTTTAAGTGCCTGCAACCGTTCATCCCACAGTTTTTAGCAACAGGCTAGTGTAAAACTAATTGGTAATCAACTATATAAAATGACAAATACTGTTCCTATGAGGCTTCTGATGCTTACTAGTAACCAGTAGACATTTTCCAGATCCCTCTTTCCATGCTCTTGCATTACTTCTCAAACCTGATTTACTAGGAAGACAGTTTCTTTCTTCCCAAAAGTCAGGGTCACTTTGACATTAGCTCTCAACTTTCATGCCATACAACTTCATCACACGAGGCATCCATCCTAGCTCATATTCATTCCCACCGCCATCCCTCACCAGTTTACCATTCAATAATAAATTTTTTAATTTTGAGATATGCAAGGAACCTCATTTCTAATTCTAAAGCCAACGAGATCCATGATCAGTTCATTTTTAAAAATAAGGACTTAAATGAACCTCAAAACCTCATCAAAGTGATAACAATTAACAACAATATGGGCCTAAACAAATTTGTGAAACTAAAGATATAATTGAAACCCCATCAAGATTTTAATGAGACACCCATCAAAGTTCCCAGAGCGCTGGATTCAATTCCCTGATAACTGAAAACTTCAGCAACTGATTGTGAACAAGCCAGTGAAGCAGATTACATTATACATGGAAGTAAGTGCAGCTGCCTTGATCTCATATTCTTCCATCAGAAACAATGCTTAGAATATAATGGTAACTGAAAATTATTGAGAAAATCTGGCATATTCAATGCAGGTTATAAAGCAACGAACGTAACATGTAAAGGCATATATTGTTTCTGTTTTGATTTTTGGCTTAATCATATTGCACCGAAATTGAACCTTTTAGCAATTCGAAAGGCTTATTCAATTCATTATCAGTTGGAAGCCATGGTGTCTTTGATTGTAATCTCTCACTATTCCAACACACAGAACATTAAGAATTTATTCTTTTCATGGACATCAAGAGTTCAAAAATTATTCACTAAAAAAAAGCTCCTTGACTTGAATATGCCATAGTCCAGCACACTATTAACTCCAACATAAACTATAATTCAAAATCAACCAAAGAGAAAACATCACTTACGGCTCAACTTACCTGCAGGAAGACATCAAAGGAGGGAAAATCACCCTTAAGAAATGTGAAATTTATCCACTTTGGTAGAAGCCCACTACTCTTGTTCGCCACTTGAATCCATTACTATTTTGAACTTGTCACCAGTTGCAACCATTTGAATGGTAGGGTTTTGGTCCGGGGCTTGTGGGTGAAATTAGGGTTTTTATAGGGACTTAGTTAGGAGAAGCAAATCAAAGTTGATAAATTTGGAGAACAAAGTGACTTTTGGAGGCAGTGGTGGTGATGGTAGAAGTTGGATCCTACTGTTGGTTTCCTTTCATGGCCGTTTCTACTGGTAAACGACCAGCTGAAAATTAAACGACATAGTCGTTTAGCCCTTACAAAGAAAGAAGCCGTGTTTTTACGGTACGGGGTCTACTAAACCAGAGACTTGCAGTCTAACACCCGAAGTTTCTCTCCATCAAAAACCTCTTAAACAACTCTCTCTCTCTCTCTCTCTCTCTCTCTCTCTCCGCCCTCCAACTTACTCGCTCACTCCCTAACTGCTAAAATTCCGAGACGACATTACTATCCTGGTAAGATGTCCGATACTGGTGGAAGAATAGAGAACTATGAGGACTTCGTCAAAGTTCACGGTCTGCTTTTTTCTGTCTCGGGTCTATCTCGATCGCTTCATCGCAAACTGTTCAACAAACTAATTTCAGAGACCTTTGACGGCGGTGCCTACTTCCAAGTCGAGCCGTGTGAGGAGGGCCGGCAGAGGCGGCTTGTTCTCACCTCTGATTCTATGCCCAATGAATCCAACGTTTTCCTCGTCGACCATGCTTGGACGTTTCGTCTCTACAATGCTTACAAGCAGGTAAATAGTTCTTTTGCCAACTGACGTTTGCTTTACTAAAGAATCTATTTTGAAGGATGGAACTGAAAGTTACAGCTTAGTTTTAATCTGGGTAGGGGCATTTTCTTGTTTTCGTTCAATGTTGTTATAGTTGATGCAGGCTGTACAGTATAATAGAGCAATGACATTTAAAATCTTCGAGCTGTTTCAGCTTCAAGAAGTGCCAGGGTTGGCTCAGAGGATGGCTTCGTTGATGTGTGTAGATATTGATTTAAATTCTAATGCTGAAGATGAGGATGGAGGTTCACAAGAGAACAAATCCAAATTGAATGCCATTGATGTAGTTGAGAACGAGATTAATGACGCAAAAGCGGAAGGCTGTGATACTGTTAGATGGTTGGAGCTCGAGGAACTCGACATTGATGATGATATGCTTCTCTCTCTTGATTTGCGGAGTAAATTTCCGGTCTGTTTTGATTAGTCACCTTAAGTTACATTTACAACATCACAAAACGTGAACACTTCATTTATTTGCTCATATCATTGGTCTTCACAACCTGTATTTTAGGTAACAACTATTTTCAAACTTAGTAGGTGCCTAAGAACTATTATTGTAGTTAGAAGATGCCACTATTAGCTCTTGGTATTCCTTCAATTTGGAAACTGGAAACAAGCTTGAGAATGTAGAAACAGTAGTCCAAGAAGTTACCAAATTCAAAAATCCAAGGGCTCTCTGGCTGAATAACAATCCATTTCTAAAAAACTGGTATGCTTGCTGATACATGGAAAGTATAACATGGTTTGACATTGTTGTTAGTGATAAATCTTGAAAGCTAACTTGTCTATTCTACTTCAGTGATGATCATATGATGGATACAATTATCCAAGGATGTCCAAAATTGGAAATCTACAATTCACGTTTCACAAATAATTTTGGTGAGTGGGCCTTAGGATTTTGTGGAGAAGTTTATGAGAAGGATAATCCTGGCTGCATCAATGAAAGAGACTCCCAATTGCATGGTGTTATATCTCTTGACATTTCAAACCGATGTGTTCATTCTCTCATTAATAAGGTCTCAACAATATCTTTTGTCCTGTATCTTCATTTCATGCTTTATTTTTTGGGTTTCACTGCTTAGGAATGTAAACTATACTTTTCCATATGCTTTTCTTATTCAGAGAGTAAGAAAATCTTGGAAAATCATCCTGGCCTCGCCCATCTCTATATCAAAGTTTTATTACATAACTTGTGTTCTTATATTGGAGATCATATGTACTTGGTAGTAATTTTATTGGCTATTTAATGTGGTTCTGCTTTCCTTCAGGCATTTTCTCCCGTCAAAATGTCATCTCTTTCACCTTTTAATATTCAGGGAAACCCATTGGAACAGAATTCATTTAATGAATTATTGGAAGTATTGAAGGGATTTCCTTGTTTACAGTCTTTAGAGGTACTCTTTTCAAAGAAATAGCCCTTTCTTAAATTCAGAAAAGATGGTTGGACATTAATTAATTTGTTATGTTTTCTTTAATTTGATTTTTTTCCTTTTTATTTTGGCAGGTGGATATTCCTGGTCCCCTTGGAGATAGTGCTATAGAAATCGTTAGATCTCTACCTAGTCTTTCTTTGCTGAACGGTGTCTATGCATCAAAAATATTAGAAACTGGAAAACATGTGATAGATTCGATACTGCAGCCTTGCCTTCCCAAATGGACAGCTTATGAACCTCTTCCTGATCGTGTTATTAATGCAATGTGATTATATGTCATGTCATATAGACTTGCAGATGAGGAGAAGATTGATGAAACCTCAGTGCGGTATGCATTTGTGGGTTCATTGGTTGAGGAAATACTTTCTTTTGGTTCTTTGTTGCTGAGTGGCTATTATTATTAACTACTTAAATCCATTACACTTCTAATTTTAGAATTTATATCCCAAAATGCTTATGATATTCAAAAATTTCAGTTAGAAGAGAGCATTGTGCTTTTTTTTTTAAGTGAAAGAATAAAGTTTTACTGTTGTAAAAGTTGAGCCAATATGGTCTCTGTCTACTGCATTTGTTATCACTGATGCTTCTTTAGTTATGAAATTGAAATGCTGGTTTTTGTGATGCATGGGTTGAGAATATTAACGGCCAACTTTTGCTTTCTCAAGGAATGTGGAGATGAGATAGGAAAATATTATGCAGTCTTGTTAAAGCATAGTAAATAGAAGAGAATTCCAAGGTAAGGATAGGGAAATCAAATGAATAAAATGCAAAATTTGCCTAATTTTCAAAAGTGGAAGAGCTTTATGCCCTTCTTGCTAGATCAGTACCTTCAACCATATTAATCAAGTAATGTCATAACTCACATGTACATGCCCTTTCACATTAATACTTAAAACACATGCACACAGATGCACACATCTGCCAAATGATGGTAGCACAAATTTCTTAATTTTGGAGTTTCCTGCAGGTATGTTATGGATGAACTAGGTTCTGTTTTACGGCACAGTGATGAGCCAAATTTCAGGGTGGCTCCTTTTCTCTTCATGCCAGAGGGGAAGCTCGAATCACCTGTGAGGTTGTTTTTGGACCTTTCTTCATATGCTCGCTGATTTGTTCATCTTCCCTGAACTTTGCAGTCCTTTAGGGTGTACACAAAATGTATTCATGTTCTATGACGTTTAAACTTCTGTTTATTTAAGAAGTAACATGCCTACATACGTGCACAATCAAAGGCATGTCCAACTTCTATAATATGGAGTTAATGCAATTCTACTCATGAATATGAATACTTCTTATTTTTTTCGTTTCAGTTATTCCATATTATGGCCCATTATTCTAGTCATGAATATAAAAACTTGTTCTTTTTGTTTCCAGCTATTCTATATCATGACCTGTTATCCCAATCATAAACATTAATATTTCTTTTTGTTTCCAGCTATTCCATATTATGGCCCATCCAGAATGTCCAAAATGGAGATGAGTGCACTCGTGATTTCCTATTTGGAATTGGGGAAGTCAAACAGTGATCTGCCTGGCTGACTGCATATTTCCATACACTGCATGATTATTTTATTCAAGTATTAACTCTGTGGGTGCTATTTTTATAGTTAAATGCGGATTAGCTCTTGGCATCGCTAATTGAGACAATTTCTTTCAGGAGTATGAGAAATTCTATCAGAACTTGCAATGAAAAAATTTAAATTCTTTACCTGTGAAGTCTTCTTCAAGTAGACGCTTTTGTCATAGTAATGGATGTCCTTTGCGTGTTTACACTGATATACCACAAGTGGAAGGATTTTCGACGCGTCCGGAATTTGTAATTAGTATGTTTCATAGCCATTCTCCCTTTGTTGCAGTCTTCCAACCAAAAATTGTTTGATTTATAGATCCTATAAAATCTGTGTGATAAATGAATGATGCAAGCAAAATAATCTTGCATCTATCAAATATTGTACTTCATTTTTTGTTATTCAGTTTTTTGATCATAGTTTAATTCACCAGGACTTATTTGACATTGTTTGTTTAGTTGGTTGCTATTTCCCCTTTGCTTACCTCTGACTAACAATTTAAGAGCCTTATTTAATCTAAGACAAACAATGCCCTCTAATTGTAAGCCTAAATTGTGTGGAAAATTTTTTTATCTTTATTTTTCTCCATATAGATTCTCTTGGTGAAGAAAGCTCATAATGAAACCTAAGTTGACTGTAGGACTTCGATATTTCCTTAACCTGGTCTAGCGGGTTCTGTTATATGGACAAGTGTGCAGGTAAATGATGAAATGAGAAAAGCTACTGGAATCACGGATTAGCAATATGTTAACCAATTTCCTTTTGAGGCTTTTCTTGTCATGAAACATCATTTGGCTGAGACTGTTCAGAAGGTAAAGAGAGCAAATCTAATTTTCATGGGAATATTTAACTTTATTTGTAATCTATTATGAAACTGGAATAGTATTGTTCTTTTGGGGAGTTGTTATTTTAACTATTCATGAAGTGTGTGTGTTTTTTTATCAGATTTTGAAACTGTTTTTTCCAAGAAGTTGGTTAGACTTATGAAATTGATTTTTCCATCAGGGTCATGGAATTCCTGAACGGTTGCAACCAACTTATAATCTGGAAACACATCTATCTCCAGTTATCGGTGACTATTATTCATGTGAAAGAGCTAGAACGAACAACCTGTGGATCTTAAAGCCATGGAACATGGCCCGAACGATCGATACAACTGTAACTGACAATTTGCCTGCTATTATCCGACTGATGGAGACTGGTCCAAAAATATGCCAGAAATATATTGAGCACCTTGCCTTGTTTCAAGGGAAGAAATTGATCTCCGTTATATAGTACTAGTTCGCAGTATGAACCCTTTGGAACTCTTTCTTACAGATGTTTTTTGGGTATGTATTCTATGCAATGTTGATTAATCCAGTATGCCAATAAGATGTGAAAGCAATATCTTTTGAGAATTCATGGTGGGAATTCTTTAAGGTTCTTTTGTATTTGAAATATGTTTCATCTATTGCTATTTTTATTTTTTTTGAGGTTAGATTGGCAAAGAACCAACACACTCTGGACAAGCACAGTTTTTTTGAGTACGAGACTCACTTTACTGTCATGGTATGTGTTGAATTTTTTTTTTTCTTTTGAAGTTTTTCTTGGTTAATCTATGTCATAGAGCTGTACATTTCTGAACATCCCACTTGAGAATTAAAATCGAAATATAAGGAAAATCAAATTTAACTTGTTTTGTGACTTTCATGTGATGTGTTAACTTGAGTGGCTTGCAGAACTATCGTGGAAGATTGAATCGCAAGAACACACCAGAGTTTGTTGCAGAATTCGAACAAGAGCATCAATGTTATAATATCTCTGCTACTTAGTAAGCTGCTAAATTTCCCTTGAGAGAGCGTTTATTTGCAATATTATAACGAGGCAGGTGAATATTCGATATACTTCTGATGTAGATTCCTTCTTTCTATGTAGCAGTTAAATAGCTGGATATCCATCAAAGAGTTAGAAATATGATCTGATCTGTGTTTGAGGCGGTGGCACTTGTGCATCCCGAAATGCAAAGTCCAACATCTAGAGCAATGTATGGTGTGGACGTAATACTTGATAACTCTTTTCAACCCAAGTAATTGGAGGTTTGTTCTGACTTATTGACCTTGAACACTCTCATTGTGATAACAACACTATTACATTTTATGTGTGTGTAGGTAATTTACTGCCCGGACTGTACAAGAGCATGCAAGTATGATTCACAGTCGCTACTTGGATGCGGACAAGTAATCCAAGGGAAATATTTCTTCAATGTCGAGTTTGGTTGTCTGTTTTTGGACGAAACTACCCATGTAAACCCACTGTAAATGTAATTGAGTTTTAAAGAGGATTTTCTCTTTTGATTTACAAGTTGAGTGTACAATATTATTCCTGAAGATAGTCGATTTTGTTCAGTAATTGACAACGTACCTGTCAAGATTAAATTAGAATCGATGTTTATAATTTAATGTAATATGATACTTATATAATATATAAATTATACATAATATATATATATAATTATACAATATATAATTAATATTAATAATATAGTCCTGTTATGGCAATAATATCATACATAATCCCACCATTGACAAAAATCAGGACATGTATAAGGTTTTTCCATTATTAGTTTTTAATAGTATTCATAATGTTAGCCTGAATAAGGTAAAACTTATAGTACTTAGCGTTATAAACTTATTATTGAACAGATCAAGGATACATTGTGGCTGTGTCTGACATATAAGTGAAAAATTGTTTGTATTCATAACAAGCATAATTGATGTTACCCAAAAAAAAAGAGAGAGAGAGAGAGAGAGAATCTCATCATAATTTTCAGAATCCGGAAACATAAGAATAACGTTTCAGGTGAGATGCAAAAAATGCCAAAAATTACTGCAATTGCTTTCCTCAACTAGTTGGTAAACTGTTATGTACATTGGATCATCCATTTCTGAAATAGCGGCACTTCCAGGCTTGTCCTAATTCTCCATCCACAATGTCAAGGAACGAAAATTTTGTATAGAGATGACAGTAGTGAAAGTTTCATGGCAACTAGGCTGCGCGCCGTTCACTTTGTTCGGTTGATACATTTGTTTGATTTCTTGATGTTGAAAGCTTCTTATGCAATTCAAGATTTGACATCCGCTCAACCTCCAGTGCTCGTTCAAGCTTCAACACATCATGTCACATCAATTTACGAAGTTGTATTGGATAAACCACTTAATTGAAGATGACGGGAGCCAATCATGCTCAGATAATCCCAGAACGGGATAGATGAAACTAACAGATGGTAAAAGGAATAAATGAAGTTGGTACCTTTGCTGCTCGAGTGCTCCATTCCCCTAAAATAGCTCTCAGTCTTTCATTCTCTTCCACATACTGTTATAGTATTTCATCAATGAAATTAGGGAAACTTGAAATGATAGGAGAGACTTGTTAAGATAAAACTCGTACAAATCATATACTATCTTGCTTAAAGCATGTGAATGGAGAGTGGTTGTAGTATCAGCATCTTTTGAACCCTAAAATTCACCACACTGATAAACCAGCAACCTTTTGCAACCCTAAACAACCACCATTCTGATAAATTGGCTATGAGGTATTATAATAGTTGACTATTCAGAAAACTAGTCTCAAAGGAGAAATATTGCACGACCAAGTTTTTGTAGATTTACTCATTTCAAGTGTAGGCGATGAAAGAAAGGAGCAACGTCAGATATGAGAAATGTCATAGAAACAATTATAAAATTAATTAATCTAAAGATTAATCAGAGAGGGAGAGAGAGCGAGTGAGATAGAGAGGAGAGCACGAAACAAAACATACAACACAAGCTTTTTACAGACAAGGCATTTATTAAAGCCTGAAGAAAATCCAAACAATGACCAAAGGGGAAGTACAGTAATAAACAGAGACATGCATGACTAGCTGAGAGCAGCAGGCAAAAATAGCATAAATCGTTTCTTCTAGCAAGGCATCAATTAACTAGCACCATCCATAGATATAAATTGGGCCATACACAGTAACTACGAAATACTTGAAATAAAAATGCCAGTTGCATCTGCTTGGAGATACCTGATTGTTTGTAGTGCGCAATCGCTGTATCTCAGAGTCCCTCTCAGCTATCAAAGACCGAGCAAGTCTTAGCTCTGTTTGCAGTTGATTCATCTGTACCATTAGTAAGTCCATCAGTATGCCAATTTGAAAAAAAAAAAAAAAAAAAAAAAAAAAGGAAAAATCATCAAAATTCGAAGGTGAACTGCAAGGGGGGTGAATCTAAAACTACAAATAAGCAGGCAGCATGGCAAGACGAGGCAAATACGAAATTTCTTGTACAAGTGTGAAGTGAACAGAGTGCACAGGAGAGGTGCATATATGCATGCAAAAAATACATTCAATTGTTACCTCAGCAGAAAGTGTCCGTAATTCTTGTTCACGAGCTGCTAACATATGGGCAAGATCAACCTGTAAATGTGGGCAACAGTAACCATTATCTCCACCATTCCTCACATGATAATTCCACTATTGTGCAAAAAGAAGGGACACCCTTTCCAGACTAATTATCAAAATTAGAAAATTATAGTAGAAATAAGTTATTATCCTTGTCTCGGAGAAAGAGGCACCTCATCACAACAAACCCAGAAGATAAGCAATATTGAAGGCTGTTTCATAAATTGCATCCTAATTCCCAAATCAAAATGAAAATTACATCTTATAATAAGCTTCTTTCTTATATTCCTGCAGTTCCTTTTCTCTCCATCTTTTCTTTAAGTGCTGCTCCTTAGTTGAAGAGCCTTTGGTATGTTGAAGATATCCTCTCATGTGCAGGCAGCACTAGATATTTTAGGCAAAGTTGAGAAGGGACATCCTAATGATTGAAAGAAAAGGTAGACAAGAACAAATTATAAAATCAGGTCCTTGTTAGTGTCTCTGCCAAATGGGTATTGGTAAAAGAGTGATCGAGATTACAAACCTTAGTATTTTAGAATAAAGCTGCTATTCTCAAGACCTAAAGCACACTCATTTGCCCTCAATTGAATCTTCTCCACCATAACATAGACAACCACCCAGTAGAAACGAAATGAAGGCTATGTATAATTGAGACAAAAGGAAGCAGGAATAATTCTATCCAGCCAATAGTAAGGACTTGGCACATGAAGGGAAGGAAATGCACCAAACATCAAATTGAATTTGCTTCCAATTCTCCTTCATCTTAACCATAAATGGCCTACATGTCCAGCATTGAAGTTAATCACTTGGAACAATGGTTGATGTGGGGCTGAACACACTTCTATTCCATATGAACAGTGATGGGATACAGACAGCCATATTTTCCAGTCCTGGAATATTATGTCAAGTCAACATAAACCCCGCACATCTCTAACTTGCTATTTTCCAGTCATTAACAAATTTTATCATCTCTTTTTTTTTCCTCTACAGTCATGCCAATTCAACAAAGAATTTATAGAAACAACCTTATTTGAAAAAGAGTAGGAAACCACCCCAAAATCCATTTAGATCTTCTTGGGCTAGCCAAATTAATAATTTTAGGTCAAGAAGATAGCAGTGTGCCCCAAGAATTGTAGTTATAACTTATAATTGCGACATCAACTTCTTTTCACTTCCTAATTTCACATTCCACATATTAAAGAAGTACAAATAGCCATAATGATTAATACCTGAGGCGTACTCCCATCATTAGATCGCTCATATTTGCTTAAGCACTCTTGCAAACGCAGAATCTGCATGAACACATGCTCAAGGGCAGTGACTGAGAAATGGAACAATAACTATGAAGGCAAAAACATATGATAATTGGAGCAGCTCATTGCCCAAACAACACCAGTGACCAAACCATCAGGCATTTGCTAAAAAGAAAACAAACGGAAGGAAGCAACAAATTTAAAGATGAAGCTAATAGATTTAACAGCCAAATACCTCTTCACTCATAAAATGAAGGTTCTCACGTTGATATTGAAGCAAAGCCATTTGCTGATCAGACAATCGACCACCATCATGATACCTGTTCCACAAATGGGTTCTCAATGTAGCACCACATATTTTTCCCATGGGTAACAAAATTATTTAATGGGCAATTCTATACATGTTAGTCCCAAGACTATTTTGTCTGAATAATACAACTAAGACGATAGCAACCAATCAGCATATACAAAGATATGGATGCAGGAATTTTCTTCACACAATGCAAAAAACATGGGTGGAAAACAATGGCAAGGAGTTGAGAGGAAAAAGTACAGATACCTCAAACCTTCTAAAGGACTTGATTGTTGGAGTGGAGAATATAATGACTTCAAAATATCAGGCTGAGAATCTAATGAATTGTACTGGTGCAAATAACCTGCAGTCTCCAAAAGAAACAGAGGAGCATGAAGATAAAAAATTCCAAAATATCATATCCAGTCCAACTTGTTGATTTATGAGCTTAAATCCTATAAACAGGTATAAATGGGGCAATTCTTTGGCAATTTGGCCTGATGATTGTCAGCATTTCTCTAGAAGAATAAAGTTTTTCTTGTAAGCTCATTATATGATATCTCGAGTAAATTATCAAATGGAACACCAAGTAGTCTCCAGAATGAACAACTTCATTTAGCTTGACACATGCTCTTTGGAAATTAAGAATTACTAAAGAGGTCATAATAAATTTCAGTAGCAGCCATTAACCATGAGAACTGCCTAGCCAATGTCAGCACCATTGAGGAATAATGTCTATAGATCATTGATACTTCTCCAATATTTAACATTGGATCTGAATGAGAAAAAACTAATCTAGGACCAGCTTATGAGATTAGGAGATCGTCAGTGGCAATATTTTTGTGCATAAATGAGATTGGGAAGTCAAACACCTCAAGAATGCAAATCAACTTACCGATATAGACACTCATAAAGGATACTGCACATATCACCTCAATCAACATGATAATCCTGCAGATTTATTGAGTAGGCTAAGAAATTTCCAATAGTAGAGTCCAAATAGGCAAATATAAAGCAGCAAAGTATGTCATTCTTGTCCTACAATGAAACAGATGACTGAATGCTGTTGAGGGAAAAGGGTTTCTGTTCATGATAACACAAATTGAAATGCAAACTTATACGTTTGGTAATACATGTACCTTAGTAATGCCGAGATTGAAAGAAAGCTGATTTGGGGTTTCCATACCACGACAAGCACCATCGCAGCAGTTCCTATAATTTCACTAAGAATTCAATATAATTTTGACAGTAATGATTTCAAAGGCAAGGAAGAGAACAGATTCACAGAAAATAACAAATTTGTAGTAGGTCCACTTATTCCATCATAAAAGAAAAGTTAACACAAAAGAATATGATAGTTGTTCTGGCCTTTAATATGTCAAACTTTTAAGTGAGGAATTCTTTAACCAACCATTTTTTCCAAACATTGGAAGTACTGTAACACAATGGCTTCAAGTTATGTCAGAATGAGTGCAATGAAGAAAAAGAAGGAAAAAGGTTATAAGCATCTAATTACCATACGCAGTAATAGCAAATGGTAAGCGAACAATATGCTTCAACTTCTGGCTGAAACTATAATAACCCTGCAAAACAAATGAGCATGAAAAAATTTCTATACCAGATAAAAGAACAAAGTATATAATTCTTTAGCAACATTGAGTTAACTTCTAGCTGAAACTATAACTGTACAAGAGCATGTAAGAATTTCTACACAAAATAAAAGGTTAACTGAGAAGCACATAGTTAGGCATTCCAAAAGCATTGAGTAAAAAAAAAAGCATTAAAAGAGAGCTCTATATCAGCATAACTTTTCTGGCAATTTCTTCACTTCCATTGAAAGTGTATGTACAGGTTGGTAGAAAATTCACATCAGCTACATGTCCAGGCATCGGAGCCTTCAATTTGAAGGGGGAAAAAATTTAAACTAGTCCAGAAAACTTGTTTTTGGAGGACAAACTAGCAGAATTAATCCAAGAAGTTGTAATTTTACTATTTTGAAATGAAGATTACCTGTAAACGTATTTTCTGGACTTGAGAAACAAAATATTGTTGGAAGATGCCTGAAAGGTGAAATGAACTCATTGAAATTGCAGAAAATGGAAAGTAAGAAAATCAAAAGCCGCATGTAGACCATACCTGTCACTATTAGAAGCGCAACATCACAACTACAAAGCAATTTCGGAACCAAACTGTGATTAAACACGACGGGAGCTGCAGCACCCATAACAGAATAACCTGCCTAAAATTGCAGAACAATCAGACCTTCATTATCAATTTACGGAAAGAAAATAGATACAAACACGGCAAATCAAACAAAAAAAAATCCTAACTGCCTAATCATTCAAGAGACATAATTTCAACTTGCCAGCAGAAGACAGTAAAGAACAGCTCCAAAAACACTCCTCCGTTTCCGGTGACCACATAAAGGAGCCTCGTGCAGTATATCGACAAACCTATATAACAGCCAAAAAAAAGGCCAAACGGATCAAAAGTCAGCCACAGAAATGGAAAAAAAAAATAACTGATAAGAAAATGTGCTTTGAAAGAACGCGAGGAAATAGTAAGCATTTGAAGGAAAAATTAATACTTACAGAGCGTCTTCTTCACGAGAGGTGGAAGGCGAATTGCCATGTCTGTCTGTAGACATCTCCTCTATTCACCTTCTAGGGTTTTTCTGTTAAATTTTTTTTTTTCAAGTATTGGGTTATGATTTAGATCATCTTTTTTGTATTCAAATTTTCTGTTGTTGTTCTGATGGTTTTGGTGAGCGATAATAACTGGGTTGTAGAGGCAGTCGTGTTAACACTTGTTTAATTACAAATTAAAAATGTTTTTGTTTGACTTATAAATTTTGATGCTTGCTCAGAGGGAGCAGATCAGTGGGCCGAAGATTTGTGACCGTGGCCCATTCAATTTTCTTGACGGGCCAGAACTTAGAAGCAGGCTATTTTATTTAATGTTTTTTAATCGAATATTTTCTTGTCTAATATGAGTATCTAAATTATCAATCAATATAATTATTTAAAAAAATAAATTATACTTAACAGACGTCCAAGTAATAATAAATATTTATCTTATACAGGATGGGTTATAATTAATTTAGTTCATAATCGTATAAATAATTATGTGAATCTAATCTAAATAAATATTTTTCTTTTTAATCCAAGTATATTGATAATCTTAACTGCTTGTTTGGTTGGCCAATTACTTAAGTCATGGAATTGGTGTTAATACCGGATTAGTTAAGCTAACTCCTATTTGGTAGAAATATTTTAAACACAGTATTAAATAATCCAAATTTTTAATTTTATTTTTAGTATGATAGTTTAAGTAATAAAATAAATAAATTACTTAAATATCATTTGTTTTATATTTAAAAATTATTAAAATTCTATTCTCTTATTTATCATTTTTGGTACGTATTTTTTATTTTGTTGGTATTCTTTTGAAAGATGCATTTACTATTCTATCACATTTATAGAAATTTATCTATAGCTTCTTTTGAATAAAACACTATGTATTATTTTTAGCCTTACTTCTTTTATCATTATATGATTTTTGTTTCTTCAAACTATCAATACTATTTCTCTATTTCATACTCGGTTTGAATATTTTTATTAAATTAGCGTGTTCAATTCTTGAACTTTAATTAATATTTTTATTAATTAATTAGTTTAAAGAGAATTAATTAAATAAATTTTATTAATAATTAAAGAAGTCTAAATAAATTTTAAACTAAAAAATTTTAATTGTATAAAATTATAAAATTTAGATCATTTTCTTTTCCATTTTTCATATTAAAAAAACCTCATGTGAAGCAAATGGAAATTTACGTGAATAAAAAAGTCAATGGTTTTGCTTTTGAATGTTATAAATTCAAAACTAAAATAAAGCTATTTTTGAAAAAAAATATAAAATAGTACAATTTTATAAATATAAGAATTCATATTTTCATTAGAAATTGATTAATAAAGACATGAGGGAGGTAAGTATTAGTTAAGACTCATTTTATGGTTTTAGTAAATCCTTACAATTATTAAATCATATTTAATTTTTTGAACTAAATATGAAATTAGTGATTAATCTGATGACTTAACTAAGCAATTCTATGTATCAAACCAGATTAAAGGTTGCACAATTAGTCATTTCATTTCAAATCGAATATAATGAAATTTTCAAAAATAAAAATCAAACTAAATTGATTTTACTTAAAAGAACTCTAATGTTAGAGAATCAAAACGCATTGACTAATTAGATTCCTTTTTCCCCCTCTTTTAAATCATATAATTTTTCAATGATACACCATTTTTTTAAAAAAGAGGCCGGGGGAGAGGGAGCCAAGTCAGGCCAGGGATGAAATTAGTGAATTATCTCAAAAACTTGTAAGTATTCATTAAAGCTGGAGAACGAAGGACAGGTTACTTCTGAAGGCCCCTAGAACTAGAAACGGGAACAATGCATAATCTGCATTTCATTTTGGTGTAAATCAGAATTTAGCTTCTATTTAGATCGGTTACTGTTAATTGGATATGTGATCGCAGATAAACCCACATGCTGTTTTCATAACGTTTGGACAATTGAATTAACCGACATATGCACAAGTCTTCATAAAAATGCTAGGTAGGGATGCTAGGCAAAATAAGGCTCATAGGCAGAATCAAGCACTGCAAAATTCCTCGTCTTAGATATAAACTAGTTTTTTTTTCTGACACGATGTAGAACAGAGTTCCAAGTGTAACATCCCACAAGAATGTGACAACAATTATTTTCATTATATGACAGAGCAGGATAGAACCAGAGAAGATTTCTTGCATCGATGCTGCAATCACATCGTAAATACAGGAGCATTGATTTATCATTATACATTGATCTAAACTTCATATCACACCATTCAAATTCAGAATTTACATGAGGTCTTTCTTGTGTATAATAAAATTATAATCTAAAATCTTATTTAATGCAGGAAGCCAACACCATCATAATTACACCTTAACTTTTCACCTTGAAAATATTTCAAACTTCATGCCAGACTGGATCAAGATTCTCGTAACCCAAATCACCCGTAGATTATTTCTTCTCAATTGTATTTAAGCAACAATCGGGTATGATGCACAAGTCGCAATCCCTACATGAGGTCATCAAATTCAGGATAAGCAACACAAAATTTGAAGCAAGATATTTTTTTAAAAATATGTGATGAAAATAAAGCGTAATTTTCATTGGATAACAGCCAGATGAACATGTTAAACACATTTTTACAGAAGTTCAATAACAAATTCAAGCCCAAATTTCAATCATGTTTTGTCCAAGTGCTGCAGAATGGTTTCAAAAAGTCAAGTTAGATAAGAGTGGGAACTTACCACACATGTTTTTCCCCAACTCCATCTTAAAGTAGCCATCATCACCCCAATTTTCACCCCAGGAGTTCTTAATTAGCCAATAAGGGATGCCATCTTCAACTCCGTATCCGACTGCAAGAACAGCATGGTTCACATCCTGCCATAACACAATAGAAACATTAGAAAAGACTAGACATATCTTCAATCATGTGAATGCATGTATATATGGCTCTGAAGATTCACTCAGCAAAACTTCATACAGACTAGACATATCTTCAAAGTTTGAGCTGAATTTTTTTTTTTTCTTATCATTTTTTTTAAGAAGAGGCCATTTTATTCCCTTATAAACAAACTATCATTGTCCATTTAAAAGGAAAGGGAGAAGGAAATCTCACCATTGGAGTACTGCCACAAACATTACTGGTATAAACTCCACTCTTGTAAAAACGGAAACCATTTACTACCTCAAAAGCCACACTCACTGGACGAACCAGGGCAACTGCATGCTTCAATTCATCCTCAGCGCCCTGCATTTGTTTACAACATAAGAGGAATCTTAAAGGACATCAACTAAAGATTCTTTCGCAAAAAACATTTCATCAGAATAGCAAATTAAGTATGACCCAAACATTGGAGCTGCAAAAGAGGAGTTTCGAACCCCAAGTAGCACAATGCAAATAACTCGAATATTTAAAACAAAATGGTGAGATGGGGACATTATGGAGAAAATCGTATCAATATCAGATGCCAGGAGATGAGCATCAGACTCTAGAAATTTAACAGGCTAAGGTCAGTCTTAAACCAGTTTTCAAGCTAGTTCAGGTTGACATGCCTGAATAAGTATGACTTATAATAGTCAACTCAAAAGCATCACAAATGTCAGCATCCAATGTTGCTTTTAGTCCACCCTCACTCAACTAAAGACATTTTTTTTCCTCCATGTCAAGCACAAAAATGCTGGGACAAAATCATTTAGAAGAATTATTACCAGGGTAATATTGATGGAATCAACCACTTGGACACCAACGTTTTCGGATGAGAATTTGCAAACACCATTTGTTGCAGTATAGGGATATGTTTCCTCAGTGTCAAGGCCACCATTGGATTTGATGTACTCAAAGGCTTGTGATGGCAATCCACCATTGCATCCAAAGTTATTAAAAGCTCCAGCACAATCCACAAGCTGTTGCTCAGAAAGTGAGATGCTCTTTCCAAAGGCCTGATGATAGGCTGCCTCAAGAGCTCCAGTAGTGCTGCAATCAGCAATAATCAAGGTTAAAAAGACAGTGGCACAATTTTGGTCCATTTTCTTAGCAAGTAGCATTTATATGTCTTAAACTTGAGCTAACCTGAAAGTCCAGCAAGAACCACAATGACCTTGGTCCTTTACACGGCTGACTATGCCTTCTTCCCTCCAGTCTTTCTATACCACAGAATCGGAACACATATATTATTCTGGAATTCTACGATTACAGATTGGCAATTGCGTTAAAGATATCATTTTCAGATGCATGAGTAGGGGATTCAACCCCAATTTTTTAGCTAATGATTGACTCCAAATATCGTCAACAGCTCACAACTATTATTACAGAAGTGGTCAATGTATACTTTTCTCATACAAGTGTTAACAGCATACATGAGGATCCATTATTTCACCTGGAAACAACACTATCTAAGCTGTTAACATTATTAGTTGATAGTTAATGGTAGAATATAGTCCTCTAGACAATCGCCAGAACATGATATTTAGTTATTTGCTATATCCGTAACTAACTATTCATGATATTTAGCATATCAGACGTAATAGCAGCTATGGTTCATAAGTCTTTGATAATTAATACATTAAAATTTCGGTTTAATTAACTAACCAATGAAGAAGTTGAACAGTATAAGTACCGTTTCGGGAAGGACGATGTCCGTAAGCTTGTGATTGCCCTTTGTGGTAGCAGAACAGTTCTGAGCAGCTCCCAGTCTGTGCTTTTGGAACTCTTGCCAGGTCCAGTCAGCAAAATCTGAAATCAAATACACCAAATTAACAAATAAAACAGCGTATTTACATTAAAACATGAATTACAAAAAAAAAAATCAACGGGGAAAGTAGCCGCAGGAATTCCTCTCTGGCTCAACTGAACGACCAAGGAATGAAAAGCACTGTCACTTGCAAATGCAACAATTTGGCAAATTTGTTTTTAGATCAAATTAGATATAAAAAAAAAAAAGAGTACATTACCATTAACAGCAAGAGTGTAAGGCAAGCCCTTCTTTTTGGTGGATTTGATCAAATCCAAATTCTCAGAGAAAATCGCGAACCTGAGCTTCATCTCCTCCTCGGTCTCATACCTCTTCCCATACCTAAAGTTTATTTAAAAGAAAAAGCGCGAGCAAGCCATTAAAAAAAACTTCCTCTTAAAGAAAGAAAAAAAAAAGGATAAAGGAATATATAACAGTCGAATCATCGATCGGATACCTGTGAGCAAAACGGGCGAAGGAAAGAGCACGGCGAGTGCGGCCGACGACTTTAACAACGGAATCTTCGAAGTCACGAAGACGGTCAGACACAAGCCTAATTGGATTAGAGTCGTCGAAGCTTGATCCTGCGGCGGCTGCAGAAAAGAGCAGAAGAAGAATCGAAGACACTAAGCGAATGGAAGCCATAACTCTCTATCCCCTACTGTACCTAAAGAATCCAAAGTCCCAGGGTAGGGGGAGACAAGGAGGAATTCACTCTTAACATAAAATGATTTTGTTTGCATAGACTATTTATATCAAATTATCATAAGAATACCATTACCATTACAAATGATATTTTTATAAGAATAAATTTTACTGATCCTTCTATAACTTAATTTTAATCTAAAATAACATTCTTATTTCCTAAATTTAGTTTGTATGATAAAAATATTATTCTCACATATTTCTATAAATTTTATAGTTTATACATTATGTCACGTTTATATTGAATACACATTAATTCTTATGGAACTTGTTTTAATCATACTTAACTGATTTACGTGAAAAAGTAATACCCTTAAATATAAAAATATATATTTAAACATAATTTTTCAAAAATATAATAAAAATTTATATGTATTTTATATATATGAAGATGAAATGTCTAATTATGAAAAGTAATATGCAGATATAATATTTTTGTTATACAAATTAAAATTGAATAATATTTTTATTATACGAATTAAAATTGAAAAATATTTATATTATGAATTAAACTTTAAGTACATTTTTCTGCATTAATAATAAATTGAGGGAGTCTCAGTGAAATTTACTCAAAAATTATTTGTAATTCACTAAATTATCCGTTAATCTTTAATTGATATTGAAAAAGTATTAAAAATTAAAAATAATTAAGACTTTCATAACTCGAAAAACAAAACTTACAATGAAAAATAAAACAAAATAGGCACTTGAAAGTAAATGGAGGGCGTACTGACGTAAAAAATAAAAAATAAAACGAAAAGGTTTCTTAGTAATTTTAATCTGAAATGAAAATAGCAACAGTAGAATATAATTTTTTTTCTTACAAAAAAATAAAACAACAAATTATATAAAATCTCCCCTCATAAATAAATTTTTAAAAAATTAAAATAAAAATATTATTTAAAATAATACTTATATACTGATTATACAAAGCATAAATTTAAAATTTTTATAAAATATCATTAGATAATATATAAAATTTTAAAAAATTTATATAAAAATAACTTAAATATAAAAAATTATATATTATATTATATTATAATATTTAAAATTTATACAACACTAAATAAACATACATTATTTCAAGAGATAAAGTGTTAGCTCTTAAATTTAAACAACTTTTAAAAAAAATTCTTAAAATGAAAAGGAAATGCCGAAAAAGTTGCGCCAAAATTGATTGCTCAAATGGCATCGAAGAAACGTTAAAACTGACTCTCCGGCCATGGGCCCATGGCGAATGGTCCGTTACAATGACAAGTAGAATGCCGCGTCATCACATACGTCATTTGTATTTTGTAGTTGTAGAATTCTAGCAGACGTAATTAATTAATTAACGTATTTACTACTATTACGCTAGACATGATATTTTATAAATCTTACAACTGTCCTCCAATGGACAATAATATATCATAACTTTAATATGTAACAGAAATATTTTTCAATTTAAATTTATATGATAAAAATATTCATCAATCTTAATTTATGTAATAAAAATATTATATTTATGTATTTTTATAGGTTTTATATATTATCCTTAATAATTCGTCAATATATTATTATTTACATTAAATATACATAAATTTTTATTAAATTTTTGAATAATTATGGTTAAACATATTTTCGTACTTATGAGTACTTTTTTTAAACAATTGTATTGTTTATTCATATACATCAATTAAATACATTTTTATAATTTAAAAAAATAATTCTATAAGAGTCTATCTGTATTCTATTTAAGAGGTGGCAACGTCTGGTTATTATGGATAATCTATAAATATTATTTTTGCTATACCAATTAAAATTGTGAAATATATAGTGTTACAAATTGAAATTGAATAATATTATTATACATTAATACTAAATTAAGAGATTGTCAATTAAATTTATGCAAAATCTTTCTATAATTGAAAATTTCAATCAATCATTTTTCTTAATTATTGAGTCGTAATTTTATTAAATGATATTTGAAGTAGAGTGAAGAGAATAATAATTTTAAGAGGAATATTATTAACATGTGTCTCACCACTTAAAAGTAACAACTTGTTACATGATATTCAAGTTTTTTTTTTTACTAGCATTTCAAAACTACAAATTTACCATTTATTTATTTTAAAATTTTGTTTGCATTAATTTTTAATGTAAAATTATAAATTTGTCAATTTTTTCTCTTTATTTAATATTATTTTTTTAATTAATTTGACATATTTCTAATTAATTGTACTAATAATCAACTATCTCATGTTCATTTCATATTTATTGTGATTTTTTTAGCAAGGTGAACGTTCTACTTTTAAATGAAATTGAAAAAAAAAACTAAAAAGTGTGAATCTATCAACTAAATATTTTAATGATAATCAAGTTTTATTTAAAAAAATTGGGTATAATTTACCTAATTTCATTTTTAAACACTTTTTTTGTCTTGTATTTATTTATTATTTTTTGCTTTGTTTGTAGATGAATTATCAATTTATTTAAAATTATATAAATTTTCAATGCAAATAAATATTTTATAGGTAACTGACAAGACTATTATTAAAGATGAAATATAATAAACTACGATAAAATTGTATTTTTAAAATGATAGTAAATAAAAAAAATTTAAATAGTAGATAATAAGTTATTACTTTTTAGTGGGGAGAATATGTTTTATTTGTATTGAAAATGTATAATGGAAAGTGTTGGCAGTATTATTCTAATTTTAATGGTTATTCATATGAAAAGCGACAAAATCAAAATTTATAGCTTAAGAAAAATATATTTGTTATTATAAATAAGCACCGTGATGGAAACTAATTCATAATTTGTATATCATATCAAATTTTATCTATTCAAAGCTTGTATAATACATAGCTGTGGCAAGCGAGTTGGGTCATAGGGGTTTGAGTTTGTATCATGCCGATTAAGATATTTTGGGTTTAGATTATTTTGCAGTAGTCTTTTTATAGGTTGAAATGAGTTGGATCAGTTTGAATTTCAGAGTATGCGTCGACCCTCTAAACATAAAAACAATATATATATTCTTTTTATTTCTATAAATATAAAATATAAATTATACGTTTATCTATATTATACTGTTAATTGTATTTAATTTAATAAAAAATTCACATAAGTATATTTATATTGATGTCTAAATCTTCAAATAAAACAAAAATTTTTTATATATTTAAGGGGTATTTGAGATTAATGTCATGTATAAGAAAAAAAGTTCAAATTAATTTTTTTAATTTAATTATTTATTTTTTTAATTTATATATATATATATTTTCAAATTTGTTTATATAAAAAATATTATTTATCTACTAATTTCTAAAAATAGTTTTTAAAACTAAAAAAAATAAAACAAAATAATTTTTTTTTAAAAAAATATTTTTTTTCCAAATATAATGCCGCTACCACTATGTCCCCAATAATTCAATGAATTGCAAATCAATAAGAAAGATAAATGTTCCATTTGGTTTAACAATCGAATTCATAGTTAATAACTTGTAGTTAATATACATTTGTATTTAGTAAAACTGATTGAATTATTGCTGTTAAAATATAAAATTATTATTAGGGGCATAATTTGTGTAATTCAAACTGCATATTTTTATAGTGTATGAATAAACAAAAAAATACAATGACTATTTTTATAAAATAATTTTATTAAAATAATAAAATAATAAAAATATATAATTAATTATGAATAATTTTTTTCAAAATATTTATTATATAATTTATAAATATAATTATGTAATTTAATATGATTTTCCCTTCTATAATGACACCAAAAAAAAAGTGGGTTAAATGGTGGAACACAGGTGATAATGAATATTAAAATAAAAAAATTTGTCTTATATTTTGGAAATATATTTTGTATTTTTATTAGAAAAAACTCTCATTATTCCAAAAATATTCTAAATTTGAGTTTTTTCTATCAATAACTGTTTTGGCTTAGAAGATGATGTTTGAAATATTTAACTAAATATATTTATAACAGTTGTTATGTATCAAACAAGTTGTCCTAAAAAAACTGAACCAAATATCTATAAAAAAGCAAACAAAATGGCAGCTGATAATGTATAAGTGATCCGCAAACTGTTATAATTTTTCCATTTATTCATCAAATTGTTTGATCGCTTGTAAAGTTAATTTGTATGTGTACATAATTTTTATTAATTTAATTTTTTTTGCTAAAGTTTTTCTCCTTTAATCACAATTTAACAATTTGCTAATTAATTAATTAAATCAGTCATAAAAAAACAGAACTATATTTTTTTTACTGTAACTATTAGCAACCCACTTTGTTGAATTACTAACAAAAGTTGGGGTTACATTCTAACGCATTCATAGAAAAAGATTAATTATTTCTTGTAATAACTTTTTTTTAAAATTGATATATTTTAGTGCAGATAAAAAATAGAAAATATATATAGTGATATGAGTCATCCGCAACCCGACTCGTTTAAATCAAAATACATCGACATGCGAATCAACTCAAATCCGACTCAAATTTTTTAGAGTTATTTTAGATGTACCGATTTGAATTTATTACATATTTTGAATTACATTTTTTTCAGTTGGATTTGGATTGAATAAAAAATTGTCACCTCTAATAACACATCATTGTAATTGTATTTGGCTCAACTTTTTTTTTCTTTTTTCCTGTGAAATAATTAAGTTTATGCATATACTTAAGGATCAATTAATCATTAACAAGATCTGTGAAATCCCATGTATTGTAAAACCTCACAACTTATTTGGCATCTTCAATTTTGATATATTATTTTTTATAAGAATTAATTTAAAAATAATATTTATTTAAACTCAATCCATGAATATTAAAAACAAATAATAATTGTGCCACATAAATAAAGTTTAAATATACATATCAACTAATATCGTGCCAAAATACGAAGACCTACTAAAGTGACAACAATGAGCAATGACTCCGAATAAACGAAAAGGAAGTTTTCATCATCCCATTGTCTGAAATATGCGAATTACTTTTTTTTTTCACTTTGTACGATACTTTTAAAAAAAATTGTTTATTAAATGTACAAACAAAATAAACACCACATAATAAATTTTTGCTGACAAATAAGACTAATGTTTCGAATTTTTAAAATTTTTTTTAAATAGATTTGGTTTATTATATTATTTATAAATTAATTACAACAATAAAATAAGTGTCCTTTGATAATTTGATACAGAAGATATGGTACTCTTGGACGTTTTTTTTTTTTTTTCTTAATTCAAACTGTATAGGTAGGTAAATCCATTTGTACAAGTTTACACAAAAACGTCGTCGTTCTAAGACGAACTTAATTGCGCACAAGCAAGATATTTTCAAGGGGCGTGATGGCTATGGAGATTTTTGCATATGATTTGCCGTCAGCTTTGTCTGTGTTCTTCGCTGTTTTCACAACTGAACTATCAAAAGCCATTATGCATTGAAATTATTAGCAAAACGACAAAATTAAAGAAACAAACGACAAGATGTGGGCGTCATATCCTTAAGTGGCGTGTGATATCTGATATATTAAACTATGACGTGGACGGATAAAAAAATTAAATTATGACGTGGAATTTCGCAATTCATCCAATGAAGAAGAGATTGATAACCAATAATTTGAAATTGGATTTATCAAGATTCCAAAATTTGAGGCCCTGAAAGGAACTCTGTGGCAACGCACTGAACAGAATCCCCAACGTAATAGTCTTTGCCATATTCTTATTGTGTTCATAAATATCTAAGAAGAATATTTGTGTTTTACGTAAATGATGCTAATACTTTATTTTTCCTATTTTTCTAAATACTTACTTATATTATCAAAATTTTAATTTATAAATTTTGTTTATTTATTTAATAAATTTTATTTAATTATGTGAATCAATTATAAAATAAATATCAAATAAAATATTTTAAAAAATATCAGTAGCATTCCATTATCTTTTATTATAACAGATTGTTTTTGCTTGAAAATAACACTTTTAGCATAAAATATTTGAATATCAAAGTGTAAGAAAGCCCCATGTTCGTTCTTTACCGATTAAGGATCCATTTAATTTCGCTAGGATGGTTAATTGCTAGTGATTATGATAAATATAATTAATTGTAAAGTGTTTTTATTAAGTTAATAGTTGAAAATAAAGGAGTGAGATTTTGTATTTTATTAAAACAATATTTTTTTGATACATTTTGTATAGACTGGTTATTAAATCTATCATTTTTCACTTTTTTTCGTAACCATTTTTTTGTATGTTAGTCTATATCTATTTTCAGTTTATATGTCAATGAGTTGAAACTAATTATATTCGTGTGTCGAGTAGTATCTCAAATGACAGCAAAATACTCATTTAATAGTTTTAAATTAGTTGTATATTCGAAACTCGAATTCGAGAATTATAATTTAACTGAAAAAGTTCAGTGACAACTTATCTAAACTCAGTTATAGTTTTTTTTCATAACTATTTAATGATAAGGTAGCAATTCAACTAGCTTCAAATAATTAAAAAAATATTAATTTAAAAAGTTGAATATTAAAGCTCTCCATGTTTTTGTTTTTATTTTAGCAAAGGTGTTGTATTGACAGTTAATAACCTGTTTCTTTCATGGATTGGTATGAGTTGGTATGTAGTAGTTGGGTGTTTGGAAAATTTTGGCACTCAAATAGAATAGTTTATAGTGATAAACTCATGATTTTAGAAACATGAGCTTATATTATAAACTAGTGATATTTCAGCATTTCGCGACGACGAAAAAAATAAATCAATTTTTTTGAATAAAATTTTTAATTGAAATTAAAGTATTAAGAATTTTAAAAAGAGAAAAATTAAAATATTTTATGATATAAATAAAAAAATTGATAAACTATTGATAACTATCAATAAATAGAATTTTACTGTTCTATTAAAATTTTTTTAGCTAACTAAATAAATATCAATAATTGAGATGATATTTTAATAGAGCTGAATTTTTAATATATTAATATAAGATATTATAAATTAAAAATTTTAAAAAATCTCAAAATTCTAAAAAAAGAGAAAAAAAGATGCTATTTTCTATTCATAAGATATGATTTCAACCTATCAAATTGATGGATTGAGACGAGTTAAAAAGATTTTGTCCCTACGTTAATTAATTAATATTCAATAATCAACTTAATCATAATTTTATCATCATTCATATATACATCTTCAAATCTGTTAAACCCTGTGTGCTTATTCTCTTCCCAACCCATAAAAATTTTCATTCTCATTCAAAGCATTAAAGTGATTCTAGCGCATATGTGGGCTTAATGCATCAATCAAAAGCCCAGTTCCCGTGAATTAAAATTTTATATCATATGCAAGTACACATTTATTTTTTTATATATATTGTAAAAATAAATTATTCACCATTTAAATAAATAATACATAATATGTTATAAATATATGTATTTTA
The DNA here is from genome assembly GCA_023653625.1 of Triadica sebifera. Lineage (NCBI taxonomy): Eukaryota > Viridiplantae > Streptophyta > Magnoliopsida > Malpighiales > Euphorbiaceae > Triadica > Triadica sebifera. The sequence goes on along the minus strand of CM042910.1, from coordinate 24,371,885 downwards.
TATAATTTGTTCCATGAAGTCTTTTTATATAAATTGTATTTGGAATTTCACAAATTATAGAAAAATATTTCTGAAATTTTAACAAATTATAAAAAAAATAAAGTTTTTAAAAAATTAACAGTTTATTTCATGTCGTTTGAGATGATGCACATTTATTTGATATTGTGTGAAATTCAAACATTATAATGCAATATATTATATAATTTTTCTATATCTGAAATACTTTTATATAATTTTTTTAGAGTTTTATGTACAATATAATAACATTTTATAAGAGTTTAAATTTTTTACTCATTATCAATGAATTTAGCTTTAGAACAACTAATATATTTAAGTTATATGATTCTTAGTTGTTATTTTAAATATTATTTTTATTAAATGACATAAGATAAATTGTTAGTTTTTTAAAATTTTGTTTAAGATTATAATTTATTAAATTTCAGAGTATTTTTTGTAATTTATTATTGCTATTAGATATTAAAAAATATATTTTAAATTATCGTGATTTCTGTTTTTTAAATATAGTTTGAGAAAAAAATATTTATTTACTGTTTTCCAATAAAAAAAAATTTATGAAAAATATTTTTATTTTCAAATGCAATAACAAACATGACAGCAGCGCTATAAATGCTTCTCTGGTTTGTTCACCACAAGTCCACAAATCGGTTAAGTTCAAAAGGAAAAAAAAAAAATGAAAGCTCAAATTGTCAGCAAAAATAGGCCGATAGAATATAAGACTTTGACTCATCTGCTCTTCCAATCTGTATTCTTCCTCTGTATATAACCTACGCGCCGATTGAATGTTCAGTAATCAGTATGTACATACTACACACAATAATTACCTGACCAACATTTTCACACGTAATTACTTCAAAAAGTTGCATAACCCAAATACTCCATTGAGCCATTTAACTGAATTATTATTTTTTGTTTTATTAAGCTTTTATTTGACAAAAAAATGAGGTCTGAAAATAGATGCATATTTTCAGAGGCTTAAATAAACTGAAGAATGAAATTGCACAGGTTTAATAAAGTAGAAATTATAAGATTAATATTTTTTAAAATTAAAAAGGTTGGGAATTTCAATAGAACAAACTCAAAAGAATTCAAAGCTGAAATTTATATTTTTCAATTTTTCTCTTAACGTCTTTGCTGAATAAATTATTCTATTTTATAGATCCTCAATAAAATATAATTAAAAAGTTATAGATTAAAAAATAAAATAAATATTCAATCAAGGAACTCGATAAAATAATTTCAATAAATTCAAAACCCAAAAATGCATTTCTTTCAAATTAATACACATACTTAACTTCCTTTACACTTAGTCTTTAAACCTGCACATAGAGTATATCTGATCTATAAACTCCACATTAGGCTACAATGTTGAAGATAGAGTCTCTGGTAGTTGAACAGAACAAAAAAAATATTAATCACGTGCACAAAAATATATATCGCAGTCTATATTATTCCATTTTTTAAAACAAATAACTATATAGTCCAGTAGTGGATTAATTAAATAAATTCATCTTATAAAAGAAAAAATGTTAAAACAATAAATTTTAGATTAATGGTATTGATTTGATGGTCAGAACTGTAAAATATCGAGTTTAAAATTTTTTTCATTGAACTAGGTTTAAGTTAAAAAAATCTTCAATCGGATAAGTTATACAAGAAGGAAAAATGGGTTATCCTTATATATAATAAATGGGATAGAAAAAGCCATAAAACCAAATGATTAAAAATGTCAAACAATGGTAGTCATCTTTTTGTACTAACCCTTGACCTTTTCTCCTTCAATACCCAAAATTTGATCATATCCTACTAAGCCAATTGCTAATCTTGGAAAAATTATGAAGACGCCTAGCTAGAAATGACCACAATTTTCTCTTTAGGAGTTTCAAAAATTGTATGTGTTTGGTTGTTTGGTGAAACTCCATAAAGAGAATATTGAAGGTAAAGTGGTTGTAGTTTGATATTGAATTATTCATCTCTACTTTACAAATCAGAAGCAATAGTATTCAAAATAACTCATTAATCAAACTGCCATAATTTCCTAAACAACTACAAAAATAGTCAGACAGCCAATATTTATTCTGCTATTAGGTAGAAGTCACTTTTTTTTATTAAAATGTTTTTTCATATTATAATTAATAAGTTCACATACATTTTGTAGATAATTAGATAGGATCGGAACAAGAGATGTGCTTAATGACACGCACATTCCCTCAAAAAACCAAACGTATTAAGAATTAATTTTGTTTAAGATGATAATTATTGGACTGTCTCCAGAGCATGCACTTTATTCACATATTAATTCAGAGATATTACAATTAGTTTGTTTTTACTTTAATGTCCCGAGAGAAACAACATCCGGTCCGAAGAGACTTTCGTGTTGACCGCCGCGATAGGTACTATTGGTTCTTGAATCGCGAAATGACAATAACGCCCATTGACTTTCATCACCAAACGACAAGCGCTAATGGGGCCCATTCACCTACTTTATAATTGACAAAAATACCCATCGGAATATTGTATGCGTATGCATCCTAAATTCGTCAACCAAAAAAATGGGATATTGAAAGATTTTGGGGGCACTAAGTTCATTTTCCCTTCCCTTGAAAATCCTCAATTAGGGACATTATACAATGTTTCTGTGTATAAAATATGAAGGGCACAATTAAACAAGCTGTTCAGATGACCCCTCAACTGCCATCTACAGGCCCCACATTCCTTATCCAATGGTCAGCTGCATGGGAGATTCCTAACCATCTGATCCGCAGAATAGAAGAAGCCAACGTACCGTGCGGCTGTGATCACATTTTTAGCTGATGTTCATGCACAGAGGGTAGTTGTGTCTTTTGGTAAAGATACAACTTCTAGTTTCTAGGACATAGTCTCTAGAAACTTGTGAAAATATCAAAATATTGCAAGCTCACCCTTTTTTTTTTCTTTGTTTTTTTTTGGAATTGAAAGTCCAAAGGACAAACATGTCATATAATCCATTTGACGAAATTACCCTCCGACTAAGATAACAAGGACAAAGACAAGGTCCCTATCTCTAATCAAATGTGATATAAATTAATTAGCTGGTGTTTAGTTGACATTTTTGTGAAGGATATCAAGTTAACTGCTTTGATGTCCAAACAAAACAAGGATTAGTCAATTTAATTACTTGGAAACCACTTTACTTTACGTGGTTTTCATGTGAAAACTTCGGGAAAGAACACAAGGATTATTCTCTCACTCCTTTTTTTTTTTTAATTTTCTAAACGTATAGCAAAAAAGTCAAGAAGGGTAGCCGTGTCAGTTTCCTTGAACCAACTCCATAGACTTAGGTTAGGACCCATCGCCATTTAATCAAATATTGCAAATTAAAACCCATCAAAAAAAATATTGCAAATTATATATTCCTAAAATCTTCAAATACCCAAATGATAGAAAATTAAAAAGGTTGAATAATTGGATATAATAATGTAGAATATTATATGACGATCGAGAAAGAAATAATCAAAATAAGAGGGAGTAAGGTAGATATTTGAAAAAGGAGTTGGAGACCTCTTTCTCCATGTCCGCGTATGAAGAGCTTTTCAATTTTTGAATATTATTTGCTCCTTGCCTTATTTAATTCTCCTCTCCTCTCCTTTTTATACCCTTGGAGTTGTATTCCTCTTCACCCCATTTGCACCAAACCTTCTCTTTTTATTCTACTTCTACTACTACTTCTTCTTCAATTCTTCTTCTTCTTCTTCTAAATCTAATTGAGATTCAAGATTCAAGATTCAGTAACTATGACAGTGGAGAAGGTTACATGTATATCGATGATTTCGAGTTGTTTCATGCCATTGAATGATCAGAAAACGTCACCAAAACCGAAGAAGGTTATTAAACAGATTTCATTTCAGAGAATTTCTTTGTCTGATCTTAGCAATCCTAGTTCAGTACTCTCTGAGGATCTTTCAGTTTCTCTTGCTGGTTCGAACCTTCATGTCTTTACGCTGGCCGAGCTCAAGGTGATAACCCAGAGCTTCTCTTCCAGCAATTTTATAGGTGAAGGTGGGTTTGGTCCGGTCCACAAAGGCTTCATTGATGATAAGCTTCGGCCTGGGTTAAAGGCTCAGCCTGTCGCCGTCAAGCTTTTGGATTTGGATGGTTTACAAGGTCATAGAGAGTGGTTGGTGAGTATACTTTGCATTTTGTATACTTTTACCTTATAAATTATAATAATTAATGACATTGATTTCAGTTATGGCAGATGATTATTAAACTAATTTAATTACCTATATAATATATTTTATTAATTATTTCCTTTTCTATCAATCTGGCAGACGGAAGTGATCTTTTTGGGGCAACTGAGACATCCACATCTTGTGAAACTGATTGGGTATTGTTGCGAAGAAGAACATAGGCTTCTAGTTTATGAATATATGCCACGAGGCAGCTTAGAGAATCAATTGTTTAGAAGTACGTTCTTTCTTTAAAAATTTACGAGTTCATATATATTATATATTTATCAATTTAACAATGCAATAAGCCTAACCAATTAATCAAATCTTTGTGGATTTTCCAGGATATTCTGTATCACTACCATGGTCAACAAGGATGAAAATTGCTGTTGGAGCTGCAAAAGGGCTTGCTTTCCTTCATGAATTAGAAAAACCTGTTATTTATAGAGATTTCAAGGCCTCAAACATATTGTTAGACTCGGTAATTATTAATTAATTAAGCTGCTTTTATTTCTTCTCCATATTATATATATACACACACACAAAAGAAAAAAGACAGTTCAATATTCTTGTTTGACTAAAACTAGGTTGTCATTAATTAATGTATGCAGGATTATACACCTAAACTTTCAGATTTTGGGCTGGCAAAGGATGGCCCTGAAGGATCTGAAACTCATGTTTCCACTCGTGTGATGGGGACCCAAGGCTATGCTGCTCCTGAATATATAATGACAGGTCACTTGACGGCAATGAGTGATGTGTACAGTTTCGGAGTTGTATTACTAGAGCTTCTTACAGGAAGAAGATCAGTGGACAAGAACCGTCCGCAGAGAGAGCAGAAGCTGGCAGAATGGGCGAAACCAATTTTGAATGATCCCCGGAAACTTGGCCGGATAATTGACCCACGACTCGAAGGTCAGTACTCCGAAACTGGGGCTAGAAAGGCTGCTGCATTGGCTTATCTGTGTTTGAGCCACAGGCCTAAACAGAGACCAACTATGAGCACTGTAGTCAAGACTCTTGAACCTCTCTTGGATTATAATGATGTCCCTATTGGACCCTTTGTTTATACAGTTCCAACAGAAAGTGATGATCAGAAAGAAGATGTTAAGGAATGTGTTGAACCTAAAAATGATGTCAAGAAAGAGAATGTACAGCATCACCATAAGCATCCACTCCACCATGGCCATAAGCATCACCACCACCACCACCACCACCGTCGCCACAGATCGGAAAGGTCTCCAACTTTTCACTCAGAAAAAGAGTTGCAATCTCCCTTGCACCAGAAAGCCAAGGGAGCATAGATTAATTATTCTAAGTGTAATTAATTAAGTTAATCAGTGTAAATACATACTTTTTTTTCTGTTAAAGTTTCCGTTACCTTTGAAACTTGCGAACTGTCACAGAGACAACGTTAGGCATGTAAGTGTAATTTTGTTTTATTACTTCCATTGATTCTTTCTTTCAAATACAAATTTCCGATATATACTTCTTTTATTTTTAGTGTTTTAATACATTTGTGTTCACACAGTTCTAACTTATAATACTCAAGCTCATAATTTTATATAATTTAAGACTTTTAATTATTTTTTCATTTGGGACTAAGTTGAATAAAAATATTAAAGATGTTGATATAAAAGCAGATTTTTCAACGCTGCCCGATATACAGCTAAGAAGTTTGAAATGTACAAAGAGGAGATGCTAATAGTGATTAAATCCCCACTAACCCAATCTCTAATTCTATTAATTATAAATTATTACACAATTTCTTTATTAAGTTTTATAATTAACATCAGCACTATCTTTCCTACCAAAAAAGAAACAACATTATTTTGCAGGAAAAAAAAAAGATTCACTGCTATATATATATATATATATACATACCACCAAATCCGTTTCATGTCCCTTTCGTTGATTTATAATATTGAAGAGAAACAATAAAAACAAGTTAACATAAGACAATATCTGAACTGCATTCCTGGCATGTCTATTATTATCAAATAATGATATGATTCTGCATAAGAATATATTGAATTCTTAATTATTAATTAATAGTACATGTCTACACAGAAAAAATATATAGAAATCTACAGTATAAAAGTCTCATCGAGTAGATATAATTGTATTGCTGGAGTGTCAAGTATAATTTGCCAATTTAATATCCAAATGAGATGAAATGGTAGGAGTTTATTTATTTTTAATTAGAAATTTTGAATTTAAATTTTGAATATGAAATAACTATAGCTTCTGAATTATAGGATACTGGGTGGTTAAGACAAAAAAAAATGAGAAATATAATTTAGGAAATAAAGAGGGTAGGGGTGGGGAGATTTCTTATAAATGCCAATAAATAATGATCAATAATGTCCGTGGCAAGAATTCAAAGAAGATTAGGAAAACAACCAAACGCACTTAATTAAGCTAAGCATGAACATTAATGATTGACATTATTACAAATGAAAATATTTGTAAGGATAAATCGAACTTTGGGATTTAAAAACGGATAGCCTATAATTTTAGTTTCTCCGTAATCCAATGTTGTAAGCGTTAATTTCAATATTCAATTATGCATATGAGTACTTAATTTTATTTTTTTCAAAAGTAATTCACCATTAAACCTAGCATGCTCAAATCTAACTCATTCGGACTTTGAAATTTTTTTACGGTATTTAAGATTACTTTATGTCGAATATAGGTGGATTTTATGAGATTAAATTGAATTATCATGTATATATATATAGGATTACAAATTATAGATTTGTAAATTATTATAATTATAATAGGTCCAAATCAAAGTAAATTCATAAAATATAAAATATCCATGTAAATTAACAATTCAAATTATATATAGATATATAGTAAAACTAAATATTAAATGGTTTTTTTTTTTGCTTAAATACCATAAAAGTAAGCATTTACAAATATATTTTTCTATTTATTCTCTTTCAAAAATATATTTATTTAAAATTTTCTCTTTTTAATAAAAAGTTGATATCAAGAATTAGAAACGCACTAAATCATTTCAATTAAATTGATACAATCATAACATTCACATCATATACCTAATTTGAAAATAATACTAATTACAAAACGAAAAAGAGTATAGAAATGTTCAACAATCCCAAAAAAGGAATACACAAAATATTAATTATATATTGAATATATTAACATACAAGTAGTATACTGTGTGTACATAAAACATATTTATAGTATTTTTATAATATATTTCCAGTATATTCATTGAATTTTAATATATTTATTTTAAATAAACTTATTCTCTTCAACCATGGCGGCACCACCCTGCCCTCTCCCTCTCCCTCACCCTCACCCTCACCCTCACCCTCACCCCATCCACATTTTCAATTTCGTCTCTAAACCCCTGCCTCGCACCATTTTTTTCATATTGTTCTTGATTGCGCACATTTGTTCCCTTCCCTTCAAATTCCAACAAAAACTCCCAAATCTTTATATTTATGGTATACAGAATTAATTGTAAACCTCAATAAAAAAGCCATAAAGTTAATTAAAAACTACCTACACTATCAAATGATATAACACCAATGGAGGAGGACAAGCAGGTTGCAAATTTCTTGCGGAATTGAAATGTTGCAGCAAGATGTGATGGCAATGCAATTGGATAAAATTAAAAAAAAAAAACTGAAGAATTTGAGAATTGAATTCAGGTAAGCCATATTTTATCTCACTCAAAAAACTTAAAAATTGAAGAAATTCAAGAGAATAGACGTCCAATTTTAATGTAATCTGGGCTCCAAATTCCTCACAAGTAGATTTGGTCTCAGAATTGAGGATTGGGTGAATGAGTCTGAGAGTTGCAGACTTGTAGGAGTTTTTCTTGTAGGCAGTTTGACGGCGAAGGCGCTCCCAGCTCAATGATTTCGTCTCCGCGTATTCCGATGGCCTCCGTTTTCTATCTTCAGCTGCGGTAATGCTTCCCAGAATTGGAGGAAAGGGCCTCTTGGTTTGGGATGTCAAGCCTGTAGATATGTATTAATTATGAAAGATAAAAGTGTAGAAATTGAGATTTTTAAAATTAGGAGAACATTTTTAATAAAGAATTTTGAAAAGGGATGTATCATGTAATTTTTCTCTAAATATTTTGGAAAAGCCAACTGGTCCAACAGCAGAAAATGCTGGACATAGCAAAGTAGAAGCTAAGGAAGACAGGCTAGTCCATGACATAATTAAGCAAATCATCTTGGGAATGGTTTTGGCCCATATTCTTTGAAGCTTCATGGGTTAATCTTAGATTAGATATATAATTAATGATTGAAGCCCATAATTAATAATTATGTTTCAAAGTCATAATGTTCTCATCAAATTGTAATTTTTCAAGTTTGTTTATCACAAATCAATAGCAAGATGGCATGTTATAAAAATATGAAAATTTAAATACTATATATTTAACTTTGAACAAAATAAATTTACATTCGCTTCGCTGAAATTTTTTTTTTCAAATTTTATCAAAAAGCTTATATATAATTCAAACGTTAAATCAGATTAAATATGAGTTTATTTTTGGGAATTACGTTGTTGTTTCCTTTTTTTTCTGTAGTTGAAGTGAGCTTATATGATGCTTACGCAGCTTACATATAGTTGCCAAGCATTAGTTAGGCACTTGATATATAAAAAAAGAAATTTAAAAAACTTAACCGATTAGTAACCCGTTTACTCATTCAATGATTTCAATATATAGTAGACTTAAATTGACCGGCTAATATGTAGTTGAATTCAAGTCTTGAATTCAAATCCTCGAAAAATATATAACTTTTACCAGAACCCAAGACTTGAAAATTTAATTCAATAGAATATACATAAAATGGAAAAAAAAATGAAGTACAAACTAACCATATTGAATCATGGTATAAAATAATTGAATACGTATCATGTGTATGCTTCATTGATTAAAGTATAAACCTAAATCAATCTAAGTCCATCGATTTATAAAAAGAAAAAAGAAAAGGTTGATTTCTAGTAGATCGAGCTTCATCATCTGAATCCATGCACATCGTTCCTTCTTTGAGAATGAACTGTGTATATGTAGACCCACTATAGAGTTACATATATTCTAACCATGAAGGGGAAAGATGTAACATTTTAATATAAATTGACTTTCAGAAAAATAAGCCCAAGACTATATAATAAAAAAAACCGAACAGCAACAGGATTAAGATAATGATACTAAGAAAGAAGCGGAAAAGCCGAACAACCATGTCGCTGTTATAACCATTGCTGCCGTTGTCTCGGCCACCAGGCCGTCGTGAACGACGTCTTTGTGGTTTGAGTGGCTTGTCTATGCTTTTGTCTCTTTGCATCCTTAATTTAGTGGCAACAAAGATATCCAACGCTATGAAAAGTGGGCACTGGCCAAGAAAAACCCAATAACGTTCAGCAGCATATATGAATAGATGTCATATAATTGTTTGATCAGAAGAGGAAACTAAGTTTTGGCCTTCTGTTAGTGTGTTTGATCGAAAAAAGAAAAGGTTGAAGGACATATTTGTGATAATGATGAAGCATTGAAATGACAATAATAAGCATATAAATGAAAGTATGACTTGATTTACACGGAAGGGAGGGAATTAAGGGGCAACTTCGTGGAATTGAGCAAGAAAGAGAGCTTGTATTTTGGTTTAGTTTTAGGCTTTCTGAGTTTTGCGCACGCGGGTGGATGGAAATGTTCAACTACGTGGAGATCATATAATAACATAAATTTTACTAATTTTTATCTAAATTGATACTAAATATTTTAATTATTGCAAATTAGTTTCAATGCCTTTAAAAATGTTATAATCTATTACACAAATCCAATTTCCAATGAAATATGACATCGTAATAGTAAAAAAAATACAATTTAACTGCCACGTTATCATTATTAACTCTTGTGAATTGATTGTTCTATCATTCATTATCTATAAGACTTTTGATTTTAGAATCCGCTCAAAAAATTAGTCCGCACAAAAATTTCTAAATATTTTTGGATATTATTTATTTCTTATAACTTAAAGCCAAGTTAATTATAAATTTAAATTATATTACAAAAAATACAAAAATAGATCTATTTATAATTGGCTTAATTGTATATCCACCAATGATATTACGTTTTTCTCATGTTTGTACTAGTATTTTGAGTATAAGTCTGGTCCAAGGTCATTGAAATAACGAACAGCCTTAGTGGAGGAGCACTTTGGAAATCGCCATTCTTATTTAGAAAATTTTCATAGCAACATATAAATAGGTAAGTTCATAATAAAAGTTACTCAATATATTATACATATATACTGTAAATTGTAAATAAATAATATATGCTAACATTTTTTGTTTAGTTTCTTAATTTCTCAACTTATTTTTTTAACATTTAAATTTTTTTTTTTAGTCTTAAATAAAAGGCTTTGGAGTTTTTCAAGTCCGGTCAACCAATTCAAACACAATATATAAATACGGTCCATTTAAATTCAACACGGACTTGGATTGGACTTAGACACAGTACAAACTAAAAGATTGCAAATTCAATCCGAATCCTCTAAATAAATAAATTTTAGTCAAGGATCAAAAATACCCCCCAAGTTTTTAAAAATTTTCAAAATTTTTCTAAAAAGTTTCTTTAGCCAATTATAGATCGGACATAATAAAAAAAAAAAAAGGGCTGAAATTGCGATTTTTTATTGCAAAGTTACGAGTAAAATTTAGGTAAAAAAACATGAAGATTGAAGAGTGAAATTAAGAATTTCCAAAAAGATAAATGGTATTATTACCCCCCTCCACTCCTTTTAAAATATTTTAACTTTTGCTACGTTAATGATTAAAATGTCAAATAAATTGTCCAGCCACCAAAACATAAATTTAACTGTTTAATAATATAAATATTTGATATTAAATTTTTTAATTAAATTTTAAAATAATTATAATGTGATACATGAAGTCAGTTTTCTATAAAAAAAAATGACGTAATAGCGGCAATTTATTGGTGATACATTGTTAAATCATTTTCTTTTTATCAGAAATTGACTTTTGGACATTACAAAATTTTTAAAATTTTTAATGTCAATGTGCAATAATTAAAATATTTAGTACTAATTTATCATAACCACAAATTTTAAAACTATTTATGTTATTAATCTAATAAGATAACAAAAGCAATGTTGTTTTATTATAATAGTAGTAATTCTAGTTTAGGATCATTTTTATGCCTTAATCTAAAATTATTATATCAGTGTTCATAAAAATTAATGATCAAATTTAACAGAGTTTTTAAAAAAACAGAACCTTATTATAATTTGAATAGGTTGAAAAAAAGGTAAAAACAAAATTGAGCTCGGAGCGTTAATCAGATACATTTTTCACCTCGCCCAATCATAAGCTTTGTAATCGTATAATTGCACAGTTCGGTGACTTCTTTCCCTCTCTCCTCTCTCGGCCCGGAAGAAACAAACCAATTGGGGACTATCAATGGCGATTTTAGACTCCGACGTGCCCGTGGTTCCGGTCGGTGAGGCATCGAGTAGTGCTGCTCCTTCTTCATCCTCGAAGAAGCCCAAACGCTTTGAGATCAAAAAGTGGAACGCGGTGGCGCTTTGGGCCTGGGGTAACTTCTCGTAACCCTAGTCTTCACTATGTCCTTGACTTTTTTTTTTTAATTTTTTCCTTCATTATTTGTTTCCGCTTGCTATGTTGCAGATATTGTTGTCGATAATTGTGCCATTTGCCGGAACCATATTATGGATCTCTGTGAGTCCTTCCATTGAATTTCATCAATTATTTGCTTTGATTTCGTGGTTAGGTTAGGCGTTTTCCGTATAATTTCCCATTCTTTTTGTTAATTGAGTTTTTGTTTAATGATTTTGGTGATTAGGCATCGAGTGCCAAGCGAACCAGGCGAGTGCCACCAGCGAGGAATGCACTGTTGCTTGGGGTAAGCAGTCATTTGTTTTATGGATGTGATTTCATATTTTGTATCTCTGTTCAAGAACTAGCTATTGTTATTTTCTTAGCAGTTAACCGGTATGCAAACACCAAATTTGTGGAGCCTAGTTCAGTTTGTAATAGTTAGTTTTGGTTTGGCTGGATTATCCAGAGCGATCAAACCATACGCTAAATACATATATGCAATCCATTTTATTTAGCGTAAGGATATTTGAGCAATGATGTAAATGCCAATGGCTCTATGTTGTCAGATGAAACTTATTTCTTACTGCATTCTCATTACATACCATGAGTATGATAATGAACATTATTTTAATGTGTTGATAACCATGCCTTGCTGATATTAATTAACCAATGTGTTTTACACTGATGGAAACCTTATGAAGTTTAACCACAGTAATCACAGTAATGGTGGTGGTGATTTATATATCTTGCAAGTTTTCTGAAGCTTGGCTTTGCACTTGATATTTAATTTTTGAAGATAAAGTATTATACTGTTGCAAATTAAAGTGCATTTACATAATCAAAGATATGAAGTTGACATTGACACCAATGGCGGTGGACTGGTAGTAGTGATAATCATGAGCTAATGTGTGTTGTATTTCAATTCAAAATTCATTTGGCAAGTAATATGCATTAATTTGTTTGGCACTTAAAACTTTTGTTATTTGTACTGCATAATTGTAATGGCATGTATCCTCATGACCTATATTTGTCGGATTTACTTTGTTATCCTTTATTTTGAACTTATTTGCCTTTTCGGATATTTGGATGTTGGCAATAGCATTTTTAGGGTTCTTCTTGGGCAAGAATTACAATGCTCTTTCTTGCTCTCTTTTTTGGCAGTGATGATAAGTTGCTTCTAAAAGAAGCAAACAGTTTGCTTTTGCCCTTAAATTCTTCATTTGTACAGAATCTTAGCCAAAATTGTGAGATTGATCAAGCTCATTGATTTTCGAAGCATAGTAGCAGCAAGGAGTCATAGTACCTAATATATTATTGTCATGGACATTGTGTCTATTTGTACTACTTCACCTGTTATTGCCCTTACATTCCCACCCTTTAACTGGAGCATGAATTTGCTTTTAGAGTTGTATCAATTATTTAATATATTACATATGAAATATGATTTCCTAGATACACTGAAACTTAAACAATTAACATTTACAGGGGTTTGTAACCATGCATTTCATTTTCACTGCATCAGCCGGTGGCTGAAAACTCGCCAAGTGTGCCCATTGGGTATTTTTCTTGCCCTGCCGGCCTCTCCTTTCTATGTATGTCTTCTTGGTTTAAGATTTACTCATTTCTTTTTGTTGTTGTTTCAGATAATAGTGAATGGGAGTTCCAAAAGTACGGCCATTAGAATATTTGGCATAAGTTCTTCCAGCTTTGATGATGTTTAGAAGACTTGTTAATTCATCTCATCCTTATATATTTTGGGAGCAGTTTGGCTGTACGATTTAGGATTCAACCTTTGATTTATTTTTGAGAGCTTAATTATGTGATTATGAGAAGTTGATGAACTTTTTCCTTTTTTTGTTGGATTTACTGTCTCTGAATCTGTGATTATGCATGTCTTTTGAGAACGCATTCACACATACATATGCATAGAAGTGTAAATTCTAGGCTTTTTTGACAAGATCTAATTGTCTGCCTGTTGACAATTTTTCTAGAAATCTTTATGCCTTGTGTTCTGTGTGCTGAGGAAGTGGTTTGTCTGATCAACTCCAAACCATTAGATGAAGCTTGTCCGAGCAACTAACAAGTAAACAAAAGGAACGTCTAGCGCGAACATGAATGTTGATTTGCTAATTTTAAATGTATTCTCCCAAGAACAGAACTTAAAGAGTTATGATATCCTTAATTTCCCGGGTGTGGGAGTTGATTAGTTTTGCTATGCTGCGTATTTATGAATCAACAACGGGGACTTAGAAGTAATAATTGCCAAAATTATGAGAAGAGATCAATAATATTTCCTATTAGCAACCTTCTTTTATTGCCCACTCAAACATTTTGAGAATTTCGAGTTGGACCTATGGAATGCCGAAAAAATGCTATGAGAGACCAGAGTAGAGACTGTCTAAGCTGCGAGAAAGTTGGGGTCTTTGTGAGTGGTGGGCCATCCGCCTGTGCTATTAAGTATTAAGGTCAGGCTGGTTACCAAACAGAAGCTGGAGAAATTTTACCTAAAAAAAAAAAGAAGCAAAATTGTAAAGCGTGGCCTGAGAGATTCGAACTCTCGCGGGGAAACCCCATGTACTTAGCAGGCACACGCCTTAACCACTCGGCCAAAGCGACTTTGAATTGTGGATGTTATTTTTATGTCTAAAAATATTAGTGTTTTATTTTGATAGGGTAGATTTAAAGCAAATATGTGGATGTGATGGGAGAACCCCATGTGCACCACCCCAAAGAAATAGAGAAAGAAGAGAGGGATGGGAAGTTCCTTTCTTCGTATTTGTCTATGTTCAAATCTCAATGTTAACATTGGGTCACTTATTTTGAGATATTTGCACACTGGTTGAGGCGCATCATTGTGTTCTTTAAGCTTTCATGCTTTGGATTCACTCCCACTCCCTTCCTCTTCACGCTTTTCCATTTTTCTATCACTTAAATTGTTTTTTTGTCTTGTCTTGAATTTTTACCAACTCCAACCGAAATTTATGTATTTTTTGATCCATCATTATTTAAAAATAAAAAAATCCCTTGTGTATTTCCTTACATTCTCCAAACCAAATAACTCAAATTTATGAATTTTAGAACACGAATGTGTAAATATTATATTATTATCTATTTTGAAGAGATTATAAAGAAAGGGGCAGAAGATTTTTATTCATCTAAGACAATTTTTTATTTCCTTTTTTTTATTGTGCATCATTTTTATGTTTTTCCGAGGAAATTAATTTTTTTGAAGATTAGGGAGGATAGGGGATGCAGATTTCATGGTTTAAAAATTAGTAGAAAATGATGACATTTTTCATAATGTTGCAAGTCTCACGATTTTGGGATTGGAGCTTCAAACACTATTCCTTGCTTTATCCCTATTCACAAAATACTCTTATTTGCTATTATCTTAATTGGTTTATTTATTACTAAACAGTGATAACAAAAAATTACAGTTTATTCTCTCATTTTTTAAAAAATTATAATAAAAAATAAAATTTTAACAAGCTAAATGTTTACTCTTTTGTCATTTAATAAAATATATTATTTGAAATAACAAATAGAAAAACTGAAAATTTGAATGTATTAATTATACGGTAAAACCCTAAAAAATTTATTATAGTACACATAAAATCCTAAAAAATTTACATAAAAATATATCAAATATAAAAAAAAAGTTATGCAATATATTGTATTGCAATATTGAAAATTTATACAATATCAAATGAATTCACATTTTATCAAATGACAATAAAATAAATTATTAATTTTTTAAAATTTTATTTTTAATTATAATGTATTAAAACAGTAATTTATTCTAAATTTAATATTCAAACTCTACAATGAACAAAAGTTATTGCATAAATTATTCAGTATAATAGTATATAGATAGGGCAAAGCCCACTCATAATTTATATTTAATCAAAGATGGAAGAAATGCCCCATTAATATCACCGAACTACTACATCTGCCTAACCCTAAGGTTATAGGTGGAAGAGGAATTATAATTTT
Source organism: Triadica sebifera (assembly GCA_023653625.1). Classification (NCBI taxonomy): domain Eukaryota; kingdom Viridiplantae; phylum Streptophyta; class Magnoliopsida; order Malpighiales; family Euphorbiaceae; genus Triadica; species Triadica sebifera. Next base: position 24,356,040 of record CM042910.1, on the reverse strand, counting down.
TTTTTTATTTTTTTTAATTTAGGGACCAAACATAATCAGACTAATTAGATAGATCAAGTGAAGTTAAATTAATTTTAAATCGATCTTAGTTATGAAATAGTTATGCACAAAACAATTAAAAATTGGTGCAGAAGAACTTAGCTTGTCCTTTTCCTTTCGGAATTGTTAGAGTATGAAAGGGAGTCTGATTTTTTTTTTATTTAATTGCTAAATAAAATGGAATTTTTAAATTATTAGCAAATATCCCACATTTTCGGGATAATTATTGGATACATGTTCTTATCACCTAAAATTAACGAAATTATTTTTCAGGCAATTTTTTTGTTATATAAATGTAGGTTCATTTATATTTCTAAGGTTGTATTTTGGTATTATTTTGTCAATGTATTTATTTTTGGAGGTCATAAATATTTTTTATTTAATTTTTTAATCTTGATATATATATATATATAGTTGATATTTTATAATATTTAAATACTTTTTGGATTAACATATATAGACGAACATTTGAGAGTCAGCAAAAAAAAAATCTTAATCAAGGTTAATATAAAGTATTTAAATATTACAAATGTTTAATTATATAAAAAAAACTCAAATATATTGTACATGAAGTCTAAAAATAACTGAAAGAATAATTAATAAATGGTATCAAATAAACAGATTATTTATTCTTTAGAATGTGCATCATTCTGGACTGGGTGCTATGAGGATGTTTAATTATTTTGAAAGCAAACTTATCTCCGACATAAAATTATTAAGTCTAAAGATGATTTATCTTTAAAAAATTTTGGGTCTTTGACCATGCATATATCATGATATTAATTGAAAAAAACAAAGTAATTAAAAGCTCAAAAATTAAGTTTCTTCAAAGAAATAGCACAGATGTTTTTTTTGTGTGTGTGTGTGTGGTCATCATGTATAAAATAAAAAGTTTTGACTATATAGTAAAAGAATGACATTAATCAATCAAATGTGCCATATATTATAATTATTTATAAAGTTCTTTTTTTTTTCTGAACTTGATATTATAAACTTAAACATGTGAAATTCCTTTGAAAAATCCTTTTCTTTTCCTCTTTTTCATGGTCAAAAAGAAATGTTTCTTATGAAGGAAGGTTAATCAAGAGTCCTCAAAATTTGGAGCCTGACCTACACAGGTTGGAATAATTATTTTTAAATAAAGGCAATGACGATGTTAGATCCATTCCCAAACATCTTTCAATTTCTCCTATTTTAATTGAGTTTAACTCCACCATATTACAAGTAATGATCCACCCTAAACTCAACCCCCCTTAATTAAAATAATCTATCTAAAGGGAAGTTTTAAGCATTTAATGGTCATTCATTCTTTCTCTATTTTTATAAAATCCTACAATTTTCATAATTTTCTTTTTTTTCTTAAAAATTTATATAAATTAAGGTATTTATAAGTAAATTCAAGCATTTGTTGCTTGTTCATTTTGCGCTATCAAAATTGTAATTGCGAAATTATTCTCATTCACCATGTAAATGTATTTACACTATAATTAAAAAAATATATGTTACAATGGTTACTTTTTCTTTTATTTTTTATTCTGCTAAATAATGTTACCCATATATATCTATCTCATTCTATGAGTGGAAAGCTACTTTTTTTATTTTTCAGATTTACAATTTTTTAAATATTTTATTTTCCTTTCTATTAAATTAAATATTTAATTATAAATTTTAATAGATATAAACTCTATTAAATTTTAATTCAACAATTATTTGACAACAACCGCGCGCGAAGTGCCGCAATACTTCTAGTGAATATAATACATTTATTATTATTATTATTATTATTAAACTAGAAAACTTGTAGGTTGTGGGCATAATTTAATGAGGCAAATCCCACTTAATTAGGTGCTGAAGCCAAGCTAACAGTGCTTTATTTATTAAAATGGATTCACTAATTAATAATATTGATACCTAATCATCTTTCCGGTCATGTTGTAGAACGTGTACTTGTACTAAAGGAAGAAGAAGTTCCTTGGATGAAGACGAAATATGGTTGATTTTTTTTTTTTTTTGCAATTCAGAAAATTTTACAGGAAATTAAGTGAATTATCATACAATGAATTAGCCATTCGAAAACAGAATTATTTGCCTAACGACACAATATTTAGTTGAGTATGATAAGTGTGACAATCTTCATCGTTTGGTGTTTAATTAATAGGATTAAGAAAAAAACTTAATTCAATTAGTTTATTGATGGTTAAAGCAGCAATAATAAATCATCTCATTGCCTTAATGTTGGCATGATAGAATAAATATTAAAGGTACATATATATATAGGATCTAACTTTGATTCAAATTGTTTTTTCAGTGGGATAAATAGATCAAAAAACTTGCAGATTTTTCTTCTTTATTTGTGTTTTTTTTTTGGTTATTTTTCTTGGCTTCAAAGGCTGTTATCTATCATAAATGATGAATTCATTGAGGATAAATAGAATAGATTCATGAGTGACAAAGGGAAAGGAAGAAGAATAAAGGGAAGAAGCAGGTAGGGTAAAGATAGCAGAAGCCAGAAAGGGTGTAGATTTTTCAATTTCATTTTTAATATTTAGCAGAAAAGAACCCACGAAGTCAGAAATCAAGATTTAGTGAATGACAGAAAGCATGCCGAGGCACACTTCAGAGAGAGGTTCTGCTGGCTGGATTGACGCCACCATCTGCGGATACTTGCTGCATGCCCATTTGCTTCTTTCTAAATTTTTAATCACTTACTCACCTAACTCTCTCTCTCTCTTTTCTAATCAGTGTTTTATATATACATATTTATCACATTTTACTTCTTATCTTCACTTGCCTTCCTTCTTCCCCCACAATTAATTAAGGCCCGAAAATTGCTTTTTTCTTTTTCTGTTTTAAATTCATGTAATTATTTATAAATTTATTTATGTAAAAAATTTATTATTTTGATATATAATAAACATTTATTAATGCTTCAGTTGATAAATGAAAAGCATTATGCATAGGCAGTTAAAAGTAAAATCGTATTATGTCCCACTTTTAAAGCGGCTTTACTTAACTAAACAATCAATTATTATTATCATCATTTTGCTTTGCACAATAGGATTTTGGCGTAATTCACTGAGAATTTCTTGTCAGTATTTGTGGTTCACTCAGAATTATATATATATATTATTCTAAAAAAACCGATTAAAAATTTAAACTCGAAAATAATATTAAATTAAAATTTATTGATGAAAAATATATATTTTAATATAATACAAATTGAAAACATGATCATCATTCTGTACTCGGTACTAAAAGGATACTCTTTTAAGCATAAAAAAAAATTAGTTGGAAGGTTTTTCATTCACATATTAAATCAAAACAATCAATTTGGTTGATGCATAAAAAAATTATTAATTATGATGGCTTTGTTTCTAATTAATAACAAAAAAATGATTTTGTTAATTATGACCAATTTGTTTCTAATGAAACGACAGAAACTATTTCGGTAATAACTGCCGTTGAATAGAATAAACATAAATTTCATCGACACATTATTTGCAGGATATTAAACTCTAACAACTTTCAGAATTAGGAACTTATTGTTGACAGTGTGACGACCATAAAATCCAATTAAAAATTATTTTCTGAAAATGAATTTCAAGTCCGAAACTGTTCGGATAAAAAAATAAATATTGTCTTATTTATATTTATAGGAAATATAATATACTGTTAAATAAGCATAGGAAAAAATGCATATGATATTCGATAGACTAAGAATTCTTTTTATATTTAGGACTCTAACAACTTCTCTTTTCTCTCAATATATATTTTCTTTTTTTTAGCCGCGTTTATGAGATATTTTGTTAGTTTTTATAAAATTTCACTTATAAATTAGTATCTGTTAATTTATATTGTTCTTAATCTATAATACATAATAAAATTAATTTTTGAATATTGTCTACTGATATTTATGGAAATTCGATTTTTAAAAAATACTGAAATATTAAAGTTTTTTAAAAACAGTATATAATAAATTATATATAATTACTTTAAAATTTTATTTTACATGTCAATCAATCAATCAAGATACATTCTCTTTAAAAAAAGAACTCTTTACCTCTGAAAAAAATAAAAAGAAACGCGTGGACCACTTCTCTTCCCCCACGAGGACGAGTTCAGATAAAAAAGAAAAATAGCTACTCAATCCTCGTCTCTTTCATTCTATTACTAAAATACCCATTACTTCTTTTTCTTATTTTTCTCTCCTTTTTTCTTTTTCCACTTTCCAGGAATGTTATTTCCATCTTGTTCATTCTTGCACCGATTTGAAGTGAAATGGGATACTAAGAAAGTAAATCAAATTTAAACTTCCCCTTATAATAAAAAGAAATGTTTATAGAGACTAAATTATCAATATACCCTTTACACGATCTAAATAAAAAAAAATATATATTATGCTTATAACATGTCTATTTATTTAATTCGTTGAGTTTTTGTTTCCAGAAAATAGCAATTCCAAAAAAAAAAAAATCAATTAAGTGTTTGGTAAATTATTTTTTAATTTAAATTTTAAAAAATCAGTAAAATATTTGATAAAATACAAATAAAAATAGCATTGTAATAAATATAATTTAAATTTTATACTATAATTAGTTGCAAATCTCAAATTTACATATAAAGGAATAAATTTTAGATATTTAAATCTAAAATAATTTTTTTATATATATATATATTTCAATCTATAATATTTTAAAAATTATAAATTATAATTAAAAAATTAGAATATTAAGATTTACCCTAAAAGACAAATTTTGATATAATTTCAATTCAATTAAATTAAATTTTTTTGACTTTGGTTGGATTTTATTATTAAAATATATGCTTTTTCCCCGTAAAATATTGTGAGTTTCCTTACTACTATTAGCAGTGTGAACCCATGCATGAGTGAATTAAGGAAAATCTAAGATTGTTGCTTGGCAGGGTCTTAAACTTGTGCTGTGTGTCCAGCTACATATGCTTCGTCCTCATGTGGTGGTGGTGGTGATGATGATGATAAAGACAATAACAAAAAGAAAGTGTTTATTTATTTTTTCTTTTTTTTAATTTAACTCACACATAAAGAAACAAAGTTTATGACTTAAACTGTCAATGAAAACACCAACTTTAATTGCAGAGAAAGAAAATAACAACAAAAATACATTAAATATATAGATAGGATTGAAGAAGAACTTCTAACCGGATATAATTTGGGTTTTTCAGATGCTGATATATGTTTTAGATATAGGTTTTACTTTTTAAGTTTCAATCATTTTTGTATTATTTTCGATAATTTTGAATTTAAGTAAATATGATATCAATCCACAAATCTCGATCGATGATCTTTATGAAAAAATAAAAAATTTAAAAGAGCAAAATTTTGTATTTTTTTATTTTATTAAATGGGTTAAACTGGTCTTCATAGAGTAACGTATTAGTGTTAGTATTTGTTTGAGAGTTTTGTAATCTATTTGTTAAAAAAAAAACATGGAGACTTAGTTGGCTTCCACTTCTTTCTAATCTAATCTGCTTCTTCTTATGGCATTTATTTTATTTTTCGTTTTTATTTTTTTTTTTAACATTGGACCAAAGTTATGCTCTAAAGCCTTTTGAGGGACCCATTCCAACTCACTAAAGTTGTCCCAACATTTTCTCCTACTATAAATACCTTTTTTTATTCCTCCACTTTTTTTTAAAAAAAAAACAATACTCAATATGTTATTTATTTATTTTTCGGATCTTATTTTGTTTTAAATTTCATGATGGTCATTTGCATATATATAGCAATTTTTAAACTCATCCCAAAATTTTGATTCCAATTTTACTGAAATTTAATCTGAATATCAAAAAATATCATACCGAATTTGAAATTTGTTAGCAAAATTGAAAATTAAAAATTAAAAACTATTATGTTTGAAATAATTTCTATTCAAAATGACTCAACTTGAATTTACTCAACATAATCTAAGAGATCTTTTAGGATGCATCTGATTCATAGATGAATCTTAAATTTTAAAGTTATTATATTATTCATTTTTAATTTTGGTCGTTGAATGCAATTATCAGTTACCTAATAAAATTATAAATAAATTTTAACAATTTAACTTGCAATTTATTTAACAAGTTGTCTCTCATTTGATTTAATAATTATGATCATTTTATTTTATATCATCAACTAACTATTTACAAATGAAAATATAAATAAAAAAAATTCTAAAATAGGTTATCAATTTAGTATTTATTATTGATATTGACTAAAATTATCCATATTATTCAATATATGTGTATATATATATATATATAACCAATAAAGTTGAATTTAATTATTTTTATTTTTATTTTTATTTTAAATTATGATACTTTTTTTAAATAAATAATTTTTAAATTAATTTGATTTCTATCTTTAAAAATTATTTTATACTTTGATTTTAAAAATAAAAAATATATTGAAAATTAATTAATTAATTAATTCTACTTATTATTAAATTATTAGTTATAAATATAAACATTATATTATATAGAAAAAATTATCCATCAATAAAAAGAATAAAATTGTGGAATCTCATAAATTAAGTTTACTGTGATACTATATACATATTATTACACTAAATTTATAATATATTAGTTCAAAAAAATATATCAGTATGTAAACCAAAATTACTTTTTATTATAAATATATTATGATCAAAATAAAAATAAAAGATATCCCATATATTTTTTCATAAAAAAATTTTATTTTTATATACCATATTTTTTTACAAAAGCAACTTATTGATCGATAAATAACAAATTTAAATTTTTTTATATATCATACATATTAGAAACTGAAATTTTTGATATTTAAATCATATATCTAGTAAAAGAAATTGTATTGATGAAGAACTATTAGTGCATAAAAGAATGAATAATTAATATATATATATATATATATATATATATATATATATATATGTCATTCCATAATAAACAAAATAAAAAATTAAAAAAGATGTCCAAATTTTTAATGATTAATTTTTTAAAAATTAAGTAAAGACAACAACGTATTCATTACTTCGTGAAATTTAAATTTTTCTAAATTTAAAAATAAAATTTATATGATGAATTAATTTATAAGCTCAAATGAAAGAAAATAATATTTAATACCATTATCTTGTGAAAAATGAATTTTTTTAGGTTTAAAAATAAAATTTATATAATAAATTAATTTATAAGTCAAATGGAAAGAAATAATATTTATTATGATATGAAATCAGAATTTTTTAGGTTTTAAAATAAAATTATATATGAATTAATTTGTAAGCCATAAATAATAAATTACTGATTTAAATGAAAACTGTACAATTTAAAAATTAAATCATAAATATAAAGTTAAATTATAAATATGAAATTTAAGCCCATTTATTATAAAATCACTTCAATTAGTTAATAATTGCATGTTGAAAAATATTAGCAACACTCTTTTATCCATTGGTCTATTATTTTCAATAAAAAAATATAATCTATTTTCTAAATAAGATTAAATATAATTATTTTATTTTCTCTCTCATAATAATAATTAAAATATTAAAATATTTTTTTATTTATCATTATCTATTATCTCTTTTCTCATATTTAATACTATTATTTATTATTTTTTATACTTTTTTATTAAAATTTAAAAAATAAGAAAAATAAAAAATTTTATTTAATTTTTTGAGAATGCAAATGATATTCTATACAGTAATTTTATACTTACTATCTATTTTATATTACAAATAATAATTTTAATTTTAAAAAAATTAAGTTAAAATTAATTCATATGCTATATATCCAAATACAAAATAATTTTTTATGCTTTTTATATTAAAACTTGTGCAATATAATTTTCTGAAAAAAAAATAGTGTGTATGAAAAATAATTCCAAATCCAACAAAAATAAAAAAATAAAAGCAAACTAAAATTATGAAGAAAAATAAAATAATTTAAGCAATAAAGAATCTAAAACAAAGAAAAAAAATCATAAAGAGAAATGAAACAAAATATATAGAAAAAATAAAATAATTTGAGCAATGAAAAATATAAAATGAAGAGAAAATTGATTATATTTTATATTAGATTTTTTTTTCTTAAAATAAAATTAATATTCTCTTAATTATCAATTTTTTTGCTTTACCATTTATTCTATTTTTATTTTATTAATAATTTTATTGATTCCAATTTTACTGAAAATTAATCTGAATATCAAAAAATATCATAACGATTTTAAAATTTGTTGGAAAAATTAAAAATTAAAAACCATCATGTTTAAAATAAATTGTATTCAAAATGACTCAACTTGAAATTACTCGACATAATCTAATTACCTTCTATAATTCCACAGTTCTAATCAATCAAAGTTTTAATGTATGGTCAATTTTTATATATATATTTTTTAATATGAATTACTTTATATTAATGAAATGGTTTAATATTTTAAATAAGATAAGCATACCAGTAAACATGAAAGATTCAATGATCAAATTTTGTAACCCAAAAGAAAAGAAAAATGATACAGAAATCAATTGAGATAAAAATAAATAAAAATAATGGAAAAACAATTGAATCAATAAGGAAATTAATTAAAGAGAAGGTTCTTTTTATGTTGTAGATAATTAGAATTTATATAATCAAGATTCAAGAAGGATTTTCCGATTAAGATATTATTTAGCAAAAAGATCTATATGAATGGCTTTACGGTAATACAATCCGACTTAGAGGGCAATTGGGGAACAACGTTCTTTAAAAGGCCGTACCCTCCTTTTCATACTTCTGAGTTCCGACAGTCGGAGCCACGGGCAACTGTTTACAATCACTTCTCATCTATTTAAACATTAGCAGCCAATCTCCTCTTCTCATCTCTTCCTCTTGCAGAAGTACAGAGGGATGGCTTTCATGGCCTCTAATATTTCCTTCTCTCTCCTCCTCCTCCTCTTCCTCATTGTTCTATCATGCTCCGCCACAGCCACCGCCAAACAAACTTACATTGTCCACATGAAACGCCATGCCAAGCCCCAATCTTTCCCCACCCACCGCGACTGGTACAGTGCTAGTCTCCAATCCATCACATCCAATTCCGAAGACTCCTTACTCTACACTTACACCACTGCATTTCCTGGCTTCGCTGCCTCCCTCGACCCCGAGGAAGCCGAATCTCTTAGAAACTCCGACGCCGTTGTCGATGTCTATGATGATATAGTCTACACTCTCCATACCACTCGAACCCCTGAATTTCTTGGTCTCAACAATGACTTAGGCTTGTTCGATGGCCACAACACTTTAGATATCGATCAAGCCTCTCATGATGTGATCATTGGTGTGCTCGACACGGGGGTCTGGCCTGAGTCGAAGAGCTTTGACGACTCTGGCATGCCGGAGATCCCTAGTAAATGGAAGGGTGAGTGCGAGTCTGCCTCTGATTTCAGTGCTAAGCTCTGTAACAAGAAGTTGATTGGTGCTCGTTATTTTTCAAAAGGCTACCGTATGGCCTCTGGCAGTAGTTACTTGAAGAAGTCTAAAGAGATCGACTCTCCTCGTGACCGAGAAGGACATGGAACTCATACCACGAGCACCGCCTCCGGTTCACAAGTGGGCAACGCCAGTTTACTCGGTTACGCCAGTGGCACTGCTCGTGGTATGGCCACGCACGCGCGCGTTGCGAGTTATAAGGTGTGTTGGAGTACGGGGTGTTTTGGGTCCGATATTCTCGCGGGCATGGATCGGGCCATTGCTGATGGTGTTGACGTGCTCTCACTTTCTCTCGGTGGCGGATCGGGACCGTATTATCGGGACACCATTGCTATCGGAGCATTTGCAGCAATGGAGAGGGGCATTTTCGTCTCTTGCTCAGCCGGTAACAGCGGTCCGGCGAGAGCCACTTTGGCTAATGTGGCTCCATGGATAATGACCGTAGGAGCTGGAACTTTGGACAGGGACTTCCCAGCTTATGCAGTGTTGGGGAACAAAAACCGGTTCATTGGCGTGTCGCTTTACAGCGGAAGCGGCATGGGTGATAAAGCAGTGGGTCTAATCTACGACAGGGGAAACGGTTCGAGCAATTTGTGTTTGCCCGGTTCACTCCAACCCGAAATGGTTCGTGGGAAAGTGGTGCTGTGCGACAGAGGAATCAACGCTCGCGTAGAGAAGGGAGCGGTTGTAAGGGACGCGGGTGGAATTGGAATGATATTAGCAAACACGGCTGCGAGCGGTGAGGAATTGGTGGCGGACAGTCACCTTTTACCGGCGGTAGCGGTGGGGAGGAAGGCGGGTGATATGATTAAGGAGTATGTGAAGAACACTCCAAACCCAATGGCGGTGTTGAGTTTCGGCGGCACAGTGTTGAACATAAGGCCGTCGCCGGTAGTGGCGGCGTTCAGTTCAAGAGGTCCTAACGTGGTGACTCCACAAATCTTGAAGCCAGATCTGATTGGACCAGGAGTCAACATCTTAGCTGCCTGGTCAGAAGCTGTAGGACCCACCGGCCTTGAGAAGGACACTAGGAAGACTCAGTTCAACATCATGTCTGGTATTTCCTAACGGTCATCTATTTTTTCTTTTTCAAATTTTCTGTTCTGGGTTAGGTTTTCCATGCCGAATTTGCTGACATTTTTTCTAAAATTTTTCATCATTATAATTTATAGGAACATCAATGTCTTGCCCACATATCAGTGGAGTTGCTGCGTTGCTAAAGGCAGTCCACCCAAGGTGGAGCCCAAGTGCGATAAAATCGGCTCTGATGACTACCGCCTATGTGGTTGACAACACAAATTCTCCTCTGCGTGATGCTGGTGGCGCTGATGGTGCATTGTCCAACCCCTGGGCTCATGGGTCGGGTCATGTCGACCCGCATAGAGCCCTCTCTCCAGGCCTTGTTTACGATATCTCAACTCAACAATACGTAGCATTCTTGTGCTCCCTCGGCTACTCCATTGATCATGTTCAGCTCATTGTGAAGCGACCTAACGTTACTTGTTCTAGGAAATTCAGTGACCCTGGTAACCTCAATTACCCATCCTTCTCTGTTGTTTTTGATCGCAAAAGGGTTGTGAGATATACCCGAGAATTGACCAATGTTGGGGAGGCTGGCTCTGTTTATCAAGGGGCCGTCGATGCTCCATCTACGGTGGGGATTTCAGTGAAGCCCAACAGGCTTGTGTTCAAAAATGTTGGGGATAAGCTTAGATACACTGTCACTTTTGTGGTGAAGAAAACCCAACACCACTCCGCATATGAATTTGGGTCAATAGTTTGGACAAATGCCCAACACCAAGTTAGGAGCCCTGTTGCCTTCGTTTGGACACAGTTGATGTGAGTGAGGGCGGCTTTTTAATTTAATTTGTTCAAATTATTGGTTTTTTCTCATTGGGCTTTTGCACCTGTTTTCTCCATTAAAAAACAGAAGAAGGAGAATGGTGCATATAGGAGGGGAGGGTTTAATCCATGGGAGAAAACCATTGCTTAGGTTGGGCATGTGTTTATGGGTTTGGTGTTTTGGCATAATTAGAAGAACGATTAGGCAGCCTAAGTTGAGGGTGTGAGGAAGGAAAGTCTTCAGTTTTAAGTTAAAATTATGTACTGCTTGCAAAGCTACTGTAATAGAATGGCATACGATTTTATATGTGGAATGCTGTTTTTTTTTTAAAAAATTTATTTAACAAAGAGGAAAACAAATCTCACAGAAAAATAAACTAAATCAAGTAGGAAATCTCACAAACATCATGCATAAGCCAAAAATTGAGAGCAGCCGGCAAATTAAATTGAAGTACCAAGAGCAAACTTCTTAGATTCACTAGCTAGAAATTCCACAGCCGAATTTGCCTCTCGAAACTTAAGTGAAATTCTCGTCTATTACAATTATTGCTCAACAGCACGTGAAACCTTAATTGCGATAATAAGCCGTTGGATTGGCCCTTCTATTTTCTAGCATAATCAGCATGTGACTTGAACTGCTGTTCTTATTACATTATAGCATCGTATAATATATATAAGACTTTAAACTTTTACTTTATTTTATTATGCTCTTGAACCTCTAGTTTTTATTCAATTAGTCCCTCCTTGGTTCGATTTTAGCCAATTTCTCTGTTTGATGTAGTTAACCGTTTTAATAATTAAACAATTCATTGTAATTAGTTTCTAATTTTTGTAAAAATATGTTTGGACTTCGAGTTAGAGCAATTCTTCCAAAGTAGAAAGTTAAACAGTTATGACTTTCAGTAATGAATTGAAAATTTGTAGATTATTCTCTTGCACTTTTTTGCTTGAATTTCCAAGGAAACTTTTATATCACTTTTCTGAAAGAAGAGAACTTTATATTTGTTAAAATTTGACAAACTTCATGTTAACTTTCGTTATTTGGATTTCCCATACAATTTTGGAATTAGCCCACAAACACGATTGCCCAACTTGGGTTGGACCCCTAACTAACTTCACATGAAAATTCTCCATGTACACTGAACTGTAGCCTATGTCCTAATGGATCATTTAGACACTTCCCCATTCAAATAGTGCAACTTTATAATAATATAATATTTAGTTAATAGTTGAAGTAAATAATGATTAATGATAAATGCAATAGTCACTAACATCAATAAAGAAGTTTAATGCAACACTATAAATAAGTTTTATATAACATATAAATATTGATAGAGTTTTGCAAAGCAGTATAAATGAAAATTCAGATAGCGAAAATAATGAACATGGGCCAAGATGTAAATGGTTAAAGGAAAGTATCAATTAGCGTGGTATGAGCTTAGCTAATGTCAAATTTGGTATCTTTGGATCAGCTTCTTGGGAGGTTGTATGCTTTAGTTTTACTCTGAATGTGTATTATAATATTTTTTTTTGTATAAATTAAAAAAATAAATTATTATTAATTTTATAAACTTTTATTGTAATTTATTTAAATACTCTTTTGTCAATTCTATAACATTAGTTTAAAAAAAAGTGTATAATTTTACTAATAAGAATAGAGTGAAAAAATATATAATACTCCTTTAATTTCTAAATGTAAACTTAAAGTTGAATAAAAAAAAATCTCAAAATGGACACTTTGAGTAGAATGAAGAAAATAGTTCATTTATTAATTTTTTTAATATATCTCTATTAATGTATCATGCTATTATTAATTAACAAATATAAATTATTATTTCTTAATTTCTAATATATTAATTCTATATAATGTATGAATATAATAAAATAAAATAAAAATGAATTTCAATTATATTAACTAATATTTTGACCTATGTAAAAGTAAAATTTATAATCCTAAACCATACTAAAATTTTGATTGAAATGGGCGGTCTTGGATGTAAGGAGGCGAGAGGGAAATATGAATTCCCATGGTATGGGTTAGCTCATCCGCATTTGTCTACCCTGATATCTCTGTTGAACTATGAGTTTCGGCCATTCAGGTTAGCTTCTTCAAAAGTTGTATATCTAGACTCACTATGCTCTGTGGCCTTAATTCAGATTTTGCCTTCTTCATACGTCTTATCCTTTGGCCCATCTCTATGTCGTTGGATTTAGATATTGATATTAATCTATTCATGTATCTCAACAAATTGGTCTTGCAGTTTGATATGAGTTGTTGATAATATAGTTAATTTGTTAAATTTTTATCTTATACGCTTTGTTATCAATAAATATATAAATTATTATTTTTTTAATTTGTCCATAATTTATATAGTGTCATATAAGGAAAAATATAAGTAAAATTTACTAAATTTTTTTGAATCCGTATAAAAATTGAAATACGTTTTTTTTAAATGAAATGAAAGCAGTATCTATTTGTGAAGAGAGGAAATGGAAACTACTAATTTGAGAAGATCAAGTGCAGTCTAATTAATTTGGGGTGATGAATGAGCACTCTATTTATGGGAATATATATAATTTTAATGGATATCGAGTTAGAGAGTGTTTGAAATTACCGTTGGGTCCAAAAAGTAAATTTACAATTTTTTTAATTTTTTATAAACTATTTTTCTCAAATATGCTTTTGAAAAAAATATTTATTTATTTGTTTTTTTTTTCAAAAATAATTTTCAAAATTCAAAATAATTAAAAATAAATTTTTTTCTCTAAAAATGTTTTTTCCAAACTCACACTAAACGTACACTTAAGTTCACCTCACCTTGTAGTTCCACATGGCCAGCTCTATAATATTTTTCCTGATCATTTTTATTATTATAATTTCCAATTTGATTTCTCTCACTTTTCTTGGCTACTTTCTCATTTAAAAAAAGAACTTAAAATGATGAAAAAACTATTATACAGTATATGTTAGTATATTAATTAATATTTTTATTATAAACTTTTACCATGTGTATATATAAATGACTTATATTTAAATTAATCAATACTCTTAACAATTATATTATTTAAAAGAAATAGTTAAACATATCCAACTATTTAAATTATTATTATTATTATTATTATAAGGTAAAATTTTCATTTAACATAAGCTAGCCGAATAACAATAAAAAATATGATTGAAATATAAGCTAATTTCATTATATTAATTTAAGTAATTCATTTTAATTAATGTTGTTATGGTTATTCGACAGAAAAAAAATTATAATTTACTTTTAATTTACTTTTTTTTATTGTTTTAATCTCTTCTTTTGATACCTATTACATAAGTGGCACTATAATATGCCTCTGATGGGTACAGATGTTATAATAAAGATAAACTTTTTTCACATAAATAAATAAATAAATAAAAATTAATGAATAAAAATAAAGTCAGACTCCACTCCTTCACCAACCGAGAAGTTTGCGGTGAATCACACATCAAACAGGCAGAACCACAGAGAAACCTCGTCTCGTCATGTCGTCATTGGCAATAAGCCATCTTTCCGCTTATAATACTCTTCGGGCTGACGTATGGTAATTAAGTTAATTCCTATGATTCTTCTTCCTCTCTGTTTCCCTCCTTCTCTTTGTAATTTATGTGCTTTTGTTTGATTTTTACATAACAGGTCAATTGATGTCTTCAGAATTTTAAGCAACCTAATCTCCTACCCACTCAGTCAATGGAGCTTATGCATCTGATGGAGAACTAATTTGTTAGTATTTACTTTAACTTGTAATTTGGGTTTTGAATTGGATTGTCTACTTCAAAAATGCCTATTAAGTGTGTTGTATACATGATATTTTCTTTTTCTTTTAAGGTCCATTGGAAGAGGAGAGGAAGAGGAAACGGAGGCAGAGAAACCAGAGGACCTGCAGAGGAGATCCAAAATTGTGTATAAAGGAGAAGATCGTGGTCAAGAGGGGCGCTTTGAGCTGCTGATTGAGGAAGAGGAGACTTGCTGGTACGGTATCGTTTGACTAAGGATGGGAAGGAGATGTTGAAACTACCCAGCCAGAGATAATTAACTGCTTGATGCGGCGTGACAGAGATCTGTTTTGATGAACCGACGTCGTATTGGAGATGGCCAATGTTGGAAATGGAACGCAGCTCAAACGATGTCGTGCAGGAAGAGCAAAAGGTGGAGATGATCAACCATGTTGTGCGGCGTCGTTTTGTACCCGAGTTGCTAATGGAAATTTACTGTACTAATTTCAGTAACAACATTAAAAATAGATATCAGTATATAGCACGTCAATTCTTATATTATTTATCATATTCTATTATATATCTAATATCTTTTACAAATAAATGAGTATTTCTATTTTTTTTTATATATTTTAAAAAATAAAATTTTTGATTATTTAAATATATATGCCTGCATATATAGACATTAATTATCATGGATATAATAACTGAATCGGTAAGTCAAACTTATTTAATTAAAAACCGATTAGTAATACTTTCATAAGTTTGCCATTATTTTTGGAAAAAAAATAAAAAAATTAATTTTAATTTTTAAAAACTGTTTTTAAAAAATTAGATAAATAATTTTTTTTCAAAAAAGAATTATAATTATAAAAAAATAGTCAATTAAATAGAAAAATTTTAATTATATTTTTTTACACATAATAACAATTTCAAACGCTCCTAGTAATTTTATCCTATTCAAATTTGTCAACTTATAACAATTATTTACTCTTTGTATGTCTCTCTTCTTTTAATAAATACTAGTTTGAATTTATTCTTTTACGCTCGTAATAGACCATTATAATTTATTTATTAATTTTGATTTATATTCTTAAAAACAAAATTTTTTACATTTTATTAATTTATTATTACAAATACAAATTTTATTAAATATGCCAAATTAGTTGGAATAACTTTTTTAATTTAAACAATTTATTATTACAAATTTAGAATTTTTTTAATATGCATAATTATGACATTTAAAATGTAATTTTAATGTGAAATAAATTTATTACATAGAAGTATAGAATATATTTAATATGATTTTTTACAAAAAAATATTTCTACGATCTATTGAAATTATAACCCGCAACTTCCCATTTTCATCAATGATTTGATGGAGTACAACATCTAAAAATCTTATTAAATTAAAAAATTAATATTTTTTCCTAAACTTGTTAGTTTTTGAAACTATTTCCTAAGCTAGTAAGGAGCCAGAAAAAGTTGAAGCTGTAAATCAAGGCCATCCTTCAAATTATTGGCCCTTTGGTTTGTACCCTTTAACCACTATAGCATCCCTGCCGCCCTAGTTGTATCGTTGACAGAGAAAGCCTGTACATAGCTTTATCCTGAATAGCCATTACATATCAATCAGAGAAAAAGACAGCTCCCTCTAGTTTTACAGGTTTTTTTTGCAGATTTAAAGGATTAGTCTTATGACCTTTTGTCACTATGCAGAAACCACCATAACCCATCAAGAATATGGCCTGCCCATTCATTTATTTCTCACCAATAATTTAATTAATTGTAGGTTATTTTCCTTCCTGGCTTGAATTATATATGCATTTGATCAAATGATTCTGAGAGTGAATAGAGAATGTATCCTGCCCATTCCGTATCTCTTCAAGCTAAAAAACAACAGACCAATAGTGTGATAAGACCACTCGTATGTATGACTCTCTAAATAAATCTAACCAATGTGTATACTACTTCCAAATTCAATGTCCTATATTGACTATTTCTCCTCCATTTGGGTTAGTTCAAGCCAAAAATGATAATTGAATTTAATAACTACATGAAATGGATTCCAAGAAACCAAAAAGGGTATACCTCAGAGTGCTTAACTGATTGAATTAGAATAATAGGCAGCATGGATTACAACAACAATTTTTTGTACAATTGGAACAATGACTTACCTTGAGACAGTTAGTGCAATTAGGACATGAAGGACATTTAGGACATTTAGGGGTGGAGCATTTCCATCTCGGACAGCAGCACAACCATGACCAGCAGCAACTGCAATCCGGGCATGAACATTTGCAACAAGAGCAATCGGGGCAGGATGGAACTCCGCATTTGCAGCAATTACAACGGCAAGTAGTTTTTTTACAGAAATTCAATCTTGGACAGGAACAAGAGCATGAGCAGCACCACCGCCACTTGGGTCTTGGGCAGCGGATACACGAGCAGCAGTTACATGGATCGCAGTTGTAGTCACAGCAGCTCGGCAATTTTAGACGAAGAAAGCATCCCGAAAAACAGCAACAGCAAATCGAAGAGAAATTGAAACACGGTATTCCACTGCAGGCATGAGGCAACAATGGCAGCTCAGTATAATTAAATAGTGGCAGGGATATAATAGACATAGCACATAAGCAATAGGTGAAGACAACAGTACCATAGCCACCTCCAGAATCGACAAGACCTTCGATTCTTCTTGTTTCTGCTTCAAACCAAGAAAGGAAAAATATAAGGTTAATATTCCTCTTCTTCACAGAAAAAGAAAAAAAAAATCTCCTGCAAAGATCACAGTAATAATATTCTTACGTAGGTATTAAAGGATCTGACTTAGCCAGAACGAAATCAGTGACCCTGCACCATATTACTTTCAATCAGTCACAGCACAGACTCCAAATTTATCAAAATATAATCGAACATAAAAATCAATAATCAGTTAGAATACATAAAAAAATCCCCTGCAAAGATCACCGTAATAATATGCTCAGGCAAATGCAAAACAGACATACTCTTTGCAGAATTTGGATGCAGGCTGTAGGCGTTCAACTGATTTTAGTTCTTCCTGCTCAAAGTGAAATTGCCAGTTAAAAAAATTTTGCCACTTTACAAAAAGAGAAGAAAAACTCCCAACAAAATAATGAATCAATTCGCACAAACATTATGATGTGAATGATTGGAGAGCAAGAAGCAACAAACATGGATAATTGGAATTCTAAGTTCTCGTGATCAGAGAGAAAATGAATGATTCTGTGTCTCTAGTGAAGACTATCACATGGTGTTCAATTAGGACCACCTTCAGAACTTCAGATTACAGCCATATCTCAGAATAAAAATTCACCTGACAAGCAATTTCAGCTAAAGAAAATCTTTCTAAGCACCTTGGGATCTACTAATTGACTGCAAAGAATCAAACTAATTGATATTGTTTATGGTATCGAGCCAGAGGGTTTCTACTACAAAACAACCGCAGCACTCTGCTGAAACAAATAAGTAATTACTCATTATGGTAGTTTCTAAGAACTTATTAATGTCAATTTTCCCCATATGGGTCCAATCATAATTCATCATAAATGGAATTTACCCAATTTTGGGTCTTGAAAATTGAGCTGCCAATATTTTAACCTCGATCATATGATCTAAAGCCGCAACATAAAGGGAGAATTTTTCTGATGTGAATATGCGAATAGTCTAGCCCATGTAGAGTTCCTCATTTTATTAAGGTTGGGAAAGACGCAGAATTTGATGGTTGGGTGAAAATAAGGTGATTAATAATGCCTTTTTTCTGCACTTTAGATTCAAAACTAGTGATAGAGACGGTTCTTTTACATGCTTAAATTCAATGTTGAGAGCAGGAAAGGTTGAACCTTTATTAAGTCAAGACTTCAAAGAATCAAAAAGTTAAGAGTCTTCAACATGAAATATTGCAAATGAAAAAGGCAAAAGGGGAGGGGGAGATAGAGAGAATTTCACCTTTCATTATAGATCAATAATACACTTATTAAGCCGGTTTAAACTTTCCTGCTTCTTCTATTTGATTACTAAGATTTCCATTTTCACTGCAGTCATATCCTTTTGGTGCACTAGAAAATAGAAAGAAAGAAAGCAGTAACACATTTAAAAGTTTAAAGTTCACCTCTAGAAAACCGATCTGTCTCTCAAGCATCTGGACCTTGGCCATTTCCCTGCGCTTGCCATACAAATCCGGATACTCCGGCGGAGACTTGGGACAAGGCGGTGGCAACGATGAGACAGTGGAAGAGGCGCCTGATTTAAAAGTTTCTGCCGCCATAAACTCTCCAAGAAACTCGACACAAAATTAAGTAGAAGAGAAGCAAATAAAAATGGACCATAAAAGCAGAGTACTAGAAGAAGTAATTAACAAAACAAGGCTTGTACCAAACGGTAAGGGACTAAGGGACAAACAAGAAGAGGAAAAGCAAGGTTAGGTATGAATGCAGCGGTATACGAAAAGAGTTGTTAAGTGCGGCAGAGGCAGTAATTACACAAACTGACAAAGATAGTAGCAACCCAGAAAGGAAAATAGTGCAAAAAAAAGAAGAGGGTGATATATAGTGGGAGAAGTCAGAAGGAGGATTAATGGGGGAATTAAAGGAGAGTAAAAAAGGAGGAAAGAGTGATAATAAGGATAAAAAGAGAGTGATAATTGTCACAGAGAGTGCGTGGGGAGAGTAAAGATGTGAAATTTCTGGAGACACAACCTTTGTGCATGGTAATAATGATAGTGGTAATAATGGTAAAGACGGCTGAGGAAAAGCCTGCTGCTCTGCGTGCGAACCCATTTTTGCAATTAAAGGAATCAGCTCTTGCTTTCATCCCATTTCAGTGATGTCTTTTCTCTCTCTTTTGAAGCCCAGAAATAAAAGAAAAGAAAAGAAAAGAAATCTACTCTCTCTCCCTGCTGTGGATGTATTATTTTCTGAGTCTGTGTCTCGCTGTTGGGGTGGTGGATTGCAGAAGAGAAGCGAAAAGCACGATATGTAGTACCTGAGATGGACACGTGATGGCTGCATAGGAGAGAGAATTAAAATGGTTTTTGTGCGTCTTGAGAGAGAGAGAGAGGAAGAGAAGGCATTTTCAATTTCAACTTAGAATCAGCTCTGATTTTGAGACACACGAGAAAGAACAACCCACAAGGAGTAAAATCAAAATCTCATATCAACAGTCAAGTGAATAATATGTATATAACAAGATGGAATATTTTTCTGTTTTCTTCAATCTGATCAAGATTGAAGAATAACCTGGAATATGCATGGAATTTAGTTTACTTAATTCTAAATATAGTGTTACCTTCCCTGTCAAAGCAGTCGTCCTTGTTAGTGTTTTAGATCTAAGATTGAACCCTTAGTTAAGAATTTGTCATTGTAATTCACTTTGTCATGCAAGTTTTGGAAAAAGGTGTGTGGTATGTGGAGATGTTTGTAGTTGTTAAAAAAAATTGATTTGTGCTCATTTTTTACACGAGTTCTTATATTTTTCTTTTACAATCATTTCCAATTTTTTAATTTTGGATTTAATTAACTATGATATGCTAATATTTTTTTAAAATGACACTATAATATATATTCTAATGGGATAAGAGCATAAAGTTTACCAAATTACTTTTTGCAACACCAAACTAGATATGATCATAAAAATAATTTAGTTTGACCAACAATTTATATTAGGTAAAATAGATTATTTGGAAAAAAAAATTATATTATAGTCTTGAAAATAAAATGCTAGTAGAACTAGTTTTTTTTTTATAAATTAAAAGATTATAATTTTTCTTTTCTTTTTTATCCTTATTTTTTATTTTATTATTATAATAATAATATAATTATTAAATTATTTAATATGTAAATATATAATAATAATAATAATAATAATAATAATAATAATAATAATAATAATAATAATGAAATGTTATATGATATATTGGAATGAGGTATTTAATATATTTTTATATTATTTAATATACATATATATTATATAATTCGTTTGTATCATGTATTTAAATAGATTTCATATAATATTTTTGAATAATATAAATATATTATTTTATGTTATTTTATATGTTACTTTCAATTAGTTTTATTAAACATTTTTAATTGAATAAACTATATTATCTTCAACTATATTTTTAGCTACTAAATTATTACTACAACTAAATTATCAGTTTGAAAATAAATTATTATATAGTAGCTAGATTATTAGTTATTTTCACTAAACAGAGTCTTATTATATCAACATTATATTAAATTAATCCAAAATTGTATAATTAGAGGATTGATTTAAAAAAATAGTATAAAGAATAATGTGTAATAAAAATGAGTATATAAAGAGCAAAATATCAAATTCGTTAAAGTACAAAAAAAATTTCTCATATATCTATTTAGATATCTCACAATTTTAATTTTCAGTGGTATTAAAGTTTACTTATTGATTAAAGAATAAATTAACTTAACACAAATTTATAACAAAATGTATTTAAGAAATTATGTTTTACAAGAAAAATTCAAAAAAACAAAAAGAGAAACAAAATTGAAGTGGACAGATGATAATGGGTGATAATGAAGAAAGCAACTTGACAGCAGTTCAAAGAGCCTTGTTTTTACTTCAAAATAAAGCAAAAACCGGTCTCAGCCTATCTAGGTTGAGTATTTCAAATATCGGACGATTCAGCCTGTCTAGGTTAAGTATTTTAAATATCGGATACCGAAACCCTTTTTTAGAATTTTAATACGAAATAAAATTAATACATACTTACTATTTAAAAATAATAATATAATATCAGTGTAACATTGGTTACGAATGATATAGATGGAGATGAACGTTACATAACAATCTAAAATTTTAATTTTTATTATTATCAATTTATATTATAGATATAAATTTTTTTGGGCATTTGTAAATTATTGTTGTAATAAATTTTTAATATTATGTAACAATTTTTATAATATTAATAGTGTATAATATATATTAATAACCCAAATATTTTTTCCCATTATTCATCAAATAGATTTTTTTTATTTTGTTTATGCATGTACTTTTGGTATTTTTTTTAACATTAACAATGTGTATTGTGTAACAATTTTTTTTTTCAATTACAAATGGATTACACACAAAAATAGATTTTTTTTTTATTTTTGGTGATAAAATATCTACTTATTTATAAAAATAAAAAAAAATTATTCTATTTATTTAATAAAACAATCAAAAAATTATTTGATAATAAAGTTGTTAAATTAATAATATTTATTATGCTATTATTATAAAAATATTATGTAATTTATAATTTTTAAAATAAAAATAATATTTGTTTAAGTATTTATTAATTTATTAAATTTTATTGTTTATTTTTATTAATTTAAATAATTTTATTTATTTTTAAAATTTAGAATGCCTACAGTTTGATTTAGGTACAGTTCACATCTACAATTTCCATCCATTTCTGACAACCACGCGCTCCTCTTGCTGCGTGCGTGAAGCACCCTTCCCTATTTCTTAAAATGTGTCCACCCACTCGTGGGGTCCTCAAATATTGATGGCTGTTTAACCCAATTATGACACCAGTCAGTCCAATAACATTTTATTATGAGATAAACCTTATTGATCACTTCATTCTAGTTAAAAATGAAGAAGCTATACCATGAAAAATTTCATGTTTTTTTTGTTTAACCACGATTTATATTATTGATTTAAAAACAAAAGACAAGAGCAAAAAAAAAAAAATCAAAAAAAAAATTTCTTAATCATCCCTCATTGAATAGAATTAAGTGACATCTTTTAGCAAAATCACGAACTCTGAGTCATGACTGTAAATGATCTTAAGTGTATTTGATGTTTCAAGAAATTTTTTTTATCCAGACATGCATGATCTGCATCAAATTTGTTTATGGAAAATTTTAATAATTTTAAGCGACCGTCTAATATTCATCACTATATTGATTGGTGAATGTGTTTTAGAAAGAGAAATTTATTACCAGCATTGCACTAATTTATTATCATATCAGACAAAAGTTTCAAGCATAAAGTTCATATTAATTTGTAATGTAAGAATCAAATTCTTTTGCATGGCTATATTATATAAATATGATAAGGGCAAATTTGTGGGAATTGGTTGAAGAGGCTACCATGCCATAAACCAAAATTCGCATTCTAGTCAATAATCTACCAGATTTTCAGAAAAGCTAGCAAACCCTTTTTTGAAATATAAATCAACTGACTGGGTAGATCGATAGCCACCTTCATCTTTCAGCCATGGACCAATTAATTATGTGAACCTAATCTCGATTGGCAGCGCCTGACGTGAGTCAACATATTCTTCTTCTTTAACAAGAAACGTAGCTATGAATTCTCCTGCCGTCTACGTATCACATAGTCAAAAAAGCTAAACCAAACCATTGAATGTGTGGTAGTAACAGGGAAATTATAAGCTGTCACTCTCTCTTTAGCATCTTGTATAAATCTATATTAATTGCATTTCAGAACTGAGAGGCTATATGTATTGCAGAAAAGACAAAGTAATTATTAGCAACAAGCAATTGAATTGAAGATGGGTGGGAGGAATGCAGGGTGTATGGCGATTGTAAGCAAGTTATACTGTGCAAGTGGTGAGGTGGTGCTTGTTGTAAGGGAAAGGCCTCATGTGGCGAACGGTGGTGGTGTTGTAGTTACAGATTGCAGCCAAATGGTTGTTTTTAGAGTTGATGGATGTGGAGTTGTTGGCAAACAAGGACACCTCATTCTTCTTGACAGTGATGCTCACCCTGGGTATCCATCATGGACCAAGTTCAATCAAGAAATGTTTAAATTCCTTCAGGGCACCCATTTTTCTTGATTATGATTGAGCTCAAAATCTTCCTATAGCATCATAGCATTTTTTTTAAATTAAGTATTATATATGTTTATATATTTTAAGTAGATCATAAATTATTTTTTTTTTCTATTGTGATTGGATTAATCTAAGAAGTTATTTTGAGACGTGGGAAGAAAATTCATGACATATGTACAGTTTGTGCTTAGATATAAATTCCATGGGGGAAATAGGGAAAACTTTATTTTCCTTTGAAGTTAATACCACCTAATTAAAGTGAAGAGAACAATTTCTTTACACTTAACTTTACCCGCCACAGGAATTTATCATTAAGATGATACTGATCATTATAGCAGAATTATAAATAATTCTATTAGAAGTTAGTACGTACGTTGTGCATAATATTTACAACTATTAATAGATAAATAATTTTTGTTTTTTTTATGTAAAACGAAATACTGATTTAGAAAAATAAGAATATGTATATCGTGCTTATGTTTTCATAGAATTAGTTCTCTATATATACGTACAATAAATGAATTTGTGAATAGAAATATATGAATTTCTATACAATAGGAAGCAGATTTACAAAGTTGATATATGTGTAATTTGAACAGCGAGGGATGGTTCAGGCACTCAGCATACACAGGAAATGGAAAGGTTACACTATAGAATATGAAGGATCACAAAAGCTGGTTTTCAGCTTGAAAGAACCCAACTGTTATTTGGTAAGGAACAATGTAATTAGAATCTGCGTCGAGCCAAGAATAAGCATCAAAGACTGGGACTTCGAGATCCGGGGTTATTTTCCTGATCGAGATTGTAGCATTGTTGACAACTTAGGCAACATTGTTGCTCAGGTATTTTATTAATTAATCACAATGACTTCCAATTGTAAATTAATTTGAAGATGATAGCTAATTAATTAAATAGTGAATTTGTTTTCAAATATATGTAAAGATTGGTATGAAGAAGGAAGTTAACGAGGTGATGACAAGCAAGGATCTCTATCATGTAGTGGTAAAGCCAGGGATTGATCAGGCTTTTGTTATCGGAGTTATTTCCGTTCTTGATTATATCTACGGTGAATCAACAAGGTGCTGAACCCCATACCAACTGGTTAATTAAGAATACTAATTATTGTTTTAACAACATAATTATTACTATTTTATTTTTGAAAGGGACAGTGAAAGCTAGTGTTAATAAATCTTACTGTAAATAAATATGTATGCTATGCTATTTAAATTTTCGAATTTTTACCTCTATGAATGTGCAGGGCAAACTCTACTTTGGTTCATGTACTTGTTAACTTTCGAGATGTAGTTTTTATTTTATTTTATTTGGATAACGTGAGCTATTATACTATTATTTTTATTAATAATTCAACCTTTATTTGATGGTTTTCTTGAAAATCAAATTAAAGCCTTTAGTTTAATTTGAATTGTATTTTATGTGAATTAAAGTATGTGATTAAATTGTGCTGAGGCCAAATTATGAATTTTGCCTTACTACAAAGATCAATTGGATGCTTATGTTAAAAAGGAACAGGTAGAATAATAGAGTGCGTAATTAATGATCATCAGTAGTTCAGAAACTTATCTCCTCTTAGGATTATGAATCGACATTTCACCATTCTCACTTAGAAAGCAATTTAAAATCTTCAACGGAAATCTTTCGAGTTACCTCTTTTATCGTCCGTTTAAATATGGAATTTTCTTCCAACGTCTTCAGTCTTCTTCTTCTTGTCTGCAGCTGTGCTCTGCAAGGCCTCCAGCATTTCATCTCTTCAGCACTTTGATGAGATGAGTCCGTAGCGCTTTTGGGCTTGACCTGTTACTGCATTGGTTTCAGGGCTTAGACTAATTAGGATTTCCACATTTCCAAGCCAGATGGATTTTTTAAATAAAAAACATTTATTTAAATTTTATATATATATATATATAAGTATTAAACTATTTGTCAACTATTTAAAATACTCAAATTTCATCAGAAATTAATTATGAAATTGAATTTTAATTGAGTAGTTTAAATATTTTTTAATTCCAATTTTAAACTATTGAAAAAGGATCCATCGAATTGGAATAAAGTTCGATCATCGAGTTCGAAGATGGAGTTTTCAAATAGAATCCGGCTCACTTGTATCTCATCGACTCAACCGCATCCCTATGTAAGGAGGAGACTTTGTACTCTACTTCCTAACTCCCTTTGTTTTATTTAGCAGAAGATATTTGTGAATTGTAAATTCAATATGTAAAGAAATAATGAAAGATTGAAGAGCCCGATGATCCAGATCTAGAAAACCAGAAACAACATATTCACAATCATCTGCTTACTGCATAGTATTACAAGAAGAAATTTCCACAAATCCAACTTTGAAACAAAGATAGAGAAAGAGAGAGCGTGAGGATCAAATCTGATATATAATTCTCAAGCACAAGCGCAGGGATCATCCACCACTACGATTTCTCCGTCTTCGCTTCTGAACAATATATATCCAACAGACAAACCCACAACAATGGCCAAGAAAACGCCGCCGTTAAATGACATGATCGCCAACATCAGTAGATACCCGATCGCCGAATTAAATCCGAAGAGAAGAGCCGCAGAGAATTTCGCAGGACCAAAACGGAGTTTGGATCGCAAAAGGGGATCGCCTAGCGATGACGGCTGTGAGGGAGTTGCGGCGGCGGCGAGGGCTTTGAATCTGATGCGTCTATCTTCCATATATTGGTAGAAGGCGGAGAAGAGGAAGCAAGCGAGCAAGGTGAGGAGATAACTCGGCCACGAATCCGTCTTCCAAGAATCGAAGAGGAGCGTGACCTTTATGCCCCAGTATAAGGTCATGTGCATCATCTTCGCTGGGGTGACAGAGAAAAAGAGAGAAAAACGCAGGCGCTTGAGGGAGAGATGGGGAGCTTTTGGAGACAAAGAAGAGTTGGGTATGAGTGAGAATGGTAGGTAGAAATCTGAAGGAAGAGGACGAGAGAAGAAAGAAACGCCTTGTGTTTTGATTTGTGGATTTCAAAAATTAAAAATAAATGAGTCCGACAAAGGATCTTTTGACTTTTCTTTCCCAATGTTTCTGATTCCCTGCTGTTTTCAGTTACCGAAATACGACATGTCGTTGTATAATGTTACTGTCGTGAAAAGTAACTCACCGATAGTGGATCAAATATGAACGAGAGAGTGCTAATTTTTCATTTTTTAACACTGAAATAAAAGACATTAAAAATTTTTTAAATTTTTTTTTTATCGCTAATCAACCAGAAAAGTTGATACTTTAAGAGTATTAGAAAAATAAAAAGTGTATTTAATATTACTTGTATCAACAAAACAGACAAAAATTTTCTTGGAATTTAGACTATATTTGGATTAATAGATTTTACATAAGAAAACTAGAACCATTGATAGATTTATATTAAATTTATCATTTGTCCACTTGAAAAAGATCAAATTCTATGGATTTTGGTCTCACTACCAAAATCTCTCATTTTTTGAGAATTTGATTTCTCATCTCCTATGTGAAAAAATCCAAAATTCACCATTTTTTATGGATGAGAAATTATTATCAGATTTTTTTAATTCTAAAATTATTTCTAATAAATTAATAATATTTCAAAACTATTATTAAGTTTAAAAATACAATAAAAATTGTTTACCAATTTTTTGGTTTTATTTTCACTTATTTTATTTGTATTAGTTTGAATATGAATTAAAAAAATATTAATGAGTTTCTTTGAAAAAAATAATGTATTAATTTATTTATAAATATAATACAAATAAGAAATTTGTATAGGATATTGAGCAAAAAATTTGTAACATATTTCAAACTTGAAAATAATAATAATTTCATCAATTGCATTTTTTAGAAATTTTATTCGAAATTAATTTATTTCACAATTTAATATAAATGTGATAAAAATTACTAGAAAATATTTAATTAATTATAAATTACTAATATTTAGTAAACAGTAAAATTAAAAGTTAATTGTTAAATATATAAATTATGGTCATTGTATCAAAAATAAGTATAAGGAAAATTACATCATCATTTTATGGATTTTATATTCAAACCAAACAATAAAATTCTTATAATATATAGATTTCACAATTTAATAATTTAAAATCTATAAATTTCATGGATTTTAAAATTTTTAAAATTCCACCATCCAAACCGTTCTCATGTATGCATTAATTGGATTAGTTAGACTCAGGACTATTTTATGCTTGAAATTGAAAAAGCATCTGCACACTAAAATGATTATAAGATAAAAGATAAAAGAAAATGATTGTCACCGTTATAACAGATGAAATGATAAAATTTGTCATATATTAGGCCAAATATTCAAGCTTTCTTAGTTCATTTGCATTATATAATTCTTTATTTGCTGACTTGAGCATTGGAATGGACACCATCCCCAACCCTAACAATCACCAATTGTGGTTACCTCAAACTTGGTGAGACACTCCCCTCCCCAATTGGGTGGGCTTAGAAATACTTGTCATCACCCTCGAGTCAAGGATCACATTACGAAAATGAAGCTCTCCTTAGCCAGCCTAACATCTTGAAAAAGAGCCCACATCCAGCTCTAAGCCTACAATATAGAGCATTTGCCTATATTTCAAACAAAACCCTTGAGCAATAAATAAATAAATAAATTCCAGATATCACGTCCATTAATTCTTTTTTTCATTTTTATTATTACTATTATTTTTATTTTATTTTATTTTATTACTAGACTGTTTTCTATTTTGTAGACTTAACCCATCCCACATCTTCAGAGACATTCTTCTTGAAAAATAAACAAATTATAGATTCCTAACCGATAAAGGATCTGAAAATTTCCGAGCAAACTCAAACTAAATCATCATTTGTAGTATATGGTCGAATCAAATTATTAAGAATCAATTATATATACTAGTTTTTTTTTATACCAAGGAGGGAGAAACCCGAAAAGAAAACTCAAATATTAACAACTCACTTCTCTAGACAAAGAAGTCCCTATCAAATTCTGCCATAAGACTAGTTACATCATAAATTCTAACAATCTCTATTAAAAAATCACTATATCATTTTTAAGTCCGAACTATCAATCTACTAATTACAGAAAAGAGAATTAGAGGGACACCTCAGGTACATAAACTAACCTGACTAAAGCTCCAGATTACTTCTATAAACACTTTCTTTAGAACTAGTTCAATCCACCATAAATCCTATTATTATTTTCTCAAGTGAGCAAGCTTTCATTTTTGTATTTCGTCTGCCACCAACGTTTAAATTACAACTATGTACCCAAAAAAAAAAAATTACAACTGATTATAAAACAAAAACCTTCAAACTAAATCAAACCCAACCCAAACAGATATCCATATAAAATTGGTATCTATATGTATCATTCTGTCAATTAATTGTTGATACTTTTCAAGTTTGAAAAAATATTTTTCCACATGTATCCATACGCATGTGGCCAAGAGGGCCCAAACACTGACCATTCATTTACTTTGCCTATTTTCTTTATTTTCTTAATATGGATAAGGCTAAAAAGAGGCCGAGGCTGCCTGCTACTATACTCAGACATGTAAGGCTAAGCTTCTTCAAGACATTGTCTTCTTTCTTTCTTTCCCCAGCAATTTCTTTCTGTCATCTTCTTAACTCCTTCCTCTCTGTTTTTATCATCTTTCTCCTAATTTGAAGTACCTTCCAAAATATGCCATTCTGCATTACACTGGCCCATTTGACAAGAATAGACCAGAAATTTAAGGCCACTTTCATTATAAACATTAGCTGTAATATTCCTTTTCTCTGTCACTCTTCATTTCCATATATATACTGCCAACGAATGCATATTTATTATAGCACACAGGATGCGTTGTAAACATTAATAAAAATTCAAATTGCTCAGTTGTCTTCCAAGCAGAAATTCCTGTACCTCGTTTACCATTTTCAATTTGAAGCTTCAAATTGTTTATTATAGTATCTAGTAAGAGCAACAAAAATGCTTAGAGATTTAATCTTTTTAAACTGTAGGAGACAAACTTTGCAAGAGAGAAAGAAAATTAATATAAAACATAATAAAACATATATACAAATTTATGCAGTAATACTCTATCAATGTAAATTTTCTTTCATCTTCCTTCAGTTTCCCGATGAAGAAAAACAAATTACTTTGCTAATACAACTCTAACCAAAACAGGGTTCAACTGGTTTTTATATTTACCTTTTGAGCTGCCAACAACAAATCAACGAGATAAAGCAGAGAAACAACTCTCGGAACGAATTAACGTCGACCCATTAATCTTTTCAACATCAGGCAAAAGACTGCTAGAATTGGAACGAATAGCTCGAGGAGAATCCAAACTCCGGCGAAGAATTCTGCCCATAACAGAGATAGGATGCTCTGTTTGATCCATGGGACTAGACGATCGAAACTGGTTACAAAAGGTGATGTGCCTATTCAAGGCTTCTTCGGTGGAGATGAGCCTATCTGATCTCAAAACTTCGTCTTTCACCGCCTCCCCGCAGAGCCCACAAATCCACCACCCCTGGTAACGGTTACGGACGCGAGAAATATAGGCAGGGGTGCACTCCTCTGTGAATCCACAAGAGTGGCATTTCACTGATTCTACTTCTATTTGAGGGGCAGGTTTAGCGACAACTGGAGGTGATTGAGTATCTGAACCTGAAATTGCCATTTCTTGTTAAACATTGAAGATTAAATTGAACTCTCTAAAAAAATCTTCGTCTCTCTCACCCTCTCTAGGTGTTTTTGTGGACAGAGTCTTATCTCATAATTGAAAGCGTTTAAATACGGGAGTTGGTGTCAATCTGCTGTAGATTTGTTATGATACGGTGACTTGCCACAGTTTAGAGCTGACACGCTAAACCAAACAAACCCCAAATCAAATTTCTCCTCAAAGAATGAAAGTTTTTGAAAATTTCTTTCCTTATTTGTCAGTACAATCAGAATTTAGAAGTAAGACAAAAAATTATGTTGTGTTGGAATTAAATTTACAATTTAACCAATGCTGAAAACAACTTTGTATTGCATATTCACTTGACTACTAATGGCCTATTCACTATGGTGTTCATAAAAAAAATATATTTGGTAATAATAATAATAATAATAATATAGGTATCAAGTTGCCAATAATTTAGAGTTTTTGGGGGATAACAGGAGGATTTGTGGGGTTTGGTGCTAATGTTCATGGCGCTCACTACTCACTAGGATGAAGTGAAGACCAGGTGTGACTTAATCTCCCATCTTCTTGTTTATAAAAGATAAAAATGAACTTTTTCATAAGTTTAATTTAGAGGTAGTAATTTAGTAATTAAAACTTTAAAATTTTAAATTTCAATTTCAATTAAAATCTTATAAAATATATAAAAATAATTTTACATGAGAAATGTTAAATAGCTTATCCATATTACCTTTTCTATTATTATATATATATATATATATATATATATATATATATTTAAATAATATATACCCCTTATTGACTGTACCAAACAATTTTTTATAACTAAGTGTATAGGCAAATTTGTCTCATGACTAATTAATATTTATTTCTCAAAAAAGATTATCTTAATCTCAAAAAACAGAAACCTTAGTAAAAAAAATGATAAAAATGAAAAAACAATAAGATGCTTAAAATCCGGTATACAATCTTATCCTAAAGAAATATAACATATGTGATAAGTCCATTTAATGAGAGGGGGCAATAACATATAAATCCTAACATGAGTATGATTCCATTTCACCAATGATTTTGTTTGTGTGCAAAAGCGAGGTGGGGTATCGCCATCAGAGATAGGGATGGCAGTACTTTTTCTCATTCTCATTCTCTATCTCTGCTCATACTATTGCTACCCAACCAACCCACCTTTTCAGCGTATCATATGGCTTCTTTATGTTGAATCAGATTTAGGTGCCAAAAGTATTGGCTGAAGGGCAAGAACAGAGGAAAAACAGAGATTTTTGTTGAGAGCCTTCCTGCTGGACCTGATAACATTAATCTGGCTCCGGATGGCTCTTTCTGGATCGCTTTGGTGCAGGAATTTAAATTATATCAACTTCTAAGATAAAGTACAAACGTTGTCAATCTAACTATAGAGCCAATTTTGTGCTCCAAGTAATGCAATATGACCACAGAAATTATTATGCCGCAGTTTGAGCGGACGGTATGGAGTTTGTGCACTACTTGAAGCCATTGAAGCATTTGTTTGCATCTCAATTGATTACGCATGTAAGTGGCGATTATAAGAAAGCATTGGTCGTAAATGTGGCAGCAGATGGGAAGATTATCAGGAAATTTGATGATGCTGATGGAAAAGTGATGACTTTTTTTTAATACAGCTTTGGAGGACGAGGGTCATCTCTACTTGGGGAAGTTTGAGCAACAGCTTCATTGGAAAATTGTCATGGAAAGATGTATAATGTTGGACCATGTGGAAGTGCAACGATGTTGGCAAGAAAAAGTATTGCTAAATGCAAACCATTTACTTAATTATCATTTCCTAACAAAAAAATAAAAAATGAAGAACATAAATGCAGAAATTGCATTAACCAGAGCAAGATTTCTGAATTTCACAAGTGACACGGGAATATAATTCAAAAATAGTCTCTCCCTCTCCTACCCATTTTCGGAATCCGAGACAAACTAAGAATATCCTGAGTTCCTGACTACTTCCAATGCCAGCAGACTTGTCTCCATTCCTTTAAGTTGCTCGGTTCACAAAATTAGTCACGTTCAGTAATGGCAGTCAAATGTTCATCAATCTCCTCGGTTGACAACACCCTGAAATTTCGATTGTCTGCTGTTACAACTCCAACCTGTAAAACACAACATATTCATTAGACTGATTGCAGAAGCATTTACTCATACGCATTTGAAGTTGTCAAACACCATTGCCTAAACCCAAATCCATCTATTTACTTCTTAATACAAAAGAACATTCTCTTTACGGCAGCAAAACCCGAAACATAATCCAATAATTCAAATCCTATCAAAGATAAGTTAAGAAAATATAGTCAAGGAATTTTTTTTATTATTTTTTTATAGGAATATACGAGAGTCCAGCTAGACACCTCCACAGAAGAAAATAAACTTACACCGGAAAAGTTATTTTGATGACCTTCAATTACTTTCATGGTCTACACATTAAAATGTTTAATAACAGCATCCTTTCATCTTTGGTCATTCCAACCTTATCATCAGTGAACAAAATAATATGGAAAAAAAAAAGTTTAATACCTCAATCTCAGTTGACTTGAAGTCCTCTTGAAGAACGGATTGCAAAGCAGAAATAGCAGTCTGCATGACAGCAGCAATGAACACAATTAGGACCCTTAAAAATACAACAAATTGGAAAGAGGAAAACTTAATAAGAAATCATCCACAAGCACTTCCACTGACTGGTCAAACAGTAATAATAATTAAAAAAGACACCAAAATTCTTTTTCCCACAGAATATTTCTATTTCTATGCATAAATTAATTATTCCACCCAGACAATCAGAAAATCCATAATGTTAATCTGATCATCTCTCTAAAAATTTTTATTCTTTTCCCATGGAATAATTTTAGAATATTTTATTGAGTCCAATTCAGACATATTGAATAATGCACTATTGATTTGCATATGTACCTCATAACAAAGAAAATGAAAGAACTCAACTGAAAAGCTCAATTTCCTCTCAGCAAGCAATAATAAATTAACGGAAGGGTAAAATAGCAAAAGAATACAGGGGAAACCTCATAGGCAGAATATATCAAAGGGATGACAGAACCAGTGCATACAAAATATAAGGTCTCAACCATACTTCCTATTCCCAAGGAACAAAAAGAAAAAAAAATCTCCAATTGACACTTTTGAGGTCAAAAATTTCCAAAGATATATTCCAAAAAATTTATAATTTACAACTTGCAAACAACAATAACTTCCCTTCTTCCCTCCGTTTTTCTCCTTTTTTTAAGCTTAGCTACTAGAAATCATACAAGTATGCCCTCCACCAACTTCCTTTCAAAGAAATGGGAATAGACAGAAGTACCTGCACAGTTTCCTCATAGGAAAAAGCAGGGTTACTTTTCATTTTCTTTTCCAAGAAATTGATAGCCTCTTGTTCCTTCAACCCAGCACTTGTAGCCTGAAATATATATTAAAATTAAGTTCCATGACCACAGAGTTTCCTTGGAATCTCACTTAAATGGAAAGCTAAAATGAATCAACAAAACATTAATCAATTAATTTTGGTTCACATAAAAGCATTAATTACAATACTTAGCTTTTACACAGATCAGTGGTACAATTAGAACACTTTTGAATGTTTCTTCAATATCACACAGCTCATCTTCAAAATGACTTCAAGGAACATGTTTTATTTTAGTTACATTAAAAGTGCCTACAGCCTGATTTAGAATATCGTACAACATCAAGATCCCTGTGAGATCAGCATCAATTTACATTACAATAACAAATTTGTACCAAAATAAAATTGAGAAACCCAGAGGAAGTGATTTTTATTGTGGATGGAATTCAAAAGCCAAATTAATAATCATTTTATCATTTTACTCCTCTGATTATAATTAAAGCTGCCTACGGCTTCATTTAGAATATCCTAACATGCAAGCCCCCCAATTTATATTACAAAAAACAAATTTGTAAAGAACTAGAATTTGAGAAACCCTGTGGAAGGGAATTCCATTGAGGGGTGGAATTCAAAAGCCAAAATAAGAATCATTTTATCATATTTCTCCTCTGATTATAGTCTTAAACCAGCTCACAAGATGAAAGTCTACTTTAAACCCATCCAAGATATGTTAAATTGATAATCAGGAGCAATCATGTTTTTGTGTCTTACCATGAAATTCAGTAACAACATACATAAAAAGGAAAACACAAGATAATGAATTTGGTGAAAGAATCAGCTTGCTACCAACCTTGTGGCCATAGAAGTGACCAGCTGGATCACACTTGTAGAGTTGAGGCCCATTCTCTTCATCAATGCCCAAAACCATAGCAACTTCAATGCAAATAAAAGAAAGATGTTAAAAACAAATGTTAGCAACTACTTTAGCTGGCTATGAACCTTGTGTGCATTTATGTGTTTATATATATATAGACACAGTACATATGCATAAATCCAATCTAAAGAGCCACCACACAAACTAAACAATATAAAGCATTAAACTTTGAGAGAAAGAGAGAGAACAGAATTTCTAAAAGATAGATACATACCTACTCCAAGGGGTCTCATGTAAGCATGCTGAGTATACACCTGGGATTTGTCTGCAATCCTAGATGTACACTAAATATATCATTATAATCCTATATAACTTATTAGTTGAAATTAACCAAGGCAAAAAAAAATATTCCCATGATTACAGACAAATAATTGAGCATAAAAAAAAATCACAAGAATGCAATAACAGTGCAATACCATTTGGCTAATACATCCACAGGCATTTCATAACCATATCTGAACCGAAACTCGGCTGCCTCATTCCTAGCTTGTTGGACCAAAGTCCTTGCATCAGCTGTACATTGCCATAGAAAATGAACTTTCATGCTTATAATCCATTAAAGTCAAACATAAGCATGTCTGAAGTATAAACTAGAATAATTTGCAAAAGAGAACTGTGAAGCAAAACATCTTAAAGTAAATCCATTCATGTATATCTCAAGCCAGATCAGTTCAATCCAGTACTAATTTCTAATAAAATGAACATTTGATCTCAATTTAGGATCAACTTGAATAGCAAATGCTGAGGGAGGAAGCACCTATTAGTGCGTGTACATGGACTTATGTATAGATAAACTCATAGGCTCGAAACAGAGTCTAGAAAAGAAAATTGAAATATAAGCACTAAGACTTTCATTATATTAGTTTTACATTTAGGCTTTTCCTCATCAGTTCAAACCACTCATCATGATGAGAATGAAATGGCTTCAGAAAGCCCAGTGATATTTCCACAAACCAATACAGCCTCAACGGTGTAGAAAGAAGAAATTTTCACAGAATTCTCCCCACATTCCTATATTCAGTTCACAATTTGTACCTCACAACCTTTTATTGAACAGCATTCAAATCAATACCCTAACTTAAACTGCATCACATCATAAACACCAAAACTTCAAAGATTAATTTAATGCAAATTCACGAGAGGAAAGAAGCTGACCTGTCATGCCGGTAGCCAGCAATCCAAGGTACTTGGTAATAGGGAAAAGGTGGGTGACACTGATGTGATCCAAAAGCTTGTCCTGCTCATTTTCAAGAAGTTAATTACCCAAATTAAGCAAAAACGTTCAAGTCCTAGATCAAAAGAGAAAATATTTCCTTTCTTTTTTTATATTAATAAAAAAATCACTCACCGGAACCTTCTTCTGCGTGACAACGCAAACAGAGTCCTTCCCACGTACTCCGATCGAGGTAATGGCAGCGGCCTTCACAGCCTTAAACGCATATTCTGCGAAGATTCCCTCGAAATATGAATGAAAGAGCCGAGAAAAAAAAGAAGAAGAAAGTAATGATTCAACAAAAATAAGGAGAAGATATTCATGGCATACCCACTTGGAAGAGGCGGCCTTCAGGGGAGAAGATGGTTATGTGGCGATCGTAGCCACCTCCACTTCCTCTACTCATTCTTTGCTTTGTTTATAATTAAACACAGATTACTCGTTTTAAAGAAAGTTTTCACCCTATTCCAAAGCTATGTAATGGGGGACTTCAACTTGATTTGGTTTTCATGAGCAACTGACTCGCTGAACAAGAAAACTGAGAGATTACTTTGTCCAAAATACCCTCCTCTTTTTATCATTATTTCAGCGTTTTTATACGCAGCTCAGAACAGCGTCGTTTTGCTTCATTTAAGCAACGCCGCTAACGTGAAGACGCTTTTAAAGTTTTAAGCCTAAGGTTTTCATTAGGGGCCCCCTTAATTTCTCGCACCGGCGGCGACGTTATGGTCTCCCGTAGACCTCAACGACAAGCCGTCTGTGCCGGGTAAAACTCAAATTTACTCGTTCATGCGGCCACAGTGCGAGCGTAAATCCCAACACTTTTTAGCCCAAATGATCAGTGTTCTACTTGCGAGCTCAACTGTTCAATGGCGTGTAGTTCCACAAATTGACACTTGAGGTTAACAGCCCCTCTCCGATTCTTCAAGGTTAAGCTTCAATAGGCGACGATGCCTTACGGATCCTCTTCAATTATTATTGGACGAGGAAAAACTTTCCTTTAAATTATAGCCGAAAAGAATTGAATTAAAAGATGTACGGCTCAATTTTCTTACCACATACCTCTTGTGCCTTTATTAGACAAATTTTTAAAAGCCACTGTTCATGCGTAAAAGATTTCTCAAAAACCCTAATCTTTGTCAATATGCCCAATAAAATGGCCTGGCTTTGTAAGAAGGTTACAATTATTTTAATGATACATTACAGAAGGCTGGTCCAGCAGCTCCAGCTTGCACTTAAGAGGATACCCCTTATAATTTAGCATCTCAGCAAAACTGGTATTGGCATCCACTCTGCCTAGTATCATAAACATCTCCTATGCAGAAGATTGCCCAGATTTCCTTATGAAATTCTTTATGTCAAAAACATCGTTACCCATCTTAGTGATAACACCCTGTTTGTAGAACACAAATAATTTAGACATAAATCCAAAATGTATTCTGCTTTTGAAGTTTCCATATCTAAAGGCAAGTGAGATAAACCGACCTTTTCTGTTATGATACCAGTAATCAATTGTGCAGGGGTAACATCAAAAGCTGGGTTCCAGACAGAAATCCCAGATGCAGCAACTTGCTCTCCAAGTCCTCCGCGTGAATTTAATAATTCTTTAGGTGATCTTTCCTCTATTATAATTTGTGTTCCAGAAGACAGGTTTAAATCGATCGAGGTCAGTGGTGCAGCAACATAAAATGGAATGTTGTGATGAGCTGCACACAAGGCAAGGCTATAGGTTCCAATCTTGTTAGCAGTATCTCCTGCAGTGTTTTGGTACAAATTGGTGAAACATGCTTCAGAACTAAGACACAGCAGATAAATAATCTTTGCAATAATGTACCATTTGCAGCTACACGATCTGCTCCAACAATTACAGCACTCACTCGATTATCTTTCATTAATGCTGCTGCAGCAGAATCTGCTATAAGAGTAGCAGGTATTTTATCATACACCAACTCAAAAGCAGTGAGCCTAGATCCCTGCAGTCAGAATTGAACTTCATATATAAAAGAAACAGAATGGCAGGAAAATAGCAAAAGCATAGAATTTGAAGATCACCCCTCATCGATCTTTACTATCATCTAGTTTATGATAACTGACACTACAACTATAAAATAAAAAATTCACCTGATTGAATGGGCGAGTTTCTGTGCAATAGGCCCTCTCCAACACTCCTTCAGCATGAAGTGAACGAATAACACCTAGAGCAGTACCATATCCAGCTGTTGCCAGACTGGAAAAAAAATAAAGGAAGATTGGAACAACAAACATCTCGTATTTCTTTGCTAATAAAAAGAAGAAGAGGATTATTATTAGGAAAAACACATGTTAAAAGCAAGACCTGCCAGTGTTGCAATGGGTCAGAACAGAGAGCTTCTCAGAGTTTTTCAGTTGGTTCTGTATAAAATTTGCTCCATGTGATCCGATAGCTTTATTTGAAGCAACATCATCTTTGAGCATAATTTCCGCAGCTTCTATGTAAGCCTATCAGATTAATTGTGAAAGTAATCAAACAAAATATTAGATATACTACTCCTTGAAGATGTATGCACTTAATTCAGATAGGTGTAAGCAGAAAACCAAAGTTTAACTACTTTAGGACCTTATATTTCATCTACCTAGAAAAGACTAACTTGAATTTTGCGCGCCAAGTCTAGTTAGTTTTTCATGTACTTGGTAAAGCTTAACATGAATTTCAGGCCAATTATACACAATTGATGATATAAAAATTTGGAGCAAGAAAAATCATCGTACCTGAAAAACACTTTTTGACTCTGAAGCAATAGCCACAGCCTGTGATATAACTTCTTTAAGTTTTGTCGCAGCATCTGAGAGATTGACAGCAGTTGGCCGGCTAAGGGAAGATGAAAAACAAACCTTTAATCAGCCACTCCACAAAAAACAATTAAATTAAACTACAATTCAACAGCTATGGCAATTTGGCAAAAAACCAAGTCAAGTTAAATCATAGACAACATCTCTGCAGGAGATTAGCCTATTAATTGCAATTCAAACCGTTGATGCAATAACCAACATGTAAGATCAAAGCTTGGCGTCAGATTCAACCATGGGAATTACCTGGAAACGAGATATTCCATTTTCTTGAAGAGAAAAGAGGCGGCATCTTCAGAAGTCCCATTAAAATCCTTCAAGTTAAACACTTCCACTGCAAGAGAAAGGGCTGCTGCAATAGCAATAGCAGGTGCCCCACGGACCACCATTTCTCGTATGGCAGACCTGAGCCATTAAGTTGTAATTTGCTTATATATTTGGATTACCAGTAAATTTTTACAATAAGCTTGCAAAACAGAAGAAGAAACACACTATTGTCAACGAGCAGAGAATAAAAATTCGAGAAACAAATTGGGAAATCCGGAAAACAGAAAACAACGGACAGACAAATTTCTTTTTTTTTTCTTCTCATCTATTAGAAACGGATTTAAGAAATGATACCATCCATCAGATGAATCCCGGATTTCCAGATATACAGTCTCAAGAGGAAGCTTTCTCTGTCAACAACAATCAAATTTTCGATTTAACCAAACAATTTTATTTTCCCATGTCCCAAAACGCTATGGCAATGCAAAAAAAAAAAAAACCTGGTCAAGGAGCCGAAGTGAACCGCGCTTGTAGCAGATAGAAAGAAGAGTGTTGTCAGCTTCAAGATCAGAGCCGAAGGTGGAAACCGTTTCCATATTGATTGAAACCACCACTTCCGGCGAAGATTTGCTTTTTGTAGGCTTACGTTCACTTCCCCTTTTCACTCCCCTGTAAATCAGCACATCCGCCGCCTACCAAAGTGAGCGGTCTGATTCATGCCGTATTCTCTTTGTCGCCATGTGAGAGGGGCGGTTAATAACTTCAATAATTACTCATTGAATTGGACGTAATATTCGAATTTGATTAACAAAATATTCGGTTCAATTTGAAATTAATCTAATAAATTATGAATTTAAATATTATAATATCAAATTTTTTTAAATTTCTAAATTTAATTGAATAATTTTTTATTTGTTAAATTATTTTTATATTTTTAATATTTAAATATATTTAAATTTAATTGTATTGAGTCGAATATATTATTTATTAAAATTTTTAATTAATTTAAATTTTATTGAATTGATCTTTGAATATTTTTTAAATTGAATTTTAAATAAATAAAAATAATTTCAATCAAATTAAATCTAACATAATATTTACTTGATTCGATTATATCGGTTCCTTTTCCCTCTAGTTTCCACACCCTTTTTCAATAAATATACAGTTAATTAAATTTTAACTTTTTAAGATGCTTTTTGTAGGTACCAAAGTTATCATTGGCCGAATATAACTTGTAACAAAATTATTTTCTTAAAATAATTTTTTACTGGTTAAAATAGAAATTTACATACAAATGAGCAAATAATTTTCTACCAAATGTTTAATTTCAAGTAAAATAAAAAATAAATTACAAAAAATCTCTTTAAAATTTAATAAATTACAATCAAAAATAAATTTTTTAAAAACTAAAAGTTTAACATTTCTTTTGAAAAAAATTATTTTTTAAGATAATAATTATAAACTCTATAATTTAAATATATTGATTGTTCTATAGTTAAAATTGTTAATAAAGAATAAAAGTTATAAACTCTTATAAAATATCATTCGACTGTATATGAAACTCTAAAATATTTATACAAAAACACCTCAAATATAAATGCATTATCTTAAATGAAAGAGAGTAAATTGTTAATTTTTTTTAAATTTTTTTCTGATTGTAATTTATTAAAACCTTAGATGAATTTTCTATAATTTA
The DNA here is from genome assembly GCA_023653625.1 of Triadica sebifera. NCBI lineage: Eukaryota > Viridiplantae > Streptophyta > Magnoliopsida > Malpighiales > Euphorbiaceae > Triadica > Triadica sebifera. The sequence continues at coordinate 24,315,111 of CM042910.1, read as the reverse complement.
TTTAGATAAAAATAATATCCTTTTGATATAGAGTCAATAAATCAGTAAGCAATTCAACACCAATTTTGATTTATAAAAATTAAATATTTTTTAGTCAAATAATGCTTGTATTACTTTGAATATCATTCAAAATCATTTTTAATTTGTCTAGACAAAAATATAAACTTAAAGAGATAATGAAAATAAAAAAGAGATAGAGAAAATAATATCAACACAATGATTTATAATGGTTTGACACTATTGGCTACATAAATTTTTCAATAAATTCTATTTTCACAAGTAAAAGATTAAGTCAATTTACAGTACTAGTATTATATATATTGTAGACGTAACTCAAAACATTTTTTTTTTCAAGGCAGAAGATAAATCACAAAACTCTATATTTTCAAGACTAAAGATTAACCTACCTAAGGTTACAACTCAAACTTAGAAAGTAAATACAAGAAAAGAGTTTCACAAATATTTTTCACTTGACAACAAAATTATACAAGTGAAAACTATAACCAAATGAAGATGATTTCTAGGATGTAAAGTTCAAAATATGAAAATGAATGAGAAAAAAATATAAACCACTTCAAATGTGATTTTTTTTTCTCTTATTAATTAAATTGTTTAAAGTCATATTTATACTTAAAATTAGAAAAACTAGTCAGTACAACAGTTAGAATACAGTTGCCAAATAGGGTATTTAATGTAAAACTAATCTCCACAATTTTTTAGAATTATGTCTGTTAGTTTTCTTCTAAGTAGAATAACATTTATTTTTTAGTTGATAGAAATTTCTTTTCTCCTTTTAAACTTTTCTTTTGAAAACCTTTCAGAATTACATTTATTTTAAAAAGAAATCGTTTGTCTTCGATTTCTCTTTGGTACAAAACTTTTTATATGTGAAAACTAATTTTATGCAATGCAAGCAATTTAACTTACCTCTTCACTTGTTCTTAAAAATATTCTTAAAAATTTTCATATTTTTCTTGATTTTATCCTCTATAATATCTTCAATTCTTTACGAGAATTTGATTATTTTTTTTAACTCCATGAGACTTCATCTTTTTTAATGTAAAATTCTGCAGAAATAATTTTACAAAAAATATATTCTTCATGTTATATTCAAAATCAATGAAGTATTTGTAGCATTTTAAACCAACACTTTAAATTTTTTTTTTTAAAATTTTTTCAACAGGTTCATCTAAAATGTTTTGTTATTAATAAACATAAATGGAAATAGATTTTAGGAAATTTGGACTCCAAAGGCTTGGATGAACCCAAGCCTAATTCCAGTAAAGGCCTGATCTTGCAAGAAGTCCAACATGCTAGTTTTCTTGGTACATGGGAGATATGCACCAAACATGATTGAAATGGCTGCACCAAAAAAAAAAAAGAGAGGTGCACATTTATGAAATTTGCACAAATCAGGAAGTGAGCAGCTAATGGAGCATGATCACTAGCCCACTGCCTAATTGAAGTACAAGTTACTTATAGCCTGTATAAATAGCCCCATCAACAAATGTAGAGAACATATTCATTATTTTCTCAACTAAAAACACCCAGTACAAATATTCAATATTAATTCAATCTCCATAAATTCTTCTCTGGGTTTTGAGGCTGGCTGGACTGTTGAGGCTGATGGCACCACTTATAGGCAATCTCCTCCTTCTTCTTAAATGATTTGCGAGTCTTTCTTTCTATTGCAGTTTTATATCTGAGTTTATTTTATTAAGAGACTTGTTTCCTTGAAGGATGGCTTAGACTTAACTTCTCTTTCAGGAGGTTTCTTCTTCTCTCCTTCTGCCCCACCAGCGGAATTAGTAATTGAATATGACAGATAGAAATCGGTGATCTCACACAGAAATGAGAGAGATTGAAGTGCTAACAGCAGACGAAAATCAGCATACAGCTGCATGGCCATTGTTATTAGGAACGTTGCAGTGGTGGGTGCTATGCAGACTGTTTCTCAGCTTGAAATTCAAGAAAAAAACTTATGCTGTTTTTTTTTTCTTATTTGATTTTTTTGAGCAATATTAGTTTGGATGATTTTCTTTGATTATGAGTTAATTTTGATTAACTTTAGTAGAAATTTGTGCTGGTTTCGAAATGCTCGGTTATGTTTGATTTAACGGAAAATAATGTGAAAAAGTAAAGTCATGAAAAATGATAACAAATTTTATGAAATCTATTTTGCATTCGAGAATTTTTTTATGAATTCTTTTTGTAATATGGAAATATTATATCAACATTCTATCACAATAATTAACAATTTTGGACGAAAAAATTTTCTATTACAAAATCAATTTAAAATTTTTTTATGATAAATTATGATTTAAATATTAAGTTATTATGTATTTGGAGTAGTGTGAGTGAAAATTACCTTGCAGAAAAAAAAAAGAAGGAAATAATGAGGCTTTCTTAAAAAAAAAAAAAAATTCACGCGCACTCTTTATTTAACTATTTTACGGAAACAATAAGGTGCCGTGGCGTTCCCGTTGTCGCTCACGTCTGTTTTGGTCCGTACTTTTTCGGTCTTACATTTGACTGCTTATGCCACCCGAGGCGGTGCACTTCCACTCACAAAATTTATATCCTCATTGTTTTTTTTTTTTTTCTGTAAAATTTTCATCTTCGTCCTTTTCTCCGTCGTCCTCTTCCGCCTCCGGTTTTAATATTCCTTTCTTCTTAAACTCAGAACAACAGGCACCTGACGAAGTCCTTTAGGTATTCACTCTTTTTTTCTTGGCAAACTTTTATAATTTTCTTCCCAAATTTGTGCTTAGCAGGTACTTCTCTCCATCAATTCACCATTACTATTTTTGGTTGATTATAGAAACATGAAACTACTTCTTGTATTGGATCGTAATTGCTGGATCTGTTTTTCTGGAAATTTTTATGAATAATTATTGATTAGGAAGTATCGACTTTAACAGAGTAATTATTATTCATAATTTCAAAATTTTCCATATTTTTCATGTGCTTGATTAATTATAAAAAGGAAACTGTGACAGAGGACCCGGTTAAATAGTTCCATGTTCATCTTTGATGTGTTTTTTCTGTGGATTTAGGATGAAAGGAGGGTTTTCCGGTTACAGGGGGAAAAAATTCTCTCTTCTTCTTATTGTTATTGTGGGCACAACTATTCTCATCTGGGCATGGGATAGAACTCCGTTTCTTACGACATTGCTTCCGCCTAGAGAGCAGTTGCGGCTTTCTCAAGGTTGTTTTTTTTTTTGACGTTGCTGTTTTAGATTCTTTTCTCTTAAAATCTAGCTTTGCCTTATGCACATCGATATTTGTTTAAAAAGTTGAATGGAGTTACTGGAGATATAATTTTCATCAATGATGTGAGAATCTTAGCTGTTGTTCCTGTTAAGGATACAGCTTGAAGTTTAATTTGCTTTTTGCTGAATTATACATGATTGTGGAATTTTGAAGCTGGTATTACTTCATCTTCTCCATATTATGACCTAAACATATAGACGTACTAATGGGCAATTTTATTGTTAGTTCAGTATCTTCTGAACCACCTTTACATGCGAGCGAAGATAGAGATGTTACCAATCGGAATCATGCAAGCAGCTATTCACCGAAAATTCACGTTCAAGACAGAGGTACATTCTTATTTCCCTCTATATAAGAAACCTGACTAGAATTACCAATTCAGTTTCGCTGTGATTTTGCATGGTTCCTAAATCTCAAGTTAACCAATACTTCTTCATTCCGTTAAGTTTTATAAGTAGATTTGTTATTCCTCGTTCTTCTTAGTGACTAAATATTATTGGGATATGAGGTAAGTGTCCTTCTCCATAATTGCATACTAGAAGTCATGATATGTATGTGAGTATACAGAAACTCCCTCAGTTGCAGTGGATGCAAAAGATAAAGAGGTCCTGGAAGTTGGAAAAGATGGCAGTGGAGAAACTGAAGTAAAGAATAGCCAGGATGAAGAAGAAAAAAGTCCGACAGTAAAAGAAAAAACTCTTAACTTGGCACCACCAGCAGCTTCTATAAATACAAGCTCGTCTGGAGCAAAAACAGAAGCTAAAGACAATCAGGTTTCAAAATTCAAAAAGAATGGTGGTGCAGTGAGTTATAACTTGACAGAGTCAGAAGGAAAGCATAAGCAGAGTATAGGTGAGAAGGGTTTGAATTTGAAACACAACAAAAAAGATGTGGATTTAGCACCACCAATGGGCCGTGCAAATAAAAGCTCTTCACTGGGGCAACAGGATGGGAAAAATTATACAATGCTTGCTCATGGTCAAAGTAAGAGATACTTATGTACAATTCCAATTATACATGTTTATGTGTTCTGGTTCACACATGCTTCATGCTTTGAAAAATTTGTAAGAGCATCTGCTGAAATTGCTATGTTATTTGTGAAATGGATGGCAAACAAGTTTAGGCCATGGGCTAATTGCTTGTTGGTATGCCTTGTTTGAGACCTTATATGTGAGTGCCTACTTTATTAGTTTTTGAATCCAATACTGGGATATCTTTGAAGTGAGTTATTTCTCTTTTCAATTTTTAACTCCTTTGATTCTTGTGAGTGCCTACTTTATTAGTTTTTAAGGCGTGCTCTCTCTTGAGAAGCATACTATGCCAATATTGACTGACAACATTGCCTATTAGATGAATTGGCACGGTGGTTCTGAGTATTACATTAGCTGTATTACTGCTTTTATTGTCACTGGTAAAGTGACTGATAAAATCATGGAAATTCAAGTTTTCTTGTGCTATGTTCTATTATTCAGACCAACATTTTGTTTAGTGCACTTCACTATTTTTCAGGTTAGTTCCATGTTGATTTAATTGATAGACGGGTTTTAATGCTATTAAGGTGTATGCTATATTACTATGTATATTATACCATGTAATGATTTTCGTTGTACCTGATTATTGCTGCAGCCTGTAATTATGCAAAAGGAAAATGGGTAGTAGATGATCACCGGCCTTTGTATTCTGGGTTTGGTTGTAAGCAATGGCTGGCACAAATGTGGGCCTGCAGGTTGATGCAACGCACAGATTTTTCCTATGAGAAGCTACGATGGCAGCCCACCAACTGCCAAATGGAAGAATTTGAAGGGGCTAAGTTCTTGGAAAGGTACTGCTGCATCTTGTATATAAGCATTTTTATATAATATACTGGACATTTCCTTGTTTTTTCCAACATGGTTATGGCTTATGGGTGAGTTGGTCAGTTTCACTCATAAAAAAAACCAACTTCTTGTGCCCTTCTACCCAAGGATGCATTCCAGAATCTGTTTTTTTTTTTTCTCCAGAAAGAAATCCACCTGTACTTATATATTTCAAATCGACTGTTCTTAAGCTTCTCTCTCTCTCTCTCTTTCTCTTTCTCTCTTTTTATGAATTTCCACCTGAAGTTACTTCTTTATATAACTGTAAGACGCAATTGGTTGAACTTGCTTTGGACTTGGGTTGACGTTTGAAAAATTAATATGACAATATTCTGTGAAAACAAAAACAGGCAGGAAGGTGGCTGTGGTGAGATCTATATCCTTTTTGTTGCAAGATGTCAATTCATGAAATACATATTTGGGATTGTTGTCGAGTGTTTGGTTTAAAATTGATTTAATTTACTGATTTTTTTAATTTTTTATAAAATGATTTTTTCAAAACTAGTTTCGAAAAAAAACATTTATTTATCTGATTCTCTTCAAAAACAGTTTTCAAAATTCAAAAAAATTAAAAATAAAAAAATTTCTCTAAAAACACTTTTCCAAATGCAATATTAAACTGACCCTAGATCTCTTTGTGATCCTAAGCTAGCACCATCAACTGTTATGAAAATGTCCATTCGTGGGCTTTGGTTATATGGCCAAGTGATTCTGGAGCCCACCTATGTAATGTGAGGTTATCATAGGGTAGTGGCCGGAAGCTTTGTTTATTGGCAGATTATATGACTCACTCAGCCTCGTATTAGATGCCTGCTAAGCATGCTGTGGTTATTGTTATTGTAGCATTCTTTTTCTTTTTTTTTTCTTTTTTCTGTAGGCTTTTTGAAATTTTATGTTAACTTAATTTGGTGAGTACTTTTGTATGCATTGACCAATGCCTTTGTGTTCATTTAGTGAACTTGAATAATTAACTACTTGAGTATGGAGGGAAAGCATAAATAAAATTATGACTATTAACATTAAGCCAAATAATAAGTCACATGCTTATAAGACCTTACTGTCTTGCAGTCGTATGCATTTGTGTTCATAATTGGCAATGCGTGTCTAGTGTGAGTGATTGCTTCGCTCTTTGTTTGCCTTAAAATATGCCTTTTTTAAATACACCAATTTCTGTTTACTGATGCGATAATTGAATTGACACATCCCAGGTTGGAAGGCAAGACTCTAGCTTTTGTTGGAGATTCACTGGGTCGACAGCAGTTCCAGTCTCTAATGTGCATGATCACAGGTGGAAAGGAGAGGCCTGATGTCCTTGATGTAGGAACAGAGTATGGACTTGTCAAACCTCCTGGTGGTGTCCGTCCGAATGGATGGGCATATCGGTTTCCAAGTACTAACACTACTGTCCTTTATTACTGGTCATCCTCCCTTTGTGACTTAGAGCCTATAGAAGTTAATAACCCAGCCACCGAGTACGCTATGCATCTTGATCGGCCACCAGCATTTTTGCGCCAGTTTCTTCACAGAATAGACGTGCTTGTTCTCAACACTGGGCATCATTGGAACCGAGGAAAGCTCCGGACAAATCGCTGGGTCATGTATGTCGGTGGTATGCCTAACACCAGCAAGAAACTGGCAATGATAGGAGATGCCAAAAATTTCACAATCCACAGCATTGTGAGTTGGGTGAATAAGCAGCTTCCAAAACATCCACATTTAAAAGCCTTTTATCGGAGCATCTCACCAAGACATTTTGTAAATGGAGACTGGAACACTGGGGGGAGCTGTGACAATACAACCCCTATGTCTGTAGGAAAGGAAGTAATGCAAGATGAATCCAGTGATTATAGTGCTGGCAATGCAGTTAAGGGGACGGGGGTTAAGCTCTTAGACATAACAGCTCTATCGCAGCTGAGAGACGAGGGGCATATATCACAGTATAGCATTACTGCCTCACCTGGAGCGCAGGATTGCCTGCATTGGTGTCTACCTGGTGTTCCTGACACATGGAATGAGATCCTTTTTGCACAAATTAGTGATATGTCCCAGGTGCAGGATGAATAACTATCTACAGATGATTAGAGGAAGATTATATTCTTTTATAGCTTCAGTCATGAGCACTGTCATACCCGTATGGACAAAATATGGGTTCAGTGATGATCAATTAACAGAATTTTCATACAGGAGCTAAATGCGGAACTTTGATTCATGGAGAAGACGTACCATTTGTTGGTTTGCAAGGTGTAGATCATTCTCATTGTCTGAGTTGCACTTGCAGATTTAGCATCTTGGGCTTATAGCTCATTGGACCAGAATTTGTGTGGTGTATGGTAAGCTGCAATTTCTTTCAGAATAGTTAAAGCGCTGCGACATGCTAATCTCAAACTTAGTAGTGAATTTTTTTTAATGTCTGAAATAGGTGAAAATGTTGGGGAAAAGTATTGCAGGAAGAGGGATAATGAGTAGAGAAATTTGGGGTTTATGTATTCATATGTACAACAGCGGGAAATTGTACAAAGATGAGCAAAACCCAAATAACAGAAGTGTATGCTACTCGGTGTTTTTGCATAAATCTGTGGTGATTCATTCCTTGGTTGTTGTGGATCTCTATGGGCATTTTCTTGGCTTTTGTAGCCGCCACCATGTGGAAACAAAAAAAAATCTGCTCTTGGATTTCACAAAATAAGGCACCTACACCTACGACCCTTTCTTGTTATATGGGAGATGAGGAGTACCCTCCGATTATGCCATCGCAACTCCTCATCTGTGGTTGTCTTGTCAACGGGATCAATTTTTAGCCTCTTTATTTATTTTTTCCAAATCTAAGATCAATTTTCTTATTTGCCAATTTGCCATTTTTTTTCGTCTCTGACAACCATGGAATTTCCATCTAGTAGAGAGACCTGAATTTAAGTCATTTCAAAAGATTTACAACTTTTTTACCCCTCTATGTTTCCTAAGGGATTTGTAATTATATATATATATATATATATATATATATATATATATATATATATATATATATATATATATACATACATACTATTTAGTATGTATATCATTATATTTATACTACATGCTAGTGAGTGACAAAAGTAATTTTTTCATCTTCTGAATCTTTCTGAGTCTCAAGTCTAGGAGCTCATGAGGTGTTTCAGGATAATATATGAATAGAAATTGAAAATTAAATTTGGGAAATTTTGACAAATCATGAATGGTCATACAATCTTATTGTCATTCTTCCTAAACTATAAAAGAAATCATATCATATTTTAACAATTTTATAGCAATCCATGATCCAAACACAACGTTAAAGCGACTTCTAATCTTGGCCACTTCGTCCTTTTTCTCTAATTAATTTTTCCCCTATCTTCTTTTTTTCTTTTATTTTTTCCAAACAAGTATGGAGTTGAGGGAAGGACGTCTGATGGGAGGACTTGCCACATTATGCCTCATGAAGGTCTCCTTTCTTCATCAATGATGACGCATTATCATCAACATACTTTTGGCCACATACTTTTGATAGTTTAGTTTCACTTTCACCTCTCTGTCTCTCTCTTATTTTTTTATATGATTAAACTTTAGAGGGTTAATTAAATTTACCTACTTATTAAATAATAACAAGCAATCAAGTCAATCATAATCATATTAAAAGTTAGTTGGATAAGAAAGAAAGAACCTCATACTATTCCTTACTTTGTCGAGATCGAGAGCATATCTTATGACAAAGACATCCAGTATAATTTGCCACCCCCACGTATTGGCCCTTAACGTTCCCTACAATCCACACAACCAGTTACTTTATTATCTGAAAAATGTAAAATTTTTAAAAATTTACATAATATGTTTTTTTTAAAATTTACATTATGCAATATTATTTTATTTCAAAGGAGAGAAATTTTTTGTTGATTGAATTTGGATACATATCATAATGGAATTTGTTTAATTTACGAATAATATAGTATATTAAGTTTATCTAAAAAAAATTTCTTAAAAAACTATGCCAAATTATAAAAGTGGATTCATATACAGAAATCCACCAAACACAGGAGCAGATTTTGTTGACATGTGTTTGAGTCTCAGTTTAATTATCCAATTTAGTATGCTTTATAAAGGGAACAATTAAATCAGACACTGATCCATCTATTTTCGGCAAATGCAATAAACATGAATCTATCCACGACATAAAATATACAAAGAAACAAACATGCATGCTTTTGCAAGTAAATCTACTAAAAAAAAAACTTTTTCGATTCAAGTCATATGATATAGCGAGACGGAATAGCATCTTCTTTTCCCATGGAAGTTTGATTTCCTTGAACCCATTAAACACTATAGACAAGTTCTTAGAAACAGAGTGAATGGGGGAGAGAAAGAGAAAGAAAATAAGAAAAAAAAAATGGCCAAAGTTGTTTCTCGTGGAAAAGGATAACATAAGGTGATTTTATGTTTTCACATGTACATTCTCACTGTTAATTTTCCTTCCTTAGATAAGATTTTTTCCCAGTCCAAATACAACTCTTACATCATGTACTATGTTTTATATTATATTATGTATTCCTTTATTTTTTATATATTTCAAAATATAAATATTTTATCATTTGAATAAACAACATGAAAACAAATTTATTATATAATTTAGAATAAAAAAAATAAAAGAGCCTAAACTCACAAGGGTTTGTGACCCCAGCAACTGTGATCGCTTTTTGTTAGGATCCAATGCCTATGTTTAGAACAACTCCAACCAGTACTAAATTGATACAAAAATAAGGAAAAAAATAAAAATGGTATAAAAAATTTTATTTCCAACCGAACACCAAAATGGTGCTGGCTATAGTACCGCGCCATATTTTAGCGTTACATTGTAGCTACGCCATTTAAGATTAAAAAAAAGAAAGGTTTACAGCAGAAGGAAGAAGAAGGAGGAGGAGGAAGAAGAAGAAGAAAGGGAAAGGGAAAGGGAAAGGGAAAGAGATGACACGGTTTTTGGGTTTTTTTTAAGTTAAATAATTTTATTTATATTTAAAAATAAAATTTTTAATTTTTAATTACCAAATTTTATATTTTTTTATAAATAATTTGATTATATTTGAATAAATAAAATTTTAATTAGTAAATATATTTTAATTAATATTAAAATATATTTAATTGAAAAATTAAATAAAAATAATGTTAGTAAATTGAAAATTAATTAATAGTAAATTGATTTTTAATTAATAGTAATATTTAAATTGTTTTTTTTTCTAGTTCATAATTAAATTGTAATTTAATTAAATTATATTATCCAATTAAATTATATTATAATATTTTTAATATTATGTAATTTTAAGTGCATAACAATTTAATTTCTTAATTGAATATAATTGAACAAAAAAAATTAAATAAAATGTAAAAAATATATAAATATAAAATGCATATATTATAATTTAAAACAATAATACATTTATCACTAACACATAATAAGATTACAAAATATTAAAACTAAACTAATAACGGAAATTTAAAATGTCTAACATAAAACAAACAAAATGCAATAATTAATTATTTAATAATTGCATGCATTATTGAGGATGAACGTGATTGAAACGCACAATATGATAATTGAGGATGAATGTGATCTAAACGCACCAATTAATGAAACAGTGAATGCACCCGATCCTATAGTTGAAATGACAGTGGATGAAAATTTTCGATTTCAACAATTTCTTGTTCGACATAAACAAATCAAAGATAAAAATATTCATATTGCGCTTCGTAATGCATTAATAGAGCATTTGTGGGAACAATATACTAATTCAGATGATTGAATCAATAATAATATTATTTTTTTTATTGTAATTATGTATTATTAATTATTCAAAGTCAAAAATTTTTTATTGCATTTTTAATAAATCTGCGTTTTATTTAATATTTTTTAATTAAAAATTTTATTAATATTTGATATTAAATTGAATTTGTATTTTATAATATTATTAAATAATAATATTTTTAATATTGGATGAATATATTAAAAAAATAATTATTTTATAAAATAATTATGTAGTCTAAAATTAATAAAAAATAATAAAAAATAAAGTATAAAGAGGAATATATATAAAATATTCTTTTTGATATAAAAAATGGTGTAATAGTTGAAAATAAATTTACTATAATTACAACATTTTAATATAAAAATTATACTATTTTATCGCAATGGGTTGGAAATAGCCGAGGAATATGACCTTGCAAAGAATCTGCCGGAATCTATAACTATTATGGATTCAATTTTCTTAATAAATGCAACTGTACTTTTATTTTAATTTTTTATATATTTTAAAAAATAAAATAATTTACATGATACGTCATAGAAATCAAAAAATATATTTTTCTTTAAAAAAACCAATATTTTGTGATTTTTTTAATTCTCACATTTTTCTAATGATAAATCCTATGATCTTCCAATTCTCCACACGATTTTTAACATCCAACTACCTGTGAGAAATCACGAACCAGAATCCTACGTGTCATCCAGATATTGGCTGATGCAAACAATATGACCCAGAGAAACGGGCAAAAAGAAACTTCTATAGAAATTCAAACCAAAGCTGATCCCTTTTGCCATCTACGCCATTCGCTAGAGAAAACAGAAACCAGCTTCAGAGTGATTCTTTACTGCTTGTCTCTTCCTCTCCTCTTTAATTTGTTCCCTTTGATAAACTAAGAAATAAAAGGTTCTAACATTTTTTTTTAAATTTTTTGGGCGAGAAAAAAAAATTCCAATCAATGGCCGAGGAATTTGGAAAATCCGTCGAGGATGGGATCAAGCTCTCGAAGCGGTTATATTTCGGTAAAGACAGGGCCCTGGCGCCGCCTAAGCCTTCTTTGTTGATGGAAAAATCGGCCGCGGCCTACCTGTCGACAGCACCCATGGTTTACGCGGTTATATCGGATCCGGCTATCGTGGACAATCCTGATATGCCGAGTTATCAGCCTCACGTGCACGGCAGGTGCGACCCGCCGGCTCTCATTCCGTTCCAGATGAACCGCATAGAACTTGAGGCTGATTCCTACTTGGACACTGTTATTGTTCGGGTAAGCGCGGATCCTGGCGGGTCCATTGCGTTATGAGCAGCAAGAGCTGTGATTGCCGTATTGCGATTCCTATGGGAGAGCAGGTGTGTGTAGATATTGAAATTTTTTTGAAGCTTTTGCATGGATAAATGTGTATACTCGCGTCTGTTTTTTTCCAATTGAAAAGTCACGAATTTGAGTCATATTAGTTAATATTGTTTAACATGAGGAACACTTTGAAAAATGAATTAGAATTCATTTTTATTTTAGAGCTATAAAGTACCCATTTTCTTCAATATATATATATATATATATATATATAAAGTACCCTTTTTTTACCATTTAGACCACTGATCTTCTCCCTCCAACACCGAAAGGAGCATTAGCCGGAAAATACGGTCTCTACCTGCTCCTGCAGAGATCAGTCTGAACATTTTTCTTATAAGTCATAATTACTAAAAATGATGTAATGAAACAAAGAGGTACAGGGTGTATGGATTATGACAATCTTAGTTACTTTTATTGTTGAATATTTGAATTTAGCTTGTTTGTTTGTTTGTTCTCAAGCAATGCATTATTTGGCTAACAGGGTTCAATTCAAGGTGTTGAGTTGTAGGTTCCTAGAAAGTTGTGCCGAACTGAACTTGTTCCCCTGGACGACAAAAAGGATATGGAAAAGGAAGCCCGACCTGAAAATGGGGGCTTTTTGAAGCCCCGTATATTTACCCTGACTATACCAAAAGTGAGTACTCATTTTGAAGGGTAAAAGTTTTTTTCTCTACATGCTCTGAAGTGTTACATGCCAAAAATTTCTGTTGTCTAAACTATTTTCTCCTAACGTTTTTTTTTCCATCTTTCAAGGCTGATGGCGGCTCCTGTATTTCTCTTAAAGTAAGTTGGATTCGGAAATTATTATATCGAGGAGGGGAGTTCTCGTTGACTGTGCCATTTAGTTTTCCAGAGTATGTAACTCCTGCAGTGAAGAATTGCCAGAAAAGGAAAAGATACAATTGAATGTGAACTCTGGTACAGGTACTGAAATTGTATGCAAGACAACTAGTCATCCTTTGAAGGTGCATCTTCTACAAAGATTCTTATATACTGAACTATAACTAATGTCAATATCTGATATGAACTTGCTTTGTTACTTTCCAGCAAATAAAACGTGAAGCTGGAAAATTGGGCTTCTTGTATGAATCAGAAGTTCTCACCTGGACCTGATGTTGATTTTGCAGTCTCATATTCTGTAAGACTCGTCCCATTTTATGTTTTTTCAGTCCAAATTTCTGCTTATCCACTGATGGCTTTATAAATATTAAGTGCGCACATTGTAGATCCATGAACCTCTTAGGTAAGGGCAATTATATTGATGTGCACGGCAACCTTTATATTTATTTGCAAGAGTAATTGATCAAACAGAATACTAACAGAAAATTTACATCCAAAAAGAAATAATATCTAATGTGGGTAATTGAAGCAACGACCTTTTTTTTTTTAATCAGATGAAGAAATAACAAGTTATGCAGAAAAGCAAGAAAATAAGAAATACTGGTGCAAGGAGAAAAATTTCACTGGCTTTTGATACCACTACTGTAAATCCTAATAAAGTTCTCATATCATGTAATTCTTTTGTTAAACCTGCATTAATGCAGAGACAATGATAATGTGTTAACCAATACCTTGGAAAAATATCCAACCATGTGGCATCCTCGATCATCACATTCACACAATATGTAGAATAGAAACAGGTCAACATCATAATATAGGGTCTTATGATCAAGAAACAGCTTTGCCAAATGACAAAGGTTCTGCCCATACACTTTGTTCTTCTTGCCATCAATCTGCATGAACACAAATGTCAAAGCAAAGCCAAATCAACCATTAAATTCAAATCTGACTAGATACTATTTGATAGAAAATCTGGGGGAAATAAAAATAACAATGTTTTCTGACATCCTGAAAACCAAAGTCAACTATACATGATGCTATCTTCAGATATACATTAACCTTTTAGCACCTGATGAAGTTAATGAACTCTGGGAGCCAGGAAAAATTCTAACATACATGAATTAACCATGCAAAGAAATTAAAGAAAGAGAACAAATGAGAGGAGCAGCAGCAGTTTGGTTACAAAATCAAATATTTTAAAGCATTAATAAGTCAAAATAACAAAAAATTAACTGAACATTTAAACCAAAAAAACACCCAGAAAAGATATTTGAAATTTGGTAACAGAATAACTTTCTATCAGTCCATTCATATTAACACTCTACCTCAAACATTGACAATGTTCCACATCGATAAATCTCATCACCAGGGGGATGCTTGAGATCACACTTCCTCTGCATAAACCAAATCAAGAAATTAGTGGGGATGCTTGAGGGTACAAAGAATGCATTGTCTGGAGCCCTCACTAAGCTTGATTCTAAAGATTCATTCGATATTATAGCTTATAATGGAGAGATTTATTTGTTTTCTTCATCAATGGAGTTTGCTACTAAGGAAACAGTTGAAAGGGCTATTGAGTGGATGAATCATAACTTCACTGCAGGAGGCAGTACAAATATCTTGCTTCCCCTAAATCAGGTCATTTCTTCCTTAATAGTTTTCTGATATTTCTACATGTCCTCCCTGTGTGTGTTTGTGTGTATTGGTGGCTTGTCAACAAATACAAAATAGAAAAGAAAAATGTCAACATTCTATCACATAGCATCTAGATGAACTAAGAGTACTGAGACAATTTATAATTTTCTGATCCTATTCACCATTATGGAGCAAATTCTTAGTTTGTTTGACATCTGAAACTTGATTGGTTTTTTTATGGCACTGTTATAGGCTTTAATGCATTTTTTATACATCTTGAACTTATGTTTTTTTTTTTGAGAAAGAGTGCATTCAATATAATTTTTCATGGTTCTTCTTGTCTTCTTCAGTTCTTCTGCATGCATAATGTCTGGGAACAAAAGGGGTACGAGTAGATCTTGATCAGTTTGAAGTGTCTAAAAATTCCAGGCAATGTCCATTCTTGGTACAAGAACCATCAGCGCGTTTGGTCCATTATCATAGTCCGATGATCTTGAGCTCATCTAGTTATTTATTTATAAGCTTCATTTGATACTGTAATAGTTATGCTGGTCCTACATTCATACTGGGAATGTTGCAAATATCTTGTAATTGTGACCTGAAGTTCCCATTTCCTAGATAAGAGAAGTTATTGATGCTATTTGCTTTCAAATAGGTAACCAAAATAAGCATACAAACTGGTGTTATATCTGAATATACTCGGCTGACAATACTTGAGACTGAAAGAGGGATTAAAGCCACGGAATCACCTAAAGCATATAGGGTAAGTATCACGCATAATATTGCAACTTGCTGCTGCATTCGTCTATCTCACAAAGTGCGAACAAATCCTTATAAATCAGTTCATCTCAAGATTTCATCCAATTTGTACTATTTTCTTTTTGGTCTCTATCAATGTCATACGGTAAACAAAACTACTACTTCAAAACTGGTTTCTTTTGTTGATTAACGGGTGAGAATACATTTATATCTCTTTGGCAGCACAATATCAAGTAACTATTCATTTAGCAATGTATTCTTCCATTTTTCCATCTTCTTCTTCCCTACTTTGACAATTAATTGCACTAACTTATTATGAATGCCTTGTGAACAGTCTCATAAAAACTGATACTCTGAAAGTGGAACCTCAAGTACGGAGGAGAATATTGCTACTGAAGCTTGGTGTTGGCTTTGGTAATTTGACTGCTACTGCCGAAAACATTCCTCCTGGAGCCGAAGAAACAAAATTCCCTGAGGCTGCAGAAATCATCATTAAGGCAGCTTCATATTGTTGCGGGAGCATGTGTGAACAATGCTGTTGTATGTGCTGCATCCATTGTTGCTCCAAGATAAAATGATCAATGTGCAATAGCTTCACTGCTCTTGCATGTTTTGGCTGCCTAGAGTGCTGTTCATTGTGCTGTTCTGGACATGAAGGAAACTAAAAATTTGATCTCAAATATGTCCATTAAACGATGTATACTTGTATGATATATCACAGAGAGAATTATTTCAAATAGCTGAGCATCTGTGGTGTAGTTACCATCCATTCATTATGCCTGAACCGGGATTTTGTACAATAATCATATTGCCAAATCATAACCGTTTACTGTAACAGAACAGTTCTCATGTTCCCTTTATTTTAATTGTCCGATGAACCTTTCTTTTATAACATAAGCAGATTATTCCTAAATTGAGAATTTTTCTGAGATTTGATTTTTCCACTACCACCAAATAATAACTATTGATAACTACTATCTGTTACCCGGAAACAACAAATCAACTACTATCAGCTACCCCTATGAACAACCCCGATAGCATAGTCTCTTATCTCTAATTTGGGTAAGAACTGTTGTATGTCAGAATTGCCGGGAACCATGATATGCTGATGAACGCCAAAAACACCAGAACAGCCAAATTGCATTTAAGTATGAATAAGTTAGGAAATGTGATTCGTTTTAATTCACAATCGCGATTTGGCAAAAATGCCAAAACATATGACACTTCATATATGGCACACAACTCCGTAGAAAACAAAATATTAGCCGCACTATAAACAATTGCAACTCCGAATGCAACAGTTCTGTAACTGATTTTGGTCTTCGTATTTCATTTCTATTTTCATTTTTTCAATGCTCGACATGCCTTTCATTTTCTGTAAGATTTTCTTCAACCAAGTCTTCTGAACTGCTAGATTTCCAGTGAAAGGTTTCCTGGATCTTTGTCACACCCTTTTCCACAGGTCCTATAGCTTGATTTATAGTCAACACAACATCCTTGACAACCTGCTTTCAAATATTGATAATGAAAATAAAATCCATTGAAATTGAAATTTTCCACAAGCAGTCAGTCACAGAATGCGCATTGTTGGGAGACTTACACATTGACCACCTTGAAGAACAATATCCTGAACGCTCTCCTTGACACTTGTTCCAGGAGCCTCAACCTGAGTTTCTGTCTTTTCAAGCTTGGCGGATTCCTCCTTATCACCTACCTCCAACTTCACTTCTGCTTTAGTTGTTTCAGTAGTGGTGACCCTTCCATGGTCAGAAATAGGAACAACAAGATGATATGGCTCTGCTGAAAATACAAATACATGGGCAACGGCTGCAATGGCCATCTGTCAAGCCATTGAAAACATACACTTTCACAGTTATAACGATAAAGATTTTCTTTTCTCTTTTTTTTGTTTAGACAAATATAATACTCACGGAAATGTGTGGATTTCTTTTCAAAACCAAATCAACTTACTTCTATACAAATCAGAAAATCTTGCAATCCTGTTTCAAATTTCCCATCATTGGGCAGAATTCCGAAGGCACACAATAACGCGATGCCCACACCTTGCCACCAGGTAGCAAACACAATAGCCTTGAAGCTAACAAATTTTGCAAGTGGCCTTATTGGTTTAAGTCTTTCATGCATTACATTATAGAACTGCACAAGACAATACAATGCCCACATCTGACTGAAGTTCAGTACTATTGCTATGTATGGATACCTGTAACAGAGCAAAAAGAATTATCAGTTGGCATGCATCAGAAAAATATCTACAATAGCTTTTTCACATATCTACGTTTGCTTTCAAAATGAGTACCTAATGATTGATAGGTTGGATATCTTTTCATGATATTATTAAAGGAAGAATAAAAGATAAATAGCTTAAATACAAGATGACACAACTATGATGGATGAAACAGTGTCGAAGGAATACATACCCATAGTAGCACTTGAATTCCCCATCACCATAAACCCCAAAGAGCTCCAACAAGAATGACAAGAATGCGCAAAGTGTCTTCAGAATCATCTGAACTTGCTAAAAGATATAAGAATCCAGATAAGCAACAAAAAAAATCATATAATAGGGAAAAATTCGAAGGCTTACATATTGTACAAGACCAAATTTTACTATTGTAAACACATCCCTTCCAACAATGTATGGCTGGCAGAAAAAGTTGGTAAAAGACCTTCGGTTTACACCTTGATTCTCATCTGCCCCTTCTAGCAATGGACGATTGAGTTGTTTATGCGATTCAATTTCAAGAATTTCAATAACCCTATTCTCTCCACCTGATATAACGGTGCAACATAAGACAAGCTCACATAACATCCTTGTGCAAGTAACATAGGAAAACAATAAAAATGTAAAATTTGAAGAGAAATTGAAAAATCTCTCTTATGATGCTGGGGATTTAAATGAAGTAATACATATAGATTATATTCACTTGTTTCTCGAATCTGTTAACTTCCATCTGTGCAAGTGTTTGAAGCTATTTGAATTCCCGCAGGTCCATCAAGACAGAGAAGGAGGCACCATTTTATGCAATGAAAGCAAATAGAATGGGCGATATTTGTAAAAGGCAACCCAGCAAAATGTGACTTACCTAGACAAGCAACTAAATAGCTACCAAAAGCATATAAGGCGAAAGCTTCGTAGCAATTTCTTAAAATGTCACATGCGAGAGACAATCTGGGATTCCACAGTGAAATAATCTGCAATAGGCAGAGAGCCATTTAATTATCCATCAACTGCAAATAATCAAGACATTTATTTTTTTCCTCAAGAATTAACATTAATTAATGCTATTCTACTATAGAACCAACAACTTAAAAAACTTACTGACTCGGTAGCATAGACAGGAACCATGAAAATAACTGCAACGATCCATTTTTGATCCTGTAAAGAAATGAATTCAAGATTACAGTAGACATCATCCAATTAATTTACAACATAAATTATGACAAAAAAAAAATCAATAATCCAACCAATTGAGTCCATTAGTAAATAGCAATGCATAGACGAGCAAAAGGACAAACTGAAGGATTGGTGTATGATGTGAGATGCTGGAATATGAGGAAAAAGGAGAGCACTACTGCTACAAAAGCAAAGCATCCTCCAATAATAAAAGCTGGCTGGTGCAAATCCCTGTACGTTTCTTCTTCATAGGCTGTAGCATTAGTTGAAGCCATTAATCGTTGGCTTTTCTGAAACTGAAAATTACTGACTATTTTACTTCGATTAAACCCTGAAAACAACACCACCAGCAGAAAGAACAAAGGCGAAACTAGAAATTGATTTAATGGCGAATAAAATAGGATAGATGCAAGTTTTGCCACATAATGCGATTCAGAGATGACATTAATCTGTTCCGTGAGATTGAAATAATTTTGAATCCCTAACTGATCTTCAACTAACGAAATGAAAAACGGAAACGCGGTACAGTTCTGCAGGAAGAATGAATCGCTTCTTGCGCGCGACTTTATGAAGTTGACACGTTAGCTTTTGCTTCGTGTTTGGTAGTTACTTAGACGACACGTGGCTTTCGCGGAAGTCTAATGACACTCTCTCCTGTATTTTTTGAAAAAATTGAAGTGTCTTTTCGAAAAATTAACTCTTATCTTATTTCTTCCTTTTCGAAAAAATAAAAAAGCATCTGTATGTATTTTTCACAAATTTTTTTTGTGTGAATTTTCTTTTCATTTTAGTGCAGGGATATTACTAAAAAATCTTCAATTACCTTTTTATTTTAGAGAGTTAAGAGATTGAATTTAGTTTTTTATATTTAAATAATCAAATTTTATTTTCTATTTTAATTGTAATTAATGTTTTTTTATTTTTTATACATATTATATTTTTTTTAATGGTATATTTTTTAAAAAATATTTTTTCTATTTTCTTATAATTAAATTTATTTTTTTAGTTGGATAAATATTAATTTATATAAAATAAAGCAAAATAAAGAGCACTATTAAAAATACTCTAACTTTAATTTTGTTTATACCATAATACATACATATATATATATATTGCCACTATTATTCTACCTTACAAAAAAAATTTATTATATAATTGTTTATTAAAATCTTATACTTATTAAATATGAAAAATAATTATGGATGAAATATATATTTTTATGGAAAAAAATTTCATCACTCTTTGTTTTAATGAAATTTTCAAGAAAAGACTATAAATATCAAAATTTATTTTGTGGATAAGATATGGAACTCTTGTGATGAATTAATTAATTATGACTCAGCCTTGAATCTGTAGTATGTAAGAACATATCCAATAAATTTTTTATTTAACTTATATATTTATTTTAAAGAGTCATTTTATAAAAAAAAAATCTTCAATAAATTATTTATCTTTAAAATTTAGAGTAAAAAGTGAGATTGAGTATTTACATTTAGAAAGTTAAACTTCACCATTTATTCTAATTATCATTAATATATCTCTACTTTTTATACATATTCTATCTTTTAATTGGTGTATTTCTCTAAAAATATTTTTTTCTTTTCTTATAATAAAAGTTATTTATTTTTTTCTTTTGATAAATATTAATTTATATGAGATAAAGTAAAATAAAGAATAAAAATATAAAGAGTCTATTAGACTTATAAAAAAAATATTTAATCTCTATATTTAAAAATATTTTAATATATTTTTTATTCTACCAAAAATGTTATTTTAAAAAGAATTAAAGAGTATTATTAGTGCCAATTCCACATATCTTGCATCTCTATGTACACTATTTTAGTTTAGACCAACACTAATGCCACCATAATTTCATTTTCCCATGCTTCCTACTACTTGCTTTATATATAATTTATACAACTTCCACCTTTCTATGCATGTTGCAATTTTTAAACTTGTTATTAAGAAAATAACTTTTAGATGGTGGTTATTCATTCAACTGCGAATTTGATTGCTTGCTCTCGTAGTCTATTTAAATCATGAAAAATTTACTAAACCAAATTAATTGGAGTATCTTCGCTCAAAATAATATCAAGTAAATATAATATTTTTTTCATATTATTTCCTAAATATGTATTTAGGATCCGTTTGGTACAAGCGTTTTTGAAGATTTTTTTTTTATTTTTAAAATTTTTGGGTTTTGAAAACTGTTTTTGAAGAGAAACAAATAAATAAATATTTTTTTTCAAAAGTAGATTTGATAAAAACAGTTTATAAAAAAATAAAAAAATCAATCAATTAAATTAACAAAATTATAAACATACTTTTTAGACATCTAATAACAATTCCAAACATCCCCTTAATAGACTTGTCAATTTGTTCGAGTTGGGTGAATTTGAGTAGAGTCATTTTGGTTTTGAAACATAAATTATGAGTGAATATATATAATAGTTTATAAAACAATGAGCGCTGAATTAGTGATATATAGTTAATAGAATTGAGTGAATAAATTTTTAATTAGTCTCAATTCATAAAATATTTATAATATTAATCAATCAAAAAAATTTACTGAATTATACAAATGGATAAAAATCAAGAATTAAAATATATTTTTTCTTAAATTATATATATGTTTTGTTTAATTAGGAAATAAATGAAATGTATCTGAAGACTGTATATGCTGATATATTTTAGATGGAATATGCAAAATTATTGGCAAAAGAAAAGCCATCACATTTACATCATATGCACATTAAATTTCCTTCTTTTTTTACACTAATAGATGCATGGTACGGACATATCGATTGAAGTTACCTTGAGTGTAATCTTTGACTGGTTCCTGAATCTGCAGGTTGCTCCTTATACAAGAATGTTCAAGGACCACAACTAAAGAATGTACAAACGACCACCCTAATTCTATATGATATTCATTCGATGTTGTTATTTACTTTCTAATCTAATCAATCAGAGCATTAACATTCCTCCATCAACTTCAATATTTGACAATTATCACAATCATGAAGTGCATGTGCCTCGATAAAGTGCTTAAATAATTTGGATTTTATATAAAATAAAATTCTTCGTTACCAGAAAAAAATAAAAAATTGCCGTTTTCCAATAATTTTTATCTTATTTTTTTTTTTAAAAAAAGAAAGAAATGAAAGGCTCAGTGGTTTACATTACATGAGAAATTTGTCAGGATCAGACCAAAGCCTTGGAGACACGTGCTGTTGGGGTCCAATCAAATAGATGCCAACAGTAGATGTGGTCAAATAATTCACAAAAGATAAAAGAATGAGTTACCCACTTCTCACTTCTGGTTCTAGTTGCCTGGTTGGCATGGAACCCCACGTGAATCGACAACTTCATGTGCCATTAGTGTTCTATCCAATTGTATTTTGATACATATTTTTGGTTATACCGCTTCAATTTTGGCGTTGAGTCTTTTGAAGAAAATTTTTTATTTTTTATTTTTTTAAGTTTTAATAATTTAAATAAATATTTGTTTAAGAAAAATAATTTATAAAAAATTAAAAAATCAGCTAAACCTACTTTTTTTTATTCCATACATTCCCTAGTATAATAGGTTATATTAAAATAAATTTTAGTCATTTAAATATAAATAAATTGTTAAAATTAAATTTTATAAAAATTTTAAAATAAATAAATTATTAATAAAATTTAGTATCAATTATTCATTTATAAATGAATACATGATTTGTTATGTTTGTATGAATTTTAACTTTTGTTTCTTAAAAAAATTGAACATATTAATTAGATTGATGTATTAGTTTTGGCATGAAAGTGCTTGTTGATTATTTAACTTGAATAATTTTTATTTATTTATTTATTTATTTATTATTTGGTTGTGAACTCAAAGATTTTAAATTAACTTGAGGATTGGGATTTGTTATATTGTAAATAATTTCCATGATCCCCAATTTATGGATTTGCATGCTAAATATGTCAAAAGATCCACCATTTCCAATGAAGTTAGAATTTATGAAATCTGCAGCTATATAGATTATTAACATAGCTAATATGTTTAAGCATTTCAGACATAGTCCAGGGCTTTGTCACCCTCAGATGTTACAAACATGAGTTTTTTACTATTTATATTTATTTAATTTTCAGCATAACCTTTTAGCCAGCAAACAATATAAGTTCAAATTCCTAAGCGTTCCTAATATTAATCAATTAATAAGCAAATCAAGATAGATTTTTTTATGGATTCAAAATAAGGAACCACAGAGTTCTCTGCAACACTAGCTATAAAGTGGGAAGAGATGTATGATGAAAATGATGAGAATTAGGATGAACCGCAACCCCTTGAGGATTTTGTGGGGAATATAATGTAGTGGTGAAGATGGCGGTGGTCGTAAGAGATGCAGCAAGTGGCTGGTGGTCCGGTTAGTAAGAAACAATCCCACGGGAATTTGGTCAATAATCCCCCCACATGCAGGGTGGCCTTTGCAGCTTTTTCAATTTTTTCTGCTATAACAACTTCTTGGTTGCTAAACTAATCGGTCGTTTGGATGTCGGGCCAATCTATTTTAATTTGCAAGGATGGGTATCCAATACAACTTAAAATATACTATCGATGTTCAGGTTAATATTGTTTCACTGTTCCTATTCCATGTACGTGGTACAAAAATTGAGAATTATGTATACGTCCAAATTTGATTTTATTGTATCATGCCTGTGTAAAAGATACTTAGGAGTAATGCGAATTATAACTAGCTGTTGTGGAATAGAAAAAATTGAATGGGAAAAAGTGAAATGTGTGAGGCATGGCACGGTATTGAGACTGTTAATATCGGAATGAGAAGATGGAGTGGAAAAAAAACAAAGTAGTAGAAGGAAAGGTGACAAATAGAAGAGGCACAAAAAGAGAAGAGAGAGGAGAGGCGGCAAAAGTCAATTGTTTTTTGGAACTTGAACCAATGCCATTGGCACTTACCATCTTGTCTATGGAATTTATCAATCTACATATAAACTTGATTCGCCAATCTTCTTACTGGCTTATGGGATGATTGTAACACTCACAATTATCACTTGATTAGATTTCTGTTTTCACGACTTCGTTTTCAGGGTTCACAAAATGAAGGTTGGCTTGATTTCTACCTAAAGAAATGGGTTTTTTTTTTTAAATCTTTCTCCTAACAATCTCATTATATATGTTTTCAATTATTGCAGATCTTCAGTTGGGTGCAAAACAAATTCAACGACAAAGTTGGAAGCAAGAACCTTCATTCAGTTTCAGTCATTAATCGTGATCTCTCTTTCGCCTAAATCTCAACAAATTTTCAGTCTTTGTTAATTACTTGTTGCAGTTCTCTGCCTCAACAGATCATGAGAATGTTGATTTGTTTGAACAGATGATGCAGGGCAGCAAACACGGAACGAAGAATTCTGTGATTGGCCTCATGGATTGCTAGCAATCGGCACATTTGGAAACACAAAGACCATAAAAGGAGAAGATTCCAAGCCTAAATTCATTCAAGAATTTACATTTGAAGAAGAAGAAGCGGTAGAAAAACTTGAAAACGAGCTAAACTCGTTTTTGCATAAACAACAAGGAACAACTTGTGATACAGTATTAAATAATCTTGTGAATCAGAATGGATCAAATCCAAGCTCGGGAGATGACTCAAAGAATAATGACCAAGAAGACTGCCCTGATCTTCATGGTATAGTTGTTGGTGGAGGCGGGAAAGGACTGTGTGTGGATTATTCAAGTAACAGCATTAATAAAAAATCCTTGTCATTTCTTCTCAAGAAGATGTTTATTTGCAGCGGCGGGTTTACACCTACCCTTGCTCTTAGAGATCAAGTCCCTGAATCCAGAATGGAAAAGGTATTTAAATATATATATATATATATATATATATATATATATATATATATATATATATATATATATATATATATATATATATATATATAAATCATTCTTTTCTGATGGCAATTTCAATTATTGACATATTAATTTTTATATATGCAGATATTAAAGGCAATACTTCACAAGAAGATATATCCCAAAAACCCAAATTCAACTTCGTCTACAAAGAAAATCATAGAGATCAATAAACAAAAGCTTACTTGTTCAGCTAGTGAGGATGTAAAAAATGACAAGGATGATAAAGGAAGTAAATGGGTCAAGACAGATTCTGAATGTAAGTTTTCAAATGGGATTAATTTTATGGGGTTGGTGAAATTTTAATTGTTTATATATATATATTTATGAATAATATTTTGATGTTCATTCTTTTTATCTTTTAAATTGCAGATATAGTTTTGGAGGTATAAATTGCTTCTGGGTCAGATTTGATGATTTATGGGAATGGAAATATTCAAGCTAATTGTTAATAATAATCAGTTTCCTGATGTATCGAAATGATCATAATTATATTGGAGCAAAAAGATATGATTAATTGTTGGTCAAAGGTGGGGTGAGTGCCTTTGGATCCTCTAACATAGACAGTTGAACCTAATTATCATATGGAGGGCAAAGATGTTTTTGTAGTTCATTGAATAATTCTATGAATGATTGAAGATCTAGCAAGAGATATGGTCCGATGATTGAAGTGAATGTGCATGTCCATACCTTGTGATATTGGTATTAATTAACCATTGATGAAATGGTCTTCACATTACTTAGACTGTGCTGCGACAATCTCTTTACTGATTGTTAGAGAATAGACTGTATATGCATCTCCTGTTATGTCATTTTAATTATGATCATGTTGGTTTATTATTGTAATTTTCTCTCTACAATCTACATTTATGAAATTATTTGGATTATCTCTAGGATTCAAAATATTTACAATATGGTATATTTAATTATATCTAAATTAATTACGATTACGATGACAGAATTTTTCATGGTTGTGTGATAAATTGTCCATTCTCTCTGATCTAAATTATTCTCATTGTTTTTGAAAACGGACCAGTCGGCTGATATGATCGAAAAAGTCAAGAATCCATTAGTTTATCCATGGGAAGAAAATCGATGATAATATCATCAATTAAATTAATTGGTTAGATTATAATTGAC
The DNA here is from genome assembly GCA_023653625.1 of Triadica sebifera. NCBI lineage: Eukaryota > Viridiplantae > Streptophyta > Magnoliopsida > Malpighiales > Euphorbiaceae > Triadica > Triadica sebifera. The sequence continues at coordinate 24,289,118 of CM042910.1, read as the reverse complement.
TCAAAAGCTGGTTTGAATAATTTAATCAGTTTTACAAATCACTTTCAAAATATGCAGATTCATTTATTTTACATTTTTTACCTTTTAACATACTATTTATTGCACTTTGGTCCATTAAACTAATATTATTATATTTAGCCGAATATCCTATAAATAATTCATTGAACAGTAAAATCTTAACATATATATCACTCCATTGATTTTTTAATAAAAAAATGACAAGCATAATATTATTAGTTACAGAAGAATAATTTCAAATATATTAGCATTAATATTCTTATTATATATAAGAATATATTTCTTAAATTGAAGAGATTTGACTCTAATTAATTGGCACAAAAAAAATGAAGGAAGAAGACACTTGGTCATAATGGAGAGCAAATGCATCTCCCTATCTCAACCCCGCATGATCCTCTTATATAGTTGATGGAGGGGTAGGTGGCAGTCCAATGGTAGCATAGGACGTAATACCCATAATCTGTAACTGAGCTTATGTGGCTTTATCATGTTTTTTAAATCAAGCCCAGCAAATATTTTTTTTTGCTCTCATGAGCTAAATAGAATTTTTTTTTTTTATCATTTTACTATCATCTAATATTTTTCTAATAGAACATTTAAAAAAATAATATATTAGTATAATATGATAAAACAGAGAGAATCGATCGTATAAATTTTAAACTTCAGAATATATTAGTATAATAGATTAAATCTCTAGTAATTTTCTATATTAATAATTATATATTTATGCTTAAATCTTCAATGAAAGTATATACATGTATAGTAGATCTAATAATCTTTTACCCGATTCAAAAACTCATCTTAGAAAAAAATTCGACGCAGAATTTATCTGCTGATAACGATGGGCTGTGATTTTTTCTATCTTTTGTAGCTATTTTGTCTCATGTCAGACTTAGCATATTAGATTGAATATCTCTTGGATTAGCAATAACTCAACCTGTTAGAGCCTTCAATTCTCATTTACTTTTTGATAGCCCCAGTTTAAATATTGGAAGTTATACATATTAAGTTTCTGTTTGGATTAAATTTGAAAAAAATATTTTTAGAATTTTTTTGAGATTTGAAAATTGATTTTAGAAAAAAATATATAAAAAAAAAAGTTTATAAAAAATTAAAAAAATTAATTAATTAAATAAAAAAAAATTCTAAATTTATTTTTTTTAACACCCAACATCAATCCAAAATATTCCCCTAAGCTGTATTGAGAATCTAAAAATTTTATATTTTCCTGATGAAGCCACAAATTTACTGGCATCACCTACTAGCTTAGTGATGTGAGAGCAGCTAAACTTTCCATATATATGAACAAAATGATTCATATTCGAATTCTCTTCTTATAATTCCCTAATCTTCCTGTCTGTGTACTTTGAAAGAAAAAAAAACAGAACTAATCATATAATTACTAGTACTCAGTCATTATTACAAACTGCATCTAATGATAAGAAAAAAAAAATTGTATCTACGTAGTACTAAAGAAACAACAAAAGTAGTTGTCCATAAAAATAAAAATCAGGAGACATAAAGACCCATATTATGCTGCAATTGTTGACGTTAATTAATCAAATTTCATAAAAATCTAAATCAAACCGACCAATTTTGGAAGCATCCATATGAGTGGCTTCATCAGATCAGATGTTCCTTCAAAGACACAAGGGCCACTTAACTATAATTTCGATTAATATTATATTATCTACTACTTGATATTAAATTTGCCATGGATGATTATGGGTTCTTAATAATAATTTTTATGTTAACAAGAGTGATAATACCTAAATACTCTCAATAGATTTCATCTCATCTAAACGAGTCAAATTACTCACGAATTATTCGAGTTTGATTTGTAAAATATTCGAATTGTAAATTTAATATGATAATATTATATATTAATAATAGTTATTAGTGCCCTTTGTAACCGGTGTATGTAAGTTTAATATGTGTGCTTAATGTATATATTGACTTTATATATGTTTAATATTTGCTTGATATTAAAATTGCCACAGGTGATATGGGTTATTAAATCTTATGTTAACAAATTAATAATACTTAAACACTCTGAATAGATTTCACCTCACCTCATCTACAGTATAAATAAGTCAAACTATTTACAAATTGTTCGAATTTAATTCGTAAAATATTCGAATTCGGCTCTTTTATATTTGTAAATTTAATACGATGATATTATATATTAATAATAGTTATTAGTGGTCATAATATATACTGACTTTATCTATGTTTAATATATATAATTAATGTTAGCTATTTGATTTGACTTGGTTGTTAATTAAAAAAAAAGTTTGCTAATTTAGGTTGAAAATTCGTTTCTTGTGGAATATTATTATTTTTGAGTTATAACACAAGTATAAATAATGAGTCCTTTTTACATTTTTTTTAAAAGTCATTATAAGAATAATTTAAGAAAATATATTAATGAATATCCAATTTTATATTTGTTCCAAATACAACTAATAGAACTCAATTGAATCCCATATTTTAAGTTATATCCTTTTAAATAGAAGAATTCATTTATAAATGAATTGCAAATAGAATTCATTTGCAAAAGAATTCTAAAATTTTAATTCATTCGTTCCAAAAGGTATCTAAAAGTTTTCAACTTTGGATTTAACTGTCGAGAAAATGAATAAGAAAATGGGCATATTGATAATTGATATCTTTCCTCAAAGGATATTTGTCAAAAGTTGCTAACCTAACTAATTAGAAAGATCACGCCAATTTGGTTCGCTTTCTTCTCTGATTTCTCTTCGGGGAAAAAGAAAAAAATAATAATAAATAAAAAAGGAGAAGGCCTTTCGGCCATTGAAGGTGGAATTAGGGTTGGTTGTGGTGGGGATTTGATCAGGGAGAAAGAGAGAAAAGCAGAGTTGTTGATTGAGTTTTGAGGGTTTGTTAAGAAGCCAATGCCAGTGTTTGGGTTGATATTCGAAGTAGGAAACGAGAATGAGCTCGATGTCGTGGGCTGGCCAAGATGATGTTTTCCTCTCCACTTCACATGCCAGCTATCTCGATAGTAATCCCTCTCTCTCCTTCTAGTCTCAATAAATATGTGGGTATTACATCTCTGTTTTGTACGGATGACTGTCTATATGCCTAGTGAATGTTGTTAGATAGGGAGGGAAATCGATGCTGTTGTTTTTTGATAGTGAACTCATTGATTAGTTCATTTTCAGGATTTCTTAATTCTTTAATAGCTGCTAGATTTTGAGATAATGGGTTTGCTGGAAATTATGTGCACAAGTATAACTGCTTGATTTAGATATTAAGATTTTCCCTTTATGCATCTCTGTACTTGGATGTTCTATATTACTGGTTGTAGAATAATCAAAATGTTGTGCGTTGCTGTTCACTGTCCTTGAGGCAATCTGACTTTTTACTTATTTGATATGTTAGCTTCATAGTTGGAATGTTAGTATATAAGTATTATGGTGATTTTAACCGGGTGCAGTGGTATCGTTATCCCTCTTGCCAAAAATTTGGGTATGAGCACAATGATTTTCTTGGGAGCTTTAAATGTGTAGAGTGGAGGTCAAGAACTTGTCAAAGAAAAAGTATGTTCTGAAAACTACTGGATCGTATGTATGTATGATAAAAATAACAGAGGGGTGATAGTTGACATCCAATTTCTGTGCCTTGTGCTGAATTTACCTGGTTTTGCCAGTGCTGTATTTCAGCTTGATGGAAATGCCATTGCTTTTTGGCTTTCTAAAGATTGAAGAGTTCAAGGTCATCTTTTCCTTTTTTTATTTTTTTTCTGAACGCTATTAATGACAACAGAGTTTTTCCCAATCCACCAATAGTTGCATATACTTGTTGACAAAACACAGCCCTTTATTTTGAGATGTTTGACTACTTAATTTTATCCCTTTTGCAGAGAAACTTCTTGTCTTGCTTCGTGATGGTCGAAAACTCTTGGGGATATTACGAACTTTTGACCAATTTGGTAGCTGATCCATTTCAAAAATTTTAATTATGTTTTCCATAACTTTCTTACTTCATCTTTTGAACCTATTTGCTGATAAAATTCTCTTTCCAATTAACAGCTAATGTTGTTCTTGAAAGTGCATGTGAACGAGTTATAGTTGGAAATCTTTATTGTGACATCCCCTTAGGTTTATATGTAATTCGTGGAGAGAATGTTGTCTTAATAGGAGAACTGGTATGATGTGCCATCCCTTCTATATGATATATGTTGATTTTTTCTGATTACTTGATAAGGGATTGATCATTTTCATGCCTTTATATAGGACTTGGAGAAGGAGGAGCTTCCCTCCCATATGATCTGTGTATCAGATTCAGATATCAAAAGGGTAAGTGCCATGTGTGGAATATATTGAGATTGCTTACTTCAATGGCCATTTACCATTCTGCCACTTTAATTGTGTGGCTCATGGCTGAAGCCAGTGAAGGGATTATATGGTTATTAGACTGTACTAGAATCATGTCTTTCAGAAATGGTGAGGGCAGTGTTTGGTGCCATGTGCTATTCTCTTAGATATTGCATGGGATATTAAATGGTCTCCTTGGTTTGAAATTCTTTGTGATTTCATCCAGTCTAGAAGACCAAACAGCTTCTTTCTTTACTCATACCTGAAGTCTGATTTAGAGCAGGTTGGGAGTCCCTTGACTTCTATGGAAACATTGTTTAATGGCTTCATTTAGAATATGATACATAGGCCCTATGTTTTGAATAAATAACTTCATTAAATTGCAAATGTCTCATTTTTTTAGAATGAATTTTCCAGAAACTGCCTAGCGGTAGAGGGCATTAAGGTTCTCTGTCAGAACGTAAGCTCTTGTGATTATTTCCATTACATCTGGAAAACATTTAAGATGAACGTTGGCATGTTTTCTGCTGGTTAAAAAGATTTTCAAGTTTGAACTTGAACTGAGCTCAAGTTAACCTTTGAGGGCAAGTTTGAGCTTAATCTGGAATTAGATTGAAAGTGTGCACATTTTAGACGAGGTGTAGCTCATTAACTCGGTGAAAAAAAAAAGTGAAGAATCATTTTCTTAACATAGTTACAAGAAAATTCAGTAAATGAGAAGAATCATTGCCTTCTTTAATAAAGAAAAATCGCATTAATTTTAGTTTCTCTTTGAAAAAAGAAAGTGGAATACTGGCTATGAACATGCTAAGTAAAATGAGCCTAATAATAAGTTATTTCTAAAGCTTGTAACCTTGTTGATTTTCTTCAATGAGCGCAGTTCAATCTGATTCAAGTTTGCTTCGTTTAATGTAGAAGCTCTAAATAATTTATGAATGGCATAATTTGTTTGCAGCCTTAATTTCCGGATATATGAATTACATATCTATTGTAGTGTTCTTAGTTTTTCTTTTAGCTGTGTTGAGAAAGTAATTCCATTTGCTATATTGAGCACTTGGTCAATGAATGGATATTGTATTATTTAAGTTGTCTAAAGTGAAAAGGGCATTTTTCTTTTCTAATTCATGCCCTTTCTATAGCTTAATGCTATTTTGTTGTGTCAGGCTCAGAAAGCAGAGAAGGAAGCTACAGATCTGAAGGGCTACAGGAGAAAAAGAATGGAGTTCATTGATTTTGATTAAAAGGTGCTTTCATCATCTTTCAACTTCATGCCATGTCTGCAAATATTAGAGCGGCAATTACCTAGAAGTGTGAGAACTTTGGTCAGATACACCAGATTCTCGTTCCACGACGAAGTTGAAAAACAATAGCAGCTGAACCTCATTTGCTGGGATCGGGTGAGAAATTGGGTTTTGTGTAAATGCTTTCTTTATCCGTGTGGCATGTTCCTCGAGTATGTTTGATACGCAGTTCACGTGGTTAGGCTTTTTAGTTTTAGTTCAAGGTTTGGGTTTTTCCCTCTTTTTATGTCAAAGTGAATGATTAACTCCAGCAGTTTAGTTCCCTCGCCCCTGCTTCCCCACTAATACAAGTGAAATTAGTCTGTATCTTGACTTTGGTGCCACGTTTTGAATTGGCACATTACTATCAAAGGCGTAATTGTGTTTCTTTGTGTTAATCAACATGATAATATTTGCAAAAGATTTCGTACTATGATCTGTGGAATCTTTTAGGGTCAATTGACATATAATTAAATGATTTGCTTATAAAACATAGAACTATTAAAAACAGGTGATTATGGAAAATAATTAATTTTTGAATTCTATTTCTCTTATTTATGGAATCACACCAAATATAAAAATAAGATTTCAATTTTTATTACATGAATATATTAAAAAGAAATATTGAATTCCAAAATGTCAATTTAGAAATAAGATTTTATTTCATTTTCTTTTGGTGTATCATACATGACTTTATAGAACCAGAACTACTGTCACAGGCAATTGGCCAGCCGAAGTAATTGGTAGACCATCAAGAAAATTCATTGGTTGGTTGTGCTTTGGATGGTAGGTCAAATGGATTAACCAAGATGGAGAAGTAACAAGAGGCTGGAAAGTATGGTTGTGTTATAATTAAGAAAAAGAAAAGGAAGCAGAGGTGGAGGATATATGACTCATTGATATTACATACTTTTGGTTGCTTTGAGAGGATATTTACAGGACCAAGTCGACAGGCCAGTCGCGTTTCTTCATCCACAAGGGATAATTTGCAATGACTCTTACGCATTCCATTTCTCATTTCATGGGCTATGGATAGATTGTGGCTGCAGCATATCGCAGAGAAGGATTCCACTTAAATGGACCTCTCTTGTTCTTAAATATTTGCTCCAACTCAATGCAATATTGGATTCATCTAAAACATAAACAGTATCATTGAAAAGGATCAGTGCAGTTAGAATTTGTTTGAACACAAAACTCTATAGCTTTGGTCACCAGTTCGTTTCTCTTATTCTGAAATATTGCACCAATTCAATGCAATGTTTGAGCTCGCATAAATGCATATAAAACATAAACAGTATCATTAAAAAGGATCAGTGCAGTTAGAATTTGTTCGAATCACAAAACTTTATAACTCTGGTCATCGGTCCACTAAGTAATCACTAAGCTAAAACTTATTGGTGATAGCCATCCTAGTATTTTCACTGACCCTACTCTGTTTTTTGGTGAGGTGAATGCCTCAGCAGATGAGGCCACTGGACGCATGATTTTGAAACGAAGCCAAACAAATTAGATAAAACCCAAATCTTAATTTGACATTTCGCAACTTTACAGAACCTATATTAAATTTCGGCACATCCATCTAAATATTATTCAACTAAATATTTCTTTTGAATAAGCTTATTCTGATTTAAACTTTCATTAATCACAAGATAAAATCATCACTAACAAAAAATAACCAATTTAATTTGCCAACTGATTTCATGTTTAGCACCGAAATATTTGGCAACAAAACTTATATGCTCTTAAGCTTCCAATATTTATGATATGTCTAGTTGTGAAAAATAATATCAAATTTCTTAAAAAATTATTCTGAGAAAACTAATAAATAAAATTTATTATTTAGCTGTATTATTTTTTTAATTTGAAAAATTAGAAACATATTTTCCAAAATTTTTTTAAGTTATAGTAAGCAGTAAGCAAAAAATTCAAAAAAAAATATTTTTCTATTTTTATTTATAAAAGTTAGTGTGTTTTCCAATACTGCTATTTTTAAGCATTTTCCAATTTTCTATTTGTAAAATAGAAAACTAATGAAAAAAAATAAGAAAATTGGAAAAAGAAACGTTTTCTCAAACTAAATAGCCCTCGGCTATTTTTGCAACTCCAGGAAACATTAAGGCCTTTCCTAGTTTTGGTCCCTCATCAGAGGAAATAAGCGCAAAAATAAACCAAGGGACCGGCCAAATGAAAAACGGTAGCCATGGAAATGTAGATTCATCCCTGCAAAACTCTCTTCACAAATCCTTGCACAGAATTCCCCATCCCAGCACCAACAGTTTCGGCCAAGTACTTCGCCTGCAAAATAGTCACTAGATTATGGTCTTTTCTCAAGGACAAAAATTGAAAAAATAAATTCGACATAAAACAGCAAGGAAAACTGTACGAGACTACCTCTTGAATTGTCTTCTTCAGATCAAAGGCATCTTTCACTCGATGATCCAAGAATGCCCATGTATCACGAAAATCTGTCAGAAATGAGATCAGTATATGAAGGACAATATCATTCATATTTTATCTCTAAATACATGAGAGAAGTATCCTCAACCAAACAATTACTCATTAATAGGGACAAGGCAACTGGTCCTTTTAAAATACAACAAAAAGGATAGAGATAAGGCAACATCTCTCTTTGGCAGCACAAAGGAAAAACATCTTGAAATTCACAATGGGGCAGGGCAGCCAATAGATGTGAAACAATTATGCAACAAATCACACTCATGTTACAAACACTCGCCACGTGAATTTTTTTTTTCCAAATTAGAGCTAATAAACATATAAGAGTGTAAGAAAATAAACCTGGGGAACTATCAGTCAGCATGTAGATCTCAGTTGTAGAGTATATTCCTCCAAGAACAGTGCGTTTCACATACCAATCAATATCAGAGGTTTCATCACCAGCAGTATGCCAGATTTCATCTACCAGTGCTGCCCGCTGCTTAAAGCTTGCTGGAACATTTGATGGGTGTGCCTATGGAAAAATTAATAAAACAAAGGTGTTGATAATTTCATATTCACAAATATAGGTTTGCTTTTTAATTTGACAAGAAAGCATATACACAACAGTACTTGGATGCTCAGTGCTTGGGGCCACTTTGATATGTAGGGAGCTTGCATTTCCAGGCGGATCCTGACAAGCTTTGAGATGCGATCACTGGGTACCAAGTTTTGCAAGTCCTCTCCAGAGTCAATTCTATCAATAAGCTTCTGTAAGCACTCGTCCATGAAAAACTGAAAAAAAAAAGAAAAAAAAAGGAAATTATGTCATTATGATACTTATGATACACCCATATAGAAGACTGGGCATTCTGAAGCTGAAACAATATAATTGAGCATTAGTGAAAAAAAGTTCCAGTCTTTGTCCCAAAAACTTCGCATGAGTTGACGGAAAACTTAAAGGCACATCTTTTTTCTCGTTTGTCTCTCTCTCAGACTCTGATTTCCAGGGTCTGAGCTATTACTAGACAGCATAAAGAACATCTGGAAATATACGAACCTCTTCTAAACCAGTGAACCTTCACATATGCACAATATGTGTAGACATATCAACCTCACCCAACAGGTTTCACTGTTTTTTCTTAAAAGGGACTATATTATAGAAGCATCAATTATCAATAGAAAGCACACTCTTCAGATGAGGAAAAAAAAAGAAAAATCTTTAGGCACTGTAATTGGGTTTTGACTCTAGCTGCAGAGAAGAGGCAGGTATCTTACATTCAAATCAAGATGCTACACAAGATTAAGAAGTCATCCAAGAACATATAGTGAAGTAAGACTCAATTAAAGATCAGAGGTACTTTCAGTTAAGAAAAAGGGAACAAAATGCAATAATAAAATAACATCCAAAATTTATATTCCCGGGAAAAAAAATAGTAGTGGCGGGTGAAGTATAACAGCATTACAATAGGGAAGAAAACTATACCTCCACTAATGCAGCCTCTTTTCGAGGGAAAGATCCCACAATGGCAGGGGAGATACCAGCGTCTCTTGCACCAGCAATCAACGCTTCTTCAGTCCATCCCAACCGTATCTGCAACATCCCATTCATTTTTATTATCATCCCTTCTAAATTGAAATAAGTCCATTCACTATTCTCAGAGCTTTAATCAAAAAATTATTTTTCTTGTTTTAGTTTTACTTGTTGAAGAGGTGTAGAGCATAAAACGAATTAAAGAAACAAAACCAGAAATGAATGTAATATGAGAAGTGCATACCACATGGCGTAGGGAAGCTTGAAGCACACAAGCTTGCTCATCTTGGTACTCAACTCTAGGTATCCGCCTCTCATGGCGGTGATGAGAGTATCCAGCCTCGTCAGCAGTAGATGATGTTGACCAACTTGAAGAAGAAGACGACGTAGATGATGACGAAGCCGTTGAATTGGATTGGTTAGTGATGGGGTTTATGTTCACATGTGGGATATGATTTTGATTATTAGGGTTTTCATTGGAGTTTGATTGAGGATTCCCTAAGGTGCAAAATCGAGAACCGGAAGGATTAAGTAATCTGAGACGGGTGTAGCTACTCTTGCTCACGGAGGCGCCAGAGAGCAGCCGCCTCGCCGCCGTTCCATACATAATTAATATCAATCACTCTGCTTTGCCCCTGCTGTGACTATGAAGAAGAAGGAAGCAAAGGGCATAACTAATATCTGGTGAAGAAAATCTTGAACCATTTTTTCGGCGACACGTTGCTGTATTAGGTCATTACACGTGTCAATTCATCTGCCGCCATTTTTTTTCCCTGTTTTCCTAACTGGCTGATGCTAATCGAAAATTCGCAATTGCTTTGACTCTCTCTTTTTGAAAATAAAATTGTTTTGACTTGGCAATGGTTCATCCTTTCTTTTCTTTTTTTTTTTCAATAATTTTTTCTTTTTCCGCATTTTGGAACTATCATCGGAAAATTAATTTAAAATATCATATAAAAAAGTAAATGCTCATAAAATTAAATTTATTTACTTGAAACAGAATTATAATTTTTTTTAATTAAATGAATAATAATTACATATTAATTTAACTCATAAATGAAATCAGATTTGATTCATGAATGAATTCTTGAATTCAATTTATTTATAACAATTGTCAGTGAAGATATTTCTATTTATTTAATTAGTGAATAGAGATCATAAACAACACATGCATTTAACTCGGCACCTTTATCAATATGCCATAATCTACATACAAAAGTTTTCAATTCAATTATGAACTTTACATTATTATTTTTTTAAAAAAACAATATCATGAGGAGAGAAAAATATATTGACAGAGATAAAATTACTTTGAAAAAATGCTAAAAATAAAAAAAAATAAAAAATAAACAATCATCCTAAGCAAGTAAGAATGAATTACAAATTGATTCAATAGTGAAATCTGCATGGGTTAAAAAAAAGTCTGAAATTAATGTACAAATTGTGAGAGGCCAGCCACCAAATCTAGAATCAAAAATTTTGTTAGAGGAGCCTGAGAATTTGATTTTCCGAGAAAAGGGTCCTTAATTTTCCATACCCAAACAAGAAATATGGAAAATGTGAAATTGCAATGCAGAAGAACCTCTCAAATGTACAGACTTTGCCTAACAAACGCAACCTATCTAACATGGCAGACTAAGAATTTTAATTGATTCCTCAATCAAACATGTATTTCTTCTATCTTCCTAATGGCTTCGCTCATCTTTAACCGTTGCGTTGTATTAGACTCGGTGCAGGCAGCTCCGATTCGAAGCAATTGCGCCATTTTTTGAATCGAATCTGTATTGGTTTTGTCAACTATATCAGGATCAATCAATTCATCTTCTCTTCCTTCAGAAATTGCCTGAATTACCCATTGCACAACATCTGTTCCTCCTTTGCCATTGGCAAGATACTGAGATGGGAACTTTCCAGTTATTACCTCAAGAATTATAATCCCCAGACAGTAAACATCAGATTTGGGAGAGACTTCGTTGTTTTGAATGTATTCAGGGGTTTTATAAGCAAACATTGATTGTGCAGAGTAGGTGGGATTGGTTAATGGATCGAGTGCATAATCCCCTAATACTGGTTCGTAAGTTTCACTTAAAAGAACATTGCTGGATTTGAGATTTCCATGAGGAAGGTTATAGGTTGCGTATTCTGAATGCAGAAAATTCAACCCATTTGCTATTCCTTTTATTATTTTTAATCGGGTTGGCCAATTTAGTTCTGCATGACAAATTCCTCGATCACCTGAAACCATTTATATATATATATATTCATTTGACAGAATGCAATTGCCAAAAAAATAAAAGACAAAAATGAAAAGCTTATGTATGTATAACCTCCATTCACTTTTGTCATTTTTAGTACGAATGACACTTAGAAACTTTATTTTGTTTCCTTTCAATCCGTCCAATTATTTGGATTCAATTAGCATAATCTAATCGGACATGGTGTTCTTGTGTCATGAGTGGAGAATGTTCACTAAATCACATATCAGGTCGGCTTTATATCAGATTAGAAGAAACTAATTGAACCCTAAAATGAGAAACTGAGACACTGATTATAACAAAAATAAGTCTGGATGGCAGTTTATGTATTAAGCCAATGAATAAACAAGCTTATATATACGTACCGTGCAAGACATACAACAAGCTGCCTTTAGGCATATATTCCGAAACCAAAAGCTTCTCCTCCTTCCTGAAATGGTAAGCTAATGGAGTCAAAATATTTTTGTGCCTAATTTTCCCAAGTCTTCTCATTTCTGTATCAAATGAATCTCTGGCCAAGGTATTCATTTCCCTCATCCTCTTCACCACCACCGATGATCCATTCGACATCACAGCCTTATAAGCAGACCCCAACCCTCCACTTCCAAGCACTTCTGCTGCTGCCTTCATCAAATCTTGCAACCCAAAGCTACCCTTGTCTTCATTAACCATGATCAAATCACCTGAGCCATGCTTGCTGTGGTGGGTTGATCCCTTTCTGCTAGACCCACCGCCTCCTCGAGTACTGTTATTGCTATGTACCGATGATGATTTCTTGGTTGAACCCTGCGACCGCACAGGCAGCACCGCTTCATCCAGATTTTCTTTCTCTAATTTATTAAAGTCGTCATCATAATTCTTGGCATTTCCGGAATAAATGCTGAGCGCGACGAAAACTGCTACTAATGCTATTAACATCACCACAACGATGGTTTTGCTATTACCATCACTGGAAGTACTAGAAGAAGAAGAAGAAGAAGAAGAAGAAGAGGCGACATCTGCATCTGACTCTGACTCTGGGTCAACGGATGGTGAAGGGTCTGAAGAGCAGAGTCGATCAAGTGGTTTTCCACAGAGTTGATCATTTCCTGCAAATGAAGAGGCATTGAATGAGGAATAGGAAGAGGGGATTTCTCCTGAGAGTAGATTGTTCGAAACGTCGAAAGAGATCAGCATCTTGCTGGATGCTTTCAATGGTGGGATTGGTCCAGAGAATTGGTTCCTTTCAAGATGCAATTCCATGAGATGCGATAGTTGCATCACTGAGTCAGGTATTTTCCCTGTGAAATTATTATCAGAGAGCCAAATTTTCTTCAGGGAAGACATTGGACTAAAGTAATCATTTGCTATTTCACCAGAGAATTTGTTGTAGGACAACAAGAGAGATTTCAATACACCAAGTTTGTTAAACTCAGGAATCGGACCCGAGAACAAATTGTTCGCGAAACTGACGCTTCTAAGGCCTTTAAGTTCTCGTAATGCTTCGATATCAATGGATCCTGAAAGTCCTAAATCAGAGAGATGAAGACCTTCGATTCCATCACCGAAGCAAATTACACCGACCCATTTTCTCTTACAAGGATCAGAACCTGAAACCCAATCATTTAAAGCATCAGCATTAGTGAAAGATTCCTTCAGCTTGAGAAGAGCCTCATTCTCCGACAAGGAAAACGAGAAGTTGCAGAGAGAAATTAGTTGAAGGAGAAAGAGGAGAACAAGAAGGCAAAGGCGAGCAACGGTCATCTCCAAGCCGGAAATAGGAGACAGCTCCGGGGAAGAAACGAGCCGCTGTCGGAGAAAATTTATTTGTTGTTCTCCAAGTCTTTCTGTTTTTAGGACAGGTTAGTTTCTTTTTGTTTAATTTTGGATAAAGAGGGAACTGTTTCATGTCGGTATACGTGTAATGTTTTTGACAGATGAAATTAGTGATGGAGCTGGCAATTTTACCTCCCATTCTAATATTAGAAATTGCAAGAGAGATATTAGACGGACCTTTCATGGGGATTCAAATTAAATATAAAAGTAAGAGGTATTCAACTACTGTTTGACCCTGTCAATATTTAAATATTTTTAGTTAATCCTAACCTCTAACTATAGGGTTTGTATAGTTACCTACATTCTGGGATATTCCATTCCCAATTTCCTTATATAAACCGACAGACTAAGTCTATATAATAATTCTAGAGCTGTAATTTGACTACAAGTCCACAACTATACTTAGATATCTTGCCCTGCCTCATCAAATCATTCAATGATCATTAAAGAAGAAAAAGAATAAGATATATTTGGAAAATGAAACACTATGAATGCAATACAATATAAAGGAACCCAAAAAAAAAACAGAAATATGAAATAAAGGTTACATTTTTGAAGAGCCATCGTGGTTGATGATAGAAGAAATACCTTCCATCTAGCCATTCAGGAGAAGAACTACCAGGGAACCACGGTGGTCTATCTGGAGGAAGTGGTTCACATACACTTGAAACTCCTTTGGTTGCATTCACTTTCACTTTTGCTCCCCACTTGGCAATGGCCTGCTGCAAATTTCCCCACCACAGACTTTTGAGGTGTCTCCCTGTTTGCAAAACTATGGAAATCTAATCAACCAGTTACAGAAAAATATCTATAATCTTAAAATGCAAGAACCCATAAAAGAAAGAAAAGGGATTAGAGGCAATTAGGACCTGGAACTGGTTGGAACAGTTGAACTTGAGGTGGAGGCAAATGCTGGGAGCCATGATTGTTCAATCCACAAGTTCTTCTGCAATTTCCTGGCTGTCTATATGTTTAACTTGATGAGCTTTCTTCTGGGGTTATCCACTCAAGAATGCTGCGCATATAAGAGAAAAAGGAGCCAATTGCACTTTGACACTTGTAAAGGATAGAGAATCAGAATTTCCTCCATTAGTATTTGTCTATCCTTGGCTTAGTATATTGGTCCGTTTCTATTTCAAAAATGTCCTGTTTTTAGAAAAATATATATTTTAGTCATAATTTCAAATATATGTGTTAATATATTTGATAGTTGACATATTTATCTAAATATAGTTTGTAAATTCTTTTTAGAAATCATTAATTTGGCTGTAAATATATAAAATTTTTGTTTAGATAATTTGTATACCATAAATTTATCATTTCAAAAATGTTTTTTTTTTTAAAATGTATATTTTAGTCATAAGTTTATATATACATATTAATATGTTTGATATTTGTCATACATATCTTAATATACTTTGTAAATCTTTTTTATAACTTATTAATTTGTATATTTTATGTATGTATATTATAACATACTCAATATATATTGTGATAAAAAAAGGAACATTTTTAAATAGTAAATTTAAAAGAAAGTAGTTTTGAATGAGAGTAAATAATGAATCATTTTTGTAAATACTTTGATTTTTATTTGGTATTTATGTAGAAATCTCATATTTTATTTAGTTCATAAGCCGTAATTAATATTTTAACACACAATCACACCATTTTAGATTACCTATTTTCTGTTTTGCATGGGGTTTAATTGGACATTCAGACTCTTATCCTGTTTGTGAGAAAAACTTTGAACAAGCTGTTCGTCCTGAGAAAGCGTTGGGGGAGGGGGAAAAATTATTAGTTTGGGGTGAATTAAGAAAATATTTTACAATTTTAGGGTAAAATTCAAAAAATTATAGGATTATAATGTTTTTTTTTAAAACGATTTCTAATTTTAGGGTAATTTTACGACAGTAAATAAAAGTTGTGCACAACTTGAAATGATCCATAACCATATTTTTTTAATTATATTATAAATAGAAAATAAAGTAAAAAAAGGTTGCAAGTTTTTGGACTTGATTTTTTTTAAGTAGAAAAATGAGTATAGAATGGATATATAAATTTCTCTGCAGAATACAAATGGAATACATGGACATTTTTTTTGGAAATTACATGTATGCCATTAGAATAAGTAGTAAAAAAGGGAAATAGTCTTTTTTTTTTTACTTTTATGTTGCTGCTACAATTCTCTATGCTCTCTCAAAATTAACATGAAACATATATTTAATTTTAAATAACTAATTTTGGCATACAGACTTATGCACAGGTTAGACTTGCGTGTAGATCCTGTGCGCCACTCTAACTGGAACACAGTTGATTAGTTGGTCATTTTGACAAAAAAAAAAAAGCCCTAAATCTAAAATTTTCTCTAAATTCACTCTAAATTTGTTATTTTTGTCTTCAACTACACTAAATTGATAAATACCCCTGAAGGGGGAGAGTGGATTAGGGTTGGGAACGAACAGAAAGCGGAGGAGAGAAATGACAGATGGCGAAGAAATCAGGATGGAACATATCTGTCTGATTTGGTTGCGGGATTAGAGGCCTTAATTTGCAAAAATACTAAATTAGAGGCGTTAGTTAAGAAACCCGTATCTCTGGGTCATTAAGAGACCCATATTCCAAGTTGTCAGGGGAATGTTATAGCTTCTAGAAAGTCTACAGAGCAGAATGGTGAAAATAATGACTTGGATGGGAATTTGGGCCATATGAACATTGAGAAGGCTGGAAAAGAGAATGGGGCCAACATTAGAGAACAAAAAACGACAGCATGTAGAAATTAAATCTACCCAGATTGAAGGAGAAGGCAATGAAAGTGATTTACCTTCTCCATCACAAGCTTTTACAAACAACAACTCAATAACAGCCGCGGGCTCTACGAGGCAGGCCTGCCGAGGCCAATGATCAGGTTAAGTTGGAACTGCCGGGGCCTAGGCAATCCCGGGTCAGTTCGAGTGTTAAGGGAACTGGTCTCCTTCGTGAAGCCTGACATTATTTTTCTTATGGAAATGCTGGTCCATGCACAAAAAACGGAGGAAATAAAGTTGTTATTGGGATTTGAAGGTTGCTGTGTTGATAAAATGGGGAGAGGAGGGGCTTTAGCTTTACTTTGGAGGACAAAAAACATGGTGCAAGTTACTGGCTTCTCGAATAATTATATTGATGCAGTGGTTATCTTGCCTAATATTCAGTATTGGCGGTTCACGGGGTACTATGGCTTCCCGGAGAGAGCTAGGTGAAGGGACTCTTGGGAGCTTCTACAACGCCTATCCTTTACTTCAACGCTGCCATGGCTTTGAATGAGTGACTTCAATCATATGCTTTCAGCTTATGACAAGGTAGGTGGCATCCCTCGACCTTTATCCTTGCTTCATGGTTTTATTAATTGTGTTGAGAGCTGTTCCCTCATTGATTTACCTTTTTGGCTTTAATTTTACTTGGATGCAACGCCAGGGCCATGAGGATTGCGTAATGGAGAGGCTGGACAGAGCTTTTGCTAGTCAAAGCTGGTTAGACATTTTTGTGCAACATCGTTTGACAAATCTGGTTGCTAATGTATCAGAGTCCAATCTGTTTGTTCGTTGTATCCAATTACCAGCTCCTGGGAAAAGAAAATTTAAGTTTGAGAATACGTGGTTCATAGAAGAGGATAATGGGTCGGTTATTTCTCAATCCTGGAATGAAAATATAGGGCTAGATTTTATGAGGAAAGTGCATAAATGTGGGGTAGACCTGCTTCATTGGAGTAGACATCTGGTTAATAATTTCAATAATAGAACCTGTGAAATTAAACAGAAGATAGCAAAGGTCAGAATACAGAATCCTCTAGGTTTTGAGTGCAAGGATTTGTGTGCAGAGCTCAATGTTTTGGGCACAGCGGATAAAATAACATAAATAAATGTGAAATAAAATAATCATAAAAAAAATAACACTGACAATTTAACGTGGTTCACCTTTTAATTTGGGATACGTCCACGGACAACACTCCGAATATTTTTCTTCCACTAATAAAAATTAATGGGTACAAGAGAAGAGTCTTCCTTAGACACAGACTAGAGGTAATACAATAACTCTGAGATAAACCCAAAAATAGTAGCACAAAAGTGTTTTCCAAAAACACTCCAAAATATTTTCCTCACTATTTTTGTCACTCCCTAATTTTGGAAATATTCCAAAAGTCTAACTCTCTCTCAAATTCTCTTAAATGAATTGAGATTGTTGTAATTCAAATGAAAGAATATCTGCCTATTTATAGAAAAAATATTCAGTGTGAACACATATCAAAAAAGTCAAAAATATTGGTTGAAGGAATTCAATTTAAAATTGAATTACCACAACTTTTGACTTATTTTATTTTATTTTATATGTGATGGGACCCACATGTGGAGGGACCACACCAAAACTTATTCAAAGATTTCAGCGCCTAACAAATCTCCCCCTCCCGACAATGTGGGGGCTCCACCATTCCAGCAGCTAATCGACAGTATTCAAAATATGATCTTGGTAGAATTTTCGTTAACATGTTTGATCTATTTTCTTCTGTATGGATCTTCTCAAGCTGTAGTAGCTTCTTCTCTATCACATCTCTGATCCAGTGATATGTATGTTTTGATCTTGAGTGAAAGGAGATATTCTTTCGAAGACGGATAACACTCTGACTATCACAAAATAATTGATATTTGTCTTGCTGCAATCCAAGTTCTTTCAAGAACTTCTTCATCCACAACAACTCTTTACATACTTCTGTTGCTGCAATAAACTCTGCTTCAGTTGTAGATAGTGCAACGCACTTTTGTAACTTTGATTGTCATGACACAGCTCCCCCTGCAAAAGTGATCAGGTAACCTTATGTTGACTTTATGGAATCAACATCACCAACCATATCTGCATCTGTGTATCCAACTAGCACAGGTTTGGTATCTCCAAAACATAAACATATTTTTGAAGTACCTCGAAGATACCTGAAAATCCACTTTACTGCAGTCCAATGTTCCTTTCCAGGATTTGAAAGGAATCTGCTCACTACTCCAACTGCATAAGCGATATCAGGTCGTGTGCACACCATGACATACATCAAACTTCCAACTGCTGAAGCATATGGAATCTTGTACATCTCATCCTTCTCTTCGTTTGTAGAAGGGCTCTGTCTGGAACTCAGCTTAAAGTGATTAGCAAGAGGACAACTAACCATTTTAACTTGGTCCATTTGAAAACTATGAAGTACTTTCTCAATGTACTTCTCCTGTGACAGCCATAATATCTTTGTATTCATATCTCTGATGAGCTTCATGCCAAGAATTTGCTTTGCTGGTTCCAAGTCTTTCATAACAAAAGACTTGCTCAACTGCTTTTTCAAGTTGTTAATTCTGGAAGCATTCCGACCAACAATCAGCATGTCATCCACATAGAGCAAAAGAATAATGAAATCTTCATCAGAGAATTTCTGTACAAAAAACAATGATCTGAAGTAGTCTTATGGTATCCTTGTTCCGCCATAACAGACTCAAACTTCTTGTACTATTGTCTCGGTGCCTGCTTCAAGCCGTAGAGGCTTTTCTTCAATTTGCAAATATATTCCTCTTTTCCCTTATGTTTGAAACCCTTTGGTTGCTCTATGTATATCTCTTCTTCCAAATCACCATGTAAAAAGGCAGTTTTGACATCCATTTGCTCAACCTCCAGGTTAAGACTTGCTGCTAACCCCAGCACTGTACGGATGGATGTCATTTTCACAACTGGTGAGAAAATTTCATCAAAGTCAATTCCTTTTCTTTGACTGAATCCTTTGACGACCAATCTGGCTTTGAATCTCGGATGGAAACTGTTCTCTTCATGTTTGATTCTGAACACCCATTTATTTTTCAAAGCTCTCTTGCCTTTTGGCAGCTTCACCAGTTCAAAAGTATTGTTCTCATGCAATGATTTCATTTCATCTTGCATGGCTTCAATCCATTTCTGTCTGTGCTCATCAGTCATTGCTTCTTTAAAGTCATTCAACTGCGGTGTTTTTGGAGGCGTTGTCTGATGCCGAATACCATGTTATTTGCAGTAGGCATCAAACGGTCCAATGTATTATCCACCGTTATCTGTCCGGATGCATTTTAACTTTTTTCCAGTCTGTCTCTCATCTGAGGTATGAAATTCTTTAAAGACATTTAGCACCTGATCTTTTGTCTTTAAAGTATACATTCATGTCTTCCTCGAATGGTCATCAATGAAAGTCACAAAGTACTGAGCACCACCCAGTGACTTTGGCATTGACCCACATAAATCTGAATGAATTAGATCTAACACATTCTTCATTCTGGAAGGAGGGGAACTCTTGAAAGTAACTCTGTTTTGCTTTCCTACTAAACAGTCAGCACATTTCTCCAAATGCACTTCATCCATTCTGGGCAACATCTTCCTTTTGACAAGGGTAGTCATCCTTTTCTCACTCATGTGGCCAAGTCGTCTGTATCATAATTCAATAGCACTGTTTTTCTCTATAGCACTTACAATGTCATTGGAGAGTTTTGCATGCATCACATACAAGGTAGCATGTCTTGTGCCTCTAGCCACCACCATGGAACCTTTGGTAAGCTTCCATTGGTTATTTGAGAAGGTACTGCAAAAACCTGCATCATCGAGTTTTCCTGCAGAGATCAAATTCAGACGAATATCTGGAATATGTCTGACATCTCTCAGGACTAATCTGGTACCATTCACAGTCTCCAGACAAACATCTCCTTTACCAACAACTTTTGACAGATTATCATTTCTCATCTTCACAACGCCAAAATCTCCTGCTGTATAAGATGAGAAGAATTTCTTCTGAGACGTGGCATGAATGGTAGCGCCACTATCAATTACCCAACTGGTTTCATGGAATGTAAAATTGATAGTATCATCACAAACGATATTGAATTCGTTCATGGTATTTGTTATGTCATCATCATTGTTGTCATCTCGTTTTACTTCCTTGCCTTTCTGGTCCTTTTTGAACTTTCGGTAGTATTTCTTGATATGACCCTTTGTCTCCATTTTAAAACAAAATGAGACTCCTTCAGCTGACAGTAAACTAATAAAATATTTTCTGATATGGAATATCAGTCAATACTGCAACCACAGAGCATACTAAGAATTTTATAAGACTGACAGACTGGCTCTAATACCACTTGTTGGGCACAGCGGATAAAATAACACAAATAAATGTGAAATAAAATCATCAGCAAAAAAAATAACACTGACAATTTAACGTGGTTCACCTTTTAATTTGGGGTACGTCCACGGACAATACTCCGAATATTTTTCTTCCACTAATAAAAATTAATGGGTACAAGAGAAGAGTCTTCCTTAGACACAGTCTAGAGGTAATACAATAACTCTGAGATAAACCCAAAAATAGTTGCACAAAAGTGTTTTCCAAAAACACTCCAAAATATTTTCCTCACTATTTTTGTCACTCTCTAATTTTTTGAAATATTATAAAAGTTTAACTCTCTCTCAAATGAATTGAAATTGTTGTAATTCAAATGAAAGGATATGCCTATTTATAGGAAAAATATTCAGTGTAAACACATATAAAAAAATCAAAAATATTGACTGGAGGAATTCAATTTAAAATTAAATTGCCACAACTTTTGACTTTTTTTATTTTATTTTATATGTGGTGAGACTCACACCAAAACTTATTCAAAGATTTCAGCGCCTAACACAATGTTCTATTGAACAAGGAAGGAATTTATGGGAAGCAACGGTCGAAGGTCTTTTGGCTCAAGAACGATGATTTGAATTCTCATTTTTTCCATGCACAAGCTAGTACTCACAAGAATCAATGCTATATCTGCGCTTGAAGATGGAAATGGAAATTTGTGTTTGGCTAAAGAAGAGATAGGGAGAATTATTTTCAGGAGTTATTTTCAAAATCTCAGTGAAATGGATTGCATTTATTTTCCAATATGCAGGGGAAAGTCAGTAGGGAAGATAATGAAAATCTGTTTGCTCCTTTTTAGTTAAAGGAGTTTAAAGAAGCTTTATTTCATATGCATCCTGATAAGGCGTCTGACCCGATGGTATGAATCCTGCTTTTTGTCAGAAATTTTGGCATGTAGTGGGGAATGATGTAGTGAGCAATTGTATTTGCTGGATTTAAACCGATGTTTTCCCTGAAAAGCTTAATGATACAAATGTTGTCTTAATTCTGAAAAAAGAGAACCTTGTGTCAGGTAAAGACCTATCTCCTTGTGCAACGAGGTAAACAAAATTCTCTCTAAGGTACTAGCGAATAGGCTAAAGCGTGTGCTGCCTATGATTGTTAATTCTGCTCAGTCAGCATTTATACCTGGATGCAATATCACTAATAACGTGTTATTGGCGTTTGAGATCATTCACCATAAGAAGAGAAAGACGAATGGGAATAGGGGAGAGGTGGCTTTGAAAGTGGACATTAATAAGGCACACAGCAGAGTTGACTGGAATTTTCTCAGACGTATGATAATGCAATTGGGTTTCGATTTCAGATGGGTCAATCTTATCATTTTGTGCGTTACCACAATCCAATATTTTGTTTTGTCTCAGGGAAATGATATTGGTCCCATCATTCCTAAAAGGGACTCAGACAAGGTGATCTGCTCTCCCACCTTATTTATTTATAGTGTGTGCAGAGGGTTTGTGAGCTTTTCCGTAGAGCTGAAGATAGAGGGGATATACATGGATGTGAAGTCAGTCGAAACAGGTCTTGCCCAAGTGTATCTCAATTACTCTTTGCAAGACGATAATTTATTTTTCTTTTAGAGCAATGAGAAAGAAAGTAGGGTAGTCAAAGATATTTTATTGAATTATGAAAGAGCCTCGGGTGAAGCTATAAATTATCAGAAATCAGGCATCTTTTACAGCCCAAATGTGCCTAATTCTGTTAGAAATGTTGAGGGTGCGGCTTTGGGTGTTTCTTCCCCTTTGGATCATGGTAAGTATCTCGGTCTCCTCTCTTTAATTGGATTGAATAAAAACAGGTGTTTGGGTATATTAAGGAGAGACTCAGTGCCAGAATTAATAGCTGGAAAAATAGACTTCTCTCTAGTGCAGGTAAAAAGTTCTTACTTAAAACGGTAGCTCAATCTTTAGTTCTTTACCCGCCTATTGTATGAGTGTCTTTCTCATCCCTCTGTCTACCTGTGACAAGCTTCAGAAGATGAACTTGTTTTGGTGGGAAAATAAAAAGAACCAAGGTAAAAGAATTCATTGGCTCTCTTGGGACCGTTTATGTGTGGCTAGGAAATATGGCGGACTGGGATTCCAAAATTTGCATTGTTTTAATTTAGCAATGCTTGGCAAACAATGGAGATTTTTACCTAATTCTGATTCTCTTCTAAAATCTTCAAGGCTAAATATTATCCTGATGTGGATTTCATAGATGCAGTTCCGAGTTTTTTATGAAAGAGCATTATACGCACTCAGTCTTTGTTAAGAATAGGCATTCGCTGGAGAGTAGGAGATGATCTACAGATTAATATTTAGAGAGATCCATGGATCCATTCTATGTGGATGCCTAGATTGGAAAATTTGAAGGTAGCTGACGTTATGTTACCCAATAATATGGGATGGGATATGGAAAAACTGAGAGCTTTGTTTTGTATGGAGGATGTGAATAGAATTTCTGCTATTCCTTTAAGTAATACAAGGAGTGATTGCCGCGTTTGGCATATGACAAAGAGCGAACATTATTCAGTGAAGACAGGTTATATGGTAGCAGTGAATAACTTTGCTAATATTAATTTCAATGCCTTTCCTGGCCCGTGGTTGAAGTTATAGCGCCTTCAACTCCCACCGAAACACACAGTATTTTTTGTGCGAGCGGTGAGGGATATTCTGCCCACGAAGGTGTCACTGGCACAGAGAGGTGTCCTGTTCAGTTAAATTGCTTATGTTGTGGTGACTTGGAGAATGTAAATCACGCCCTGCTGCACTGCTCAAGGGCAAAAGATTGTTGGAACAGATTGGGTGTTTATTTTACTAATGTGTCATTTGCTTCTTTCTTTACAGAGATGTGGGAGAATGGGGATAACTCTACTATTTTGTCTGCTAGTTCTCTCCTTTGGAGTTTATGGTATCACAGAAATATTCTACTATGGAAAGGCAAATATTTTGTTCCTGCTCAGATTATTAATCGTGCAGTCAGATCTAGGAACGAATGGAGCATGGCCAAAGTGTTGGATTTATCAGCTATTCCAGTGTCTAACGCAACTTCAACTTCAAGGACTCTCAGTTGGAGCAAACCTCAAGCTGGCAGATTCAAGTGTAATATTGATGCTAGGAGCTTTAAGAGGGAAGGTAAGACAATTTTTGCAGCTGTGGTTAGGAATCATAAAGGAAATTTGTTGGTGGTTTTTCAGGGTTCATAATCCTCTATTCATTCCCATGATAGCAGAAGCAATTGCTTTAAAAGAGGTTGTCGTGCCTAAAGAGATAAATTTTTAGGTAGACTAACTCTATAACATCATATGTAAACTAATTCAATCACGCAATAATATTAATATGCATTTAATTGTTTTATTCTCATAAATTGACAGTTAATGAATTTACATATATGTTACTGTGTGATCGAATTAGTTTACGAATGATGTGATAAATTGAGTCTTACCTAAAAATTTCTCGCTAAAAAATTCTGGCTTTAATAAAGTTGCTGTCGAAATGGACAACATGGAAGTTTTTACTGCTATTAGTGAGGATCAATTACTTCTTGTGGAATTTGGGGGTATTATTGAGGAGTGCTTGAACTTAAGTAGTTTTAATGATCTAACTTTCTATTGGATTAATCGACGTGTTAATCTAGCCACTCATTCTCTTGCTAGGGTGACTATTCTTTATGCAAGTCGGTATATTTGGCAAGATTTTTCTAGCTTTTTGAATTATGTTTTAAAATTGAATTTGCTTTCTTTTAAT
Organism: Triadica sebifera; assembly: GCA_023653625.1. Classification (NCBI taxonomy): domain Eukaryota; kingdom Viridiplantae; phylum Streptophyta; class Magnoliopsida; order Malpighiales; family Euphorbiaceae; genus Triadica; species Triadica sebifera. Next base: position 24,264,523 of record CM042910.1, on the reverse strand, counting down.
TCGGAAACTGAGCAAGAGTCCTAGGATCGAGTGTATGGGGAAGGTCTATTTGACCAGGGCTTTAGTTAGATTCTTGTTGCTTTTCCTCTTGCTGGTTTGTGTTTTCGTTTTTGCTTTTTATAGATTTTATTATCTTTTTTTTTTAGGAAAAAAAAACCATGTAACTTGCTACAATCTGAAGAGTCAAGAAGTGTTTGATTTTTAATTAAAATAATAATAAGTGCGTTTGGTTTTCTATATTGAGTAGTAGAAATTTTCCAGCAAGACAGGTAGAGGAATGAATAGTTTGTTCTTGGTAGGTGTACTGTAGCTTGTCTACTGCAATTTCAATACATTACTGACAAAAAGAAACTGATTGTAACCCTACACCTATTTCACCCACCCACCTAAACCTATCTCAATAGTTTTGCTTTGCAATTCCGCTACAAAGACCTTTCCTAGTTGTGATTTGTGCTTCTTCTTGAGCAGTTAATACATAATACAATTAACAAATGATGCTGGTGCAGTAATTATTGTTATTAGTATTAGTTACTTAGTACATTATTAAACAGGCAATTATCAATCAAGCATAACAGCTTCTTAATTGTTCCTCACTCAAAGCAATCCATTTGAAAGGGTTTTCCATCAAGTAGGAGAGTGTAATTAGCTTTGATGCCTAAGCTCAGCTTGCTATTAATATTTAAACAAAGAAATTTGGAAATTGAGGAAAAAACTACTGAGGCCATGCTTAAAATAAGAAGAATCATATATATGTTTATCATTTGTACCTAATATAATAATTTATCATTATCACCTAATGCAAATTTCCTCAGACTTTCTCCACTTCAACAACTACACCTTCACTAGATCTTCTGTTGAACTGCCTTTCTCATTACATTATCATAGCCAGAGTAGCAAGGCATATAGTATTAAATGAAAATTTCTTTCTAGTTATGATTCATAAAGTCGATATATATGTAAAATTATGATTACTTTTCATATATGATAATTTATAATTAAATTAATAATTTATTTATACACTGATTTAAATAATTTAAAAAGTAATTTACTTTTTGTTCCTTTAATCATTTTCTCAAAACTTTTATTCTTCTAGAAAGCAAATACACAACTGAAATTATATTCATTAAAAGTTTGGAGGATTTTTGTTAACATTGTTGCAAAGTTAGAATTAAATGAATGGCTCTAAAAGAAGCTCGTCAGTATACTCATTTCATATTGCATTATAGAGCATTTCTTGTTTCTAATTTTTAAGAAATCCAATCAAATACATATATTTAAGAAAGTATTATTGATGATGAAAATCAATTTAAATTTGGTTTTTTTTTCGAAATAAAAAAAAATCATAAGAAGAAACTGCCTATTTATTAGCATTTATCTTTACAAAATAATTGAATTGTTCATTAATTAATCCACAATTAAAAGAGAAATTTACACCAGACGTGTCCCCACCTTAACTCCCTGGTTTATACTTGAGATCCCTCGCCTCAAATCGATGACAGGACCTGTAACTTCTGACAGCACCACCATGGTTTTAGACTGAATTCTTAAATCTTTCCTTCCTCTTCAAGTATACTTGTACTCAACAACGACCTGTTTGATCTTTTACATATCACCCAATTCCCTTTTTCCTGTCAGAACTAAACAAAACAAAAATCTCGTTGTATTAGATCCATTTCCACTTCCACTCCCATTTCTTCCCTCAATTAACCAGAGTACCCACTAATTACCCAGAAAAGAAAAGTAGAAAAAGAAGGCAAAGTTGTGAACTTTCCTGTCTAAATTAACAATGGTAGAGACCGCGCCACTAGGACGGTTTCCGTACCGGCGGCTTGAACTGAAGCGGTGGGTGACAGCATTCTCGACTTCGCATAAAACCCTTTTCACTGTCTTATGGATCGTCGCATTTGCATCGGTGTTTGTATGGCAGCGGAACGTGGTGAGCGGAGGATTCTCGATGTTCTGGCGGGTGCCAATGAGGCCGATACCGAGATTGAGACCTGTGGCATTTAATTTGACCGATTTTGGTGGAGTGGGTGATGGGGTTACGTTGAATACTGAGGCGTTTGAGAGGGCGGTTTTGGCGATTTCGAAGCTGGGTAAGAAAGGTGGAGGGCAGCTAAATGTGCCTCCTGGGAGATGGCTCACGGCCCCGTTTAACCTTACTAGTCATATGACTTTATTTCTTGCTGAGGATGCTGTTATACTTGGAATTGAGGTTAGTGTTCTGTGTCTCTTGCTTTATTTGAGTTTTGGACTGTGCACTTTTTTTTATTAATAGTGGGTGTTCCGTTAATTATTGAGTTCTAATGGTTAATTTCCAATTTTAGTACGATCTTTCTATAAATTTAAACCACTGTCTTCAATTCGGCATGCATCGACTTATAAGTAGGATAGCCAATACTGATGCCCTGGAAAGTGTGTTCAAGCTAGGATACCTAGATGTACATGGTGGATATGCTATTTAACATTCATATGTTTGGGATTATGATTGCAAAGAATATTCGCTATTGAGGAGCAGGATAAAGGAAAGGTGTGATTATTGATAACTTATGCAATTTATTACTTTTGAAATGAGTAGGGTGCGCATTAAAATGCAATTTATGCATCAATTGAGTGTAAAACATCCAAATTTAACTGAACATAAAGTCTTTTAAAGGGCTGATTTTTATGTTTTTGCACTTGTTAGGGTAGCATTAATATATGCCACTTTCCCTCTTCAAGTGTTGCTTTTAGTTCTTAGGAGTTTTCTATTTCTATGCTGTTTAAGCAGCCAGTCATGGTTGCGCAATTGCTAATTTGTTTTATTTAGAAAGCTTGCTCTATATTTGTGCCGCATGGAGGGCATCTGCCAATGTATTTCTTGAAGTTTGCCTAAGGTCACATTTATGCTTTTCCATGAACCTGAAGTGCAATATTTTCCTCAACTATACAATAATTTGCCTGCATTTTTTGGGTGTCATGACTCAGTTTCTGCTGTAAGTCTTGCTTCATTCTCAAGAATTGGGTAATATAACAGTCGTGCAGCTTATCTTGACAAGGTTGAATGGTGATGTGAAGGAATGCTTAAAATGAATGTTACTTGAGATATCTTTTTCCTTATGGCGTGTAAGTGTTGGGCTACAGCTAAAGTGGAGAATCCCTGTATTTTTTTTAAATATTTTCCATTTGCTTTTGGCGCATACCTGAAATCCTGAAGTAGAGACCATATATGGCTGCTGACTATATATTTTTCATTATTCATAACATATGTCAGCCACAACCCATTATTCTGTCTGGAGAGAGAGATGCGTGACAATACATTTATTCACTTAGGAACATATACCTATGTTAATTATTGAATCCAATCCTTGAGAAGATACCAAACTATAGATATTTATATTAAATTGAAATTTACATTTTGTTGAAATATGAAAATGTCACATGACATAATTGACCAATAAACTACCAGATGGTATGCATGAGTAAAATGGTAATCTGCAAATTGTTTAAGACTTTCCAAATTGTTATGCCTATGACTTATGTTGACATAATTAAGACTGCCTACTTAACTTCCTTTTTAGCAAATAAATTATTTTCATTTTGTTTTGTTGATTCTAGTGAAGCAAACTTATTACTTATTTTGTGTTTTATTCCCATATGTGATATTAAACAGGATGAGAAGTATTGGCCACTAATGCCCCCATTGCCATCATATGGATATGGGAGAGAGCATCCAGGACCGAGGTATGGGAGTTTAATTCACGGTCAAAATCTCAAGGACGTTGTTATAACAGGTCAGTTAATGCAATTTTCAAGAGTCTCACTGAATTAACCCTCTGTTGCATGTTCTGATATTTTGTTTTAAAATCTTTAATGCGGACAGTGACTGGTAGAATATGCACATTTACATTGTTTATGGCTAAATGTAGCCTGAGAATCATCAAACTCATGATTTACATTTTTTTTTTCTTTTAATTAGAGGGAGGGATATAGAACTTGATATCTTTTATAAAGATATCGATTTTCTGTGGGAGAAAGATAAGCTATTCTAATCCACTGTTATTTTGAACCGAGTAATCCCTTACATGACATTCTGAAAAGTTATCAAAGTGAAAATAGGAGTTTTGTTGAGCAGCCGGAAGCTGATTTCTGAATGTAGAAAGAAGTTTTCTCACATGACATTCTGAAAAGTTATCAAAGTGAAAATAGGAGTTTTGTTGAGCAGCCAGAAGCCAATTTCTGAATTTAGAAAGAAGTTTTCTCATGAAGATAACAAATTGTGTAAATAAAGAATGTTTATCTGAGACGTCTAGAAACTGTTATTAAAAAAAGGAGCTTCAGGAAGAAGTAAGTTTGAAAATTTTGAATCTTACCAGCAACCTATGATAGTGCTTTAGTCATTAAGACTTCCCATATGGAAATTAACTGCCATATATTTGTTGGGACTGAGGGCAGCCAATGAAGCCAATTTTCTTAGCCATTTTATGTTATATTTAAAACTAGAAGAAACCTGGGGTGGCTATTTTATGCCACCTAATGTCGTAAAGTTCCATTGATTGTGATGCTTTCAACTGGTGCACCGCTCAGAAGTCTTCTACAAAATTAATAGAGGTTTGGGTTACTTTTCCTACTGCAGAAATTTTGCAGTAAAATTCAGCAACAAAATGTTGCACAATGAGAGATGGAGAGAAGAGGGGAAGATGAGTGGTGAGGAGTAGTTCTTTACACTTGAGTCACTTTTTGAACTGTGTTTCCAGTCAAAGACCATCAATAAAATCAATTCTATCATCCATTCAGGTTCACCCCCCATTGTTGGCATATTTAACTATTGGAATGATGGCTTCACCGTTGTTAATACGACATAATTTGTGGGTAGCAATCATTTACATCCCTCCTAGTTTGAAATGCTTATCAGCAGATATAAAATTAGGTAAGCCTAGCTCATGTCTTGAATGATGTTATGGTGAGCATTGAATTTTTTTTCAGCCTGTTTTATTAGCAAAATGGTTATTTGGACTCAATTAATCTGATACTAGCTTACCTTTGCTAATAAACAGGACACAATGGTACCATAAATGGACAGGGTCAAACATGGTGGAAAAAGTATCGTCAAAAGCTTCTCAACCACACAAGGGGGCCCCTTGTTCAGATAATGTGGTCAAGTGATATTATAATCACTAACATAACATTGCAAGATTCCCCATTTTGGACACTCCATCCTTATGACTGCAAGAATGTAACAGTCCGGAATGTCACAATTTTGGCTCCCTTATATGAAGCCCCAAACACCGATGGAATTGATCCTGGTAAGTAATCACTAAAGTTGTATTTTTCTCTCAGCGGAAATAATGATGGGCTAAATAAATGGCTTTTCTTTGACATCAACTTATGATCAACCTCTTTATTGATCGGAATCTCTTATATTTGGTGTAAAACTTTTTTTAAGAGATGAAATATCAATTGAATAACTAGTTAGCAGTAATCATTCCACATAACAAATAAGGAAAAGTAATTGGTACCTTAAAGCAAGCAGAAAACTGTCTTATCTATGGTTAGTGGGAAATTCTTCTTTATCGATGTTTAGGTGGTATAATTTTAGGTATTTTGGAATTTATGAGATTGTTCTTTTTTTAAGAATTTGCTTAAAGCGGAAATCTCTTTTGAACTTCAACACTGAGTTTTAAATCTATTATCAATTTTTTTGCTACTTACTTTGTTTTATTGTTCCTAAACTGACTTGATTCTTGTGCTTCACAAATTGCTCCCCTATCACTTCATTTCATTTCTACCTTTCCTTTTTTTTTTCCTGGTTCTTTCTTCACTTCTGCAACTTGGTAGTTGGTAAGGTGTAATTAATAATACCTTAGTAGGTGATTATTTAGTTGGTCTGCAGAAAAACCTCTTATCTTATTGTAGGCACTATCCATATTTTACTCGTGTTCCTAGTGTCTTCTATGGTAAAGCATGTTTATAAAGTCTGCTAGCAATTTCTTCCTTTCATCCTGATTCTGCCTCAAAAATTTTGGGCATAAACAGATTCCTGTGAGGATATGGTGATTGAAAACTGTTATATAAGTGTTGGGGATGACGGGATTGCAATAAAGAGTGGCTGGGATCAGTATGGAATTGCATATGGACGACCTTCAAAGAATATTATCATCCGTAATCTTGTAATTCGCTCCATGGTCAGGTGAAATTTCTTTTATAATTTTCTTTTCCAACTTGTATGTTATATGAAAATTTTCTCATTTTTGTTTATTTGTAGTCCATGTGACGGGTACAGAATTTTCTGATTTTGTGATGAAAACGTTACATAATTAAAGGAGAAGAAATGACTACTATTTATGGCTATCCTAATACAGTTTACCATCATTGTTTTTGGTATACTTCACATACGTAACATCATTTAAATGAAACCTGGTCACCCATAAAATGGAAAATGAAAAGCTTCACTTGATGAAACAGCTGAAACAATCTGGCGACCTGAATATTGGTTGATTCACAATTGCAGCTTGCTGCATGTGGAACTCTCTCAACTGGATTGTGAATAAAGCTCTGTACCAACTACTACAATCAGATTATAACCTAAGTTATCCTGGCATGTGTAATTGTGTGTCTTCACTCTTAAAATGGTGACTGATATCCACCTCGGTTGAATTTTGCAACAGTGCTGGCGTATCAATTGGCAGTGAGATGTCAGGTGGTGTGTCAAATGTCACTATGGAAAACCTCCTTGTGTGGAGCTCAAGGCGTGCGGTTCGGATCAAGACTGCCCCTGGAAGAGGTGGATATGTTCGACAAATAGTGTACCGCAATATAACATTTGACAATGTCCGAGTTGGTATTGTTATCAAGACAGATTACAATGAACACGCTGACGAAGATTATGATCCAAAGGCTGTTCCAATACTCAAGGGCATAAGCTTCACAGGGGTTCATGGTCAAGGAGTTCGTGTGCCTGTGCGAATACATGGGAGTGAACAAATTCCAGTGAGAAATGTGACATTTCAGGATATGTCAGTGGGCATAACATACAAAAAGAAGCATATATTTCAATGTGCCTTTGTTCAAGGTCGTGTAATAGGAACTATATTTCCTGTTCCTTGTGAAAACCTTGATAGGTATGATGAGCAAGAACGACTCATTAAGCATTCAGTCTCCCAGAACTTGACAGACGTAGATTATGATTTTTGACAAAATGTTGGGTTCTACTTTCCTGGGATAACTTTCTCGATCTGTATGAGATAAATCACCTTGGAGCAGTTAATCTTATTCTTACACTTCCTGCCTAATGTCATTTTTCATGCCATTGTTATAGAGGCTTTTTTTTTTTCCTTGCATGTACAGAAAAATTCGAAATGCATAAATTTATGAGGTTACTGATAATGCATAGCTTGTTTTTACATGGATCAAAACGTGCCCTAATTTTCGATTTAACGTGAGGAAGGGACATTAAAGATTCCTGAACAAAGTTAAGGTCTTTGATGATTGCTGCAAACATTGATTGAATTCTGGATGCCCCAGGGATTACCTTTAATGTAATCGCTGTACATGGATGGAGTGGTGGACAAAGTCTTGTGGGTGTTTATGAAAAGTGGTAAAGAGTGGGGGATGGATTCTTCCTAAATCTTAAAAGTGGCAAACAAGTGGGGTGGAGCTTTTCTTGCCCTAAAGTAGTAAAAGCAAAGCAGAGAGAATAAAATGGATGATGGTGTTCTATGAAAGACTCGAAGGAATATTTTCAGTCTTTTTCTTGACTTGGAGAATATTGGTGTAATTTGGAAGTGAGTTGTGGCACTTGAATATATTCACTATTCAGAGCTTTCAATCCCTCTTTTGATATTGCATTATTATTAGACGTTGGATCAAATCCCACATAACTAATTGCTCTTCTAATAATGAGTGATGGATTCTTCCAATGTTTGTTAATTTTGAGTTTTGTAGAGATTTTACTTTTCCCTTTATTTTTAATTTGTTTCTGCTGCTACTTATTATCTCTAAGGATGATTACTTATAAAATCCAATAACTCCAACAAATTAATACACTCTTACTCTCTTAGATTATGAGTTGTCCTTTCTATTTTCTCTTATAAGAGTAAAACAAAAAGGAAAGAAATCTGCGTTTTTTTTTTCTCTTTTCCCTTTTCTGTCTCTTCAATTTCAAGAGATTCCTAGTGGATGTCCTATCTTGATAAAACAAATCTAGCACCAAAAGGCCAAAGCTAGTAACTAAATCGAAGTTGCACTCAAAGAAAATTCAACCGAAGTTGATTGGTGTAACTCATAAAGTTTCTTCTATCACTCATTATCAAAAAATATTTGCTTAGATTGGATTTATATGTATCAAGTTATTGAAAAAAAAAATTGTTTTACATTTTTTTATTTTTTTATTTTTTTAAAAAAAAAGAAGTTTCAATATCCGACTTATTAGCGAGAACTTTGATTTCTGAACAAATTTCTCCTAACTTTTTGTTAGCAGCTCTATTTGTAAATTTCTTTATTTAATGAGCTCTTTTTTTCTGTTCTATTTCAGTATGATTGTAATTAAATATTTAACTCATAATTTTCTGCTTTCATAAAGTCTTTGGTCAGATTAGATATTCACTAATTCATCAATCGGATCCAATTTGCAAGTCCGAAAACTTTTGCTCATAAGACATAAGTATACAATCAGTTGGATAATGATAATATAATTCAAAAAGAAATAATCTATGACAAAATCAAACAAATCATTAATACAGCAAAACTTTCAAAAATAACAGATCTTGCTACGCGCATATAGATCTTGTTATAATTAATATTATTATTATTATTATAATATACAATGACCATCATCATTAGCTTAAAATTATTGATTAAGTAATTAGGTGAGAAGCAAGTGATAAAGCACGATTTGAACACCAATTGGTTTGGTAAACCCAACACCAACCCTTTGTCAACTCGTTAATGCATGTGATTAAGACTATTGGAAATTCAGTTTACTTGTACCACTTTTACGTTTTCTCTATATATACAATTATAAATTCATACCCAAAAAAAAAAGAATACTACAAAATACTTATTAAAAATCCATTGGTCTACTCTGCCGCCTCAAATTGAGACAAAACTAAGAAATTAATTAATCGGTTATTAAACTATATAGTTTATTAATGTTGGCAGCTTTAGCATATATTGTATATATAGGCTGTTCATCAAAATTTATATTCTAAATTTTAAAAAATTATTTAACTCTCCATCTTCTATTTTTATTTGTGGCACAGACAGGGAAGATTCCTCTTTCCACACACACGTTTGTTTTTTTTTTTTTGTTGGAAGGACACGTTATCTTATGTGAGTTTTTCTTTGTTTTTTTAATAGAGGTGAGGATGTTTTAATAATGGGAAACATTCATTAATGATTTCATATTTGAAACAGAAAATTCATAATTTAAGTGGATGAAAATATAGCTTATAATTTTTTTATTCCATCTTCGCATAATAAATCAAGTCGATTTGAAAATGAGTTTTAAAAAAATTAATTCAATAAGAGCGAATCAGTGGTTTGATCAGAATTCAACCCAAATAATAAAAAATTGGATAAAACGAAATGAAATAACACAGCGTATTTATGAATTATGACAACGCTAATAACACTCAGCGCGCTTGTAAATGTTGAAGTTTTTTTTTTTTCCTTCTTTTGGCAGCTTTTTCAAAGAATAATGTAATTGCTAATGAGTTCAAGATTTTGGATGATCTACTCAACTGAGCCTGTCGAATTGGCATGAACAACAGAGGAAAAACAATAGAATTTTCATCGAAATGGCTTTTCCAAAAAATTAGAAAGAATAATAATAGTGAAAGCATGGTTAGTTGAGATAATTTGATACTTTTTTCTATTAGGAAAAACAATAGAATTATCGTCGAAGTGGCTTTTCCAAAAAATTAGAAAGTATAATAATAACTAAAATAAAATCAAAATAATCAACCCTTGAGATGATTTGACACATTTTTCTATTAAGAAGGGTTTTAAATTCGAATCTTGTGAATGAAAAAAATATGTACTAAAAGAGTTCTACTCCAGACCAATAATTAGCTTGAATCGGATTAATTAAAGTCATTAACTTTTATACAATTCAAAAATAAAATAAAATCAAAACAAACCAAACCAAAGAAGGCCCCAATCAAACTGACCCTACTATGAAACTACACTCTACCTTACACAATTGCTTCATCCTCATCGTCTCTCTCTCCACCCAAAATTATTACACTTCATAAGCCTAGCTAGTAAGTAATAACTAATACAAATAATTATTATCTTAATTATAATAATAATAGTTGTGGTAGGTGGACACGGAACTAAGGATTAAAGGTTGTTGAGAGGTTAGTTTGGTGGAGCTCAAGGAATTCAGAAAGATAAAAAAAATATAATTAATTAATTAATTAATATAAAGGCATTTAATTAGCATTATCATTAATCATATAATATGATATGATATGCCTCTCCAGGAAGTTGGCATGATCTAACGGTCTTTGTTTATTATGGAAAAAGGGTTGGGTCGCCATCAACGGTGGATCAAATAAATTAATAAAGAGAGGTCACACTCATATTGACTCCATGATTAAGGTTATTTATTAGCTTAGACCTAATTAACTTGTCTTTGTTTAATATAATTGCAAATCACAAAGTATCCTATATTCATATTATAATCTCATTTAATCTATTCGTGTGGAAATTGAATTTTATCCTTGATTGCGATAATAGACCAATTGATCGGTTCATGAAAAACTTATTAATTAAGTTTATTCCTTAAATTCATCAGTTTTATATAAAAATTAATCTTAATCAATCCATTAAAACTTATTTAAATACAAATGCATGCTATTTTTGCTGTGAGACTAATACATACATTGCGGAAAAATGTAAGAATTAATATTGGTCATTTTTAATTTTTTTACTTAATATAATTATTTATATTAATTAATCTTATACTTATCCTAATAAACTAGAAAACCACATCGTTATGTATGCATCAATCACAAAATCAATTAACTTTCGTTATTTTTCCATATTTTAAAATAAAAAGCTTAGTCTTTTTTTTTATTTTGTGATTCTATGAAGATTACAATTTGTAAAATAAGAAATATATGAGGCTATTTTAATTTAAAAAATAAAAATATTTACCCCGTATATATATATATATGGATTTGATTTTTTGGATATTTTTATCCAGCCCTAATTGGACATTAGCTATGAAATTTAATATCGAACGAAAAATTATCATTGGTGCTTTCAATAAATTATAACGTGACCGAGATAATGACTTGCCTTGTCTTCTACAATTGAATTATGATAATGGGATAATAATAATAATAATAATTTGAATTCATCATTTCAATAATAATAAGACCATTATCTCTTCAGTTGACGTAATTAATAATAATTTTTATTATTAATTCTCTTTCATTGCATGTGATGGGTTGAAGCAACCGTCACGTACAGTGTAAATAATCTCAATATATATATAAAAAAAAGATAATAATTACAAGATGAAAATTAATAACATATTTTCTTTAAAAAAATAATAAATTTAACATATAATTTCTGTACTATTGAGATATATTTTACAAAAAATAAATAATCATATTATTAATATAAATCAAGTAGAGTCGATGAGATATTGATATGACGTTTTTTCTTTTGCAAAATTTTAGAAATTTTATTTTATAATTTTTAGCAATTAAATTAGTAATTAAAATATAATAAAAGATATTTTATATCATTATTTTTTATAAGGATAAATATCATATGTTAATAAGAAATTTAATACAAATAAAATTGTTAGCTTTTTACCATATAAATTTAAATTATAAAATAAATGAAGAACACATACGAGATTACAGATAAAGTAAATTGAACACAATTTTTTATTCTCAAAAAGAGTCTCACACAATTTACTTGGGAGGATATGAACTAATAACTAAGAATTAGGGGGGCACTAACAGCAATCTCAACAGGCTAATAAAGCTTTACCTACAAAAAAAAAAAGACAAAATTTGAGTTAAATTTAATTTTTTTTAGTTTTTATTTTTTTGAATTGCAATATAAATTTTCTTGATTCTGATATTCATAAAATCATTGTTAATATTATAGCAATTTTTTTTTCATCCTATATTCATAGAAAATATTTTGATAGTTTTCCATCTTAATATGTTAATAATGTCAAATAATTTACTACAAAATTTAAAAAAAAAACAAACAATAAACTATTTTCTTGCTGATGTGATCCTCTCTGAATCTAAGAGTAGGAAATAACATCTTTTTTTTTAATTTTTCAAGAATTTTGAGATTTTTTAATTTTTTTTTAATTTATAATCTCTTATATTAGTGATAATAATAGGCATTTGATATTTTTTTATTAATATATTATAAATTCAGTTCTACTAAAATATTATATTAATTGCAAATATTTATTTGGTTAATAATTTAACTTTAATAAAATACTAAAACTCTATTTTTTAATTAACTCTATTTATTAATAGTTATCCATACTTTATTATTTCATTGGGTTTTAATCTTTTTATTTGTATCATGAAATTATTTTAATTTCTTTTCTTTTAAAATTTTAAATATTTTAATTACAATTTTACAAATAAAAATTTTTATCAAAAAATAAATATATTTTTTCACCGAGCTCGAAACAATCAAACACAACTAGTTATGTATATTTAAGTAACCAATCAAAATATTAAGACAAAAATTAAAAAATTAAGTGGATATACTAATTATTAGTTTTTATGTAATTCGTATTGCAAAAAGTAATTAATTCGAATTTTTGACTTTTTTTTTTTTGAGAAACGAATTTTCACATTTCATTTATCTTTAATAAATATGGATTGATTTAAAGAAGAAAGAAAAAAAATATCTGTACGTATAAAGACAAAACCAAAAAGAGAAGTGGGTGTTGTAAGTTTGTGGAACAATAAGGCTGTTCGGTGAAGCAAACGAAAGAAAGGCAGCATGCGGATAACGTGACGGATTAAGAAAACATGAACCCATTTCATTTCATTTCATTTCATATTGATAGTGATTGTCTCTGGTGTATGCAAGAGTACGGTTAATCACTCCACCATTTCCAAATTCGCTAAATCTAGTCCACAGATCATCACTACTTACTTGAGCAATATGGACCCACTTTTTATCTTTTTTACTTTTCAGATGGAGGACTGATTTCCTGGGACATTCTTACGCCAGGTTCACGAGGAAAATCTTCTCTTTGAGACTTAAACCAGTAACTCCCCCATTGATAATAGGCCACGTGTGCGTTTCAAATCTATCTGCTAACTTTGCATGGGCACCGCACCGCTCGCTCTCATCTAATGATCGAATGGCCTCACCTCATTCACCCACCCTTGCCTCTTGTCTCCTCCGCTTCCGCGTTTTCCACACATTCCCTATCCTCTTCCATACTCATTTTGTTTGTTTATTTATTTATTTATTTATTTATTATTATTATTATTATTATTATTATTATTATATATATTAATAATATTTTTATATATATTTATTATTATTATTATATATATTAATAATATTATTATATATTTATTATTATTATATATATATATTAATAATATTATTATATATATTATTATTATTATTATTATTATTATATATATTAATGACTAAAATATTTTTTGTATTATTTATCATATTTGGGTTGAATTTTCTTTTTTTTTTTTATGCATTTACTTTTGACATATTTCTTAATTTTGTAAAAAAAAATCACAAATGGACTATATATAAAAATTTAAACTTTCTTATTTTATATGATAAAATATATATTTTCTTATGAGAAAATCAAAAAATTATTCTATAATAAAGCTGTTTATTAATTTAATATATTATATTTTTTATTTGGAAAATTTAGGATGTGGATTGGTCCAATTCGGACCGATACAGTTTTATAAATTCTAATATTGATACATTATATCGAACCAAAACCAATACTAAGAGGGAAAAAATAGTGGAAACCTAAAAAAGGGTCTAGATGTAGTGCGCCTCCACTTTGTTGTCTGCACAATACGCAACCCTGATGGATTCATGCAACAAATTTTTTTTTTTTTACCTGTTATATAAATTTACAAGTTATCCTTATGAGTAGGTATTACATTATTGTCTACATGTAGTCTGTAAATTTTTTTAAAAATTGCATTTAATTTTTTTGTCTCAGTAATTTTGATAAAGTAATACTATAATAATTACACAATATAATGAATTAAAAAAATCGTTTAAATTCAATTCTATAAACACATAAATAAATCATTTAAGCACAATTTTTTTTTATAAATTATGTATTTTATATAAGTAGTGATGTGACTTTCAATTATCAAAAATATTTTATATAAACAGTGATGCAATGTCTAATCATAAAAAATAATGTGTATTATTGTAAAAATATGTAAGGGAGATATTTTATTATATGAATTAAATTTTGAGAATATTAGTATTATAAATTAAAAGTGAAGTATATTACTGTACGTTCATACTAAATTGAATGACTATTTTATGAAATTTACCCCATAAATATGCCCAAGGGCTAATAAGTTCAAGTGGAAAGAGATTTTTGTTTTTTTTTTTTGTCATTGAAAGTTTTTTTTGTGATTAAAAGTAATATTTGAGATACAAAAAATAAAAAAAAATATTAATATGATAAATAACAAGTAATAACTTTAGCAGCTTTTATAATTTAAACATTAATGTTTAGTCTTTTTTTCAATTTAAACTTTTTTATTAATTCAAATCCTAATATTTATAACATTTTTTATGTAATCATTTGTTAACTATTCGTTTTTTTTATGAAAATTTGAAATGAATAAAAAGCTTATTATTTAGATATTACACTTGAATGCAAATATGAATTATTTTCTAAAAGTAACAAAAACAATCATTTGAAGTGAGAATTAATTAAATATTTTATGAAAAAAAATTAATTAAATATGAATTTAGATTATAAAAGACAAAATTCACTCCGGAAAATCTCGTGAAGGTTGATTAACATATTAGCACTGCATCACATGTATGATATATGATATATCCTTTCCTTTCCAATCCAATGGTGTAGAAATTTCCCACGAGCAATTGTCAATCAACTAACATAGTCCACGTGTCTAATATTCATTGGATGAAGCAAGGTGAACATGCTGCTTGTTTTCACTGGCGGAGTGGTCCCCGGTGCTATCAATTTTGGACACGTTGGTATAGGTAATTAAATATTCAAAATTTATATAAACATATTTTATCATACAAATTTACTAATATATTATAAAAATTAATATATATTTTAAAAAATATATCTTGAAAAAATATATTTATAATATAAAATTATATTATTTATTATAAATGTGTTAAACTACTATAAATACTACATAATTTCACACGTGGGAATCGAATTGCCAGCTGTGAAGCGTAACTTAAAGCCGCACCACCGCATCTATTTCTGGCGCCGTCTAAACTGGCAGTGGCAGAAATCGCTGACACGACGTTGAAACAAGTGGCAGTGAATTTATACGGCAACTTGGATATGTTTTGACTTGCAAATCCCCCACAAGCGCTACTGCAATACTGCACTACTTACTGTCACAACTTACAAGCCTATCAAATTTGGTGAAATTTTACCGTATCATATTCTATCCGCATTAAAATGTTAAGTCTATTTTTTATGTAACACTAGAAGTAAAATAATTATTATAATACCATTTATTTATAATTTTTTATACAATACAATATATTTTTTTAAATTATTGATAATTTTTTTTAAAATAAAGATTTGAGTTGAAAAAATTAAAAAATTATAATATTTTCACAAAATTAACAATTATTTGAGATTTTTTTTTAAAATGAAGTAATATTTTGAGACTAAAAGAGTAACATTTACTCATCGTTACTGAGGTTTTTCTCTATTTCATGAAATTATTTTTATTTTATAAATTAATACATTTAATAAATAAACTGCGAAAAGTCATTTATAATTTTTAAAATTAAAATGTAAGTAATATGTTTATTGCTGAAGCATATCCAATTTTATAGTTTCCATTGACGACCAAAATTTTTGATTTATTTTCCCATTTTCGAATATAATTGCCAGCGACATTTGTTCACGATAATCTTATTTCATTTGATTGAGAATATTTATGCCATATAGCTCACAAATACCGTAATATTTTAGAAAATATTAAGTGACCAATTAGTTAAATTACAATTTTATGTTTATTTTTAAATAATTCAATAAGATGTGTTCATGACCAGACTGCTGAAAATATTTGTTGAGAATCTAAAAATTAAAATTACCCGACCCTATATATTATTCAAATTTTCTAGCAATTCGAGTAGATTGGACCGAAAATAATCCGCAAAATATTGTAAAAATAATTTAAAACCAAATTGACCTGATTTGATAATTGATATTGTCCCATCCAACGCATATAGCCACCATTTTTTTAATAAAAATTGTTTTACGTTTTGAAATATTTATTATTTTGGAAATAACATATAACTTATTTATTTATTCATATCATAGAATGAATAAGTGACTTAATTTAATATGAATTAATTTGATTTTACAAAATACTTCGTATCAAATAAAAAAATGTATTTTCAAACTCCACCTAAAAGTATGATAATTCAAATTTAACCTTAAAATAGCAAGCGCTAATAAATAATCAAAAATTAAAATTCTCATTTAATAAAGTTTTTTAAAAAATAAATATTTTAAAATTTTAAAATCTAGAGAAAATGGATAAATAAATATTTTTTGAAAAATATATTTAAATAAAAATAATTTATAAAAAAATTAAAAAATCAGTTAAATAAAAAAATCCAATTTTTTTTAAACACACAACAAATCTCAAACACTATCCAATTCTTCCGAGTTCCGACCAGACAAAGCGTCAAACTGAAGCAAACGTTTCTTATCCTAACGGGGGATAATTATAAAGCAGCAGACAAACACCACCCCGCAAACCCAGGCCACTTCCAGGAACAAAATAAAAACAAGAGCAAAATGTAGGGTATGTAGGTAAAATAATAATCATAGATTATGAAAACGCAAATATCGCCGTTATATATAAAAAAGGAAAAAGGCAAACAACACGTGCTTGAAACATCCACTTTTTCAAAAAATATATATATATTTTTTTTAAAAAAACGAGACAATAAAATATAAGAAAATATTATTAAAAAAATATTCAACCGCCCTCTGGGAAGCTACAAGGGCCAAGAGTAAAAGCTCCATGTATTCCTCGTGCTTCTTTAACCCAATTATTCAACCTTCGATTCAAAAAAAAAAAAAAAAAAGGATAAGCCTCTTCCTCTCCCTCTCCCTCTCCTAGAGGAACAAGCAGTCGCCAAATACAAGCATAGATTTAGAGCAGAAATTCGAGTTGATTGGATTTCTTAACTATTCTGATCGATCTTTTCGTTTGATAGTTGTTAGTGTGCTTTTGTTTGCCGAAGAATTAATGTCTGTCTCGCCGGAGTTCGTTGAGTTATCCGGGAAGAAGGCGGCGAGGATGCCAGAGAAATGGAGCTTCTCCCAGAGATGTAATCTGTTGAGTCAGTACTATAAGGAGAAAGGTAGTTTTGGAGATCTTAATCTCGGAATGACATGCAACAGCGAAGGAAATGGAAACGGTGCGTTATTTTCCTATTTTCATTCTTTTTTGTCTTTTCAGTTTTTTTTTTTAATTTTATTTTCATGGAGAACTTCAGATTAGATTTTCGGTTGAAGAGAGACTTGACGAAGAAAGGAAGAAAAATTGCTAATTTTCAGTTTTTGATGTTATCATTAAAGTTGGATCATTAGATTAGCCAGGTCCATGTTAATAATTTTTTTCCCTTTAGAAATTGCTGATTCTGATATTGAGACCTAGTAGAGATTAGATCTGCTTTATACTTTTTCCTCGTTTTTTTCCCTATAATATTTAATTAGATCCTACAATCTCTTTCTCAATTTGACGGATTTCTGTTGAATGATTCAATAGCTTGTCTTTTTTCTTTCCTAAGAATACTGAATTTCGGAATTCCTCATTTTTAGGGAAGAAAAGAGATCCTAATATGAAGTATTTTTGCTTAAAAAAGAAAAAAGAAGCTAAAATTTCTTGTTCCGTTAAGAATTAAGATCGTGTTTGTTGCGTTAGACAGAAACTCGGTCTTAGATTCCCTTAGTGTTAGATTCCCCGTAGTGCTCATTATAATAGCCTGTCCAATAACTGTTTCTTCTCCATTTGGAGTGTAGTACTAAAAGCTTCGAAGTTCAAAACTAAGAGATCTGATCTGATGTTTCGTCTATTCTATCCGTGCTTTTCAGGTACATCTGAGATGTTGCGACAGACAGCCACAACAATGAATTTATTTCCAATGAATGAGAAACAAATCGATTTTTCGAGCAGAAACATTACTAATCCTCCAGCTGACATAAGATCTATGGATTTGTTCTCTCATCAAGCTGGTTTTGCCCCCTATGCTCCAAAGGAAGATGTGCAAAAGAGCCTGGCCCACCCGAGGTGCATTGATTTATCCTTCTCTTCCATCCATTAATGGATGTTTCAAACTTGTTTCTGTTGGCTAATTAGTAGTATTGTTTATGTTTTGCCAGTATCAACAAGCGTGCGAACACTGGGTCTCAAACGGCACAAATGACTATTTTTTATGGTGGACAAGTAATTGTGTTTGATGATTTTCCAGCTGACAAGGCAAAGAAAATTATGCTCTTAGCTAGTAAGGGGAGTAAGGGGAGCTCTCAGGGCCTCACTGCTGCTGGGTTTCCTTCTCTCGCTGTTAAGAGTCTTCCTGCCTTTGCTCATAGTGTGGCTAAACCTCCAGTTGAATCCAAAAGTCCAATTCCTTCTACCTCAAATGCTGTTCCTAATTTTAGCAATAACCTGATTCAAGAGCGCATTCAACCTCCTCCTCAAACAGTTGCAACTGGTAATTATGCAATTTTTTGATGCATTTTTTCTTTTTTTCCTTTCACTGAGTGTTACTAATTTTTATTTTCTTTTCTACGTTAGATCTGCCAATTGCAAGGAGAGCTTCCCTCCACCGGTTTTTGGAGAAGAGAAAAGATAGGTAGGCTTTCATAAATAACTTCAAAAATTTTAAATCAAATAGAAGAAGGGCTTGACTAGTGTGAACTACGAAGTCCTTTTTCTAAAATTTCTTGTTACTCTGTTTTGCATGTTACCATAGGAAGATCGTAATCAACATCTCATTGTTCTCATAACTATAAATATAATATAATTGGAGAAGATTTGTTATTCTAACAATCAGTATGGCCTTTCTTTTTTATTGATTCATTTTGGACATGTTATTTATTTCCATCATGGAATTCTTACAGGATCACTGCAAGAGCTCCATACCAATTGGGTGGCTCATCTGCCACTCCTTCCAAGCCAAATGAAAGCAAACCATGGCTAGGCCTGGCTGCTCAGCCTTCACAGTAGCTCGATATCTCGCTAATTATATTCATTTTTAGGTTTCTATAATATGTAGGTCTTTTATGTTATTTGTTTTAGGCCTTTTTTTTATTCCTTTTTTCAGGCTGGTTGGATCTTGTTTTTCATTAGATTCTCCTTTTGTTCATTTGAAGCTGAGGCTTTTTATAAGGAAATTGTAGATCTAACTATTTGTGAATCTCACTAATAGTTCATGTAATTATTTATCTTTATTGACAAAAAAGATAGCTTATAATTTGAATTTATCTATTATTCCTTGTTATATGCACAGTGACTAATCAGTTCATAAAAAGAAAAATGTACCCAGACTAATTATGATGGCTTTTATGGTATTGCCCCGAGTTAGATTTTGAAAACGTCTTATGATAAAAGAATATCTCACTGCAATAGATCATCCATTTTTGTCAAAGTGGTACAGCTGAAAATGCAGAATTATAGATGGTGCTCTGTCATTTTGTACGAAATTTGGGCAAAATATTTAGTCAATAACTCTGTAATAAATATCAAGAGATTCTTCCATTGTCATTATTGCCTACATGATTATCAAATTGGATACTTATATTTTGCAGTAAAATTTTGACAGAGAAGTTATAAGCTGTAGATAGATATTTCTTACTGCTTTGCATTTTGAACAGCAAAACACCCAAATGAATTTTATATATATAGGTATCATGAAACTGTTTTCAATTTGCATCAACCAAATGAAAAATATAATTATCAATCCGATCAATAATTTATTATTATATCAAAAAATTAGTTTTTACAATCAATTCGATAGGTATAAAGTAATAAGTATTTTTTTACATAGTAACATATTATTAACTCAGTTTTTAGGGGGAAAAAAAACTTTCCCAACCATCAATTAAATTTTTATTGAAATAATATTTTTTAAATAAATAACATACATATATATATATAAAATATTTAATTATACAATAATAAAGTTGAATTTACATTAGCTACAAGTCAAAAAAACATGGGAAAGGAAAAGTGGCCTTCTCCAGTCTCCACTTTGAGAAAAAAGACCATTAAAACGAAACCCTACCTATTGTCACGTTGTTCATGTTTAGCCATCTTACCATATTTTTAATAAATATAAACATAAATAAACAAACAAACAGCCATACGTGGAGGATAAAATTATGGTACTTTTTTAATTGCCTTCACATGATATGTTTGAAGGTTTGTTGGATCGATTTTTTTCTACCAATTCCTACTTTTATTTTATTTTATTGTTCTCTCTCTATATATTATCATCACGCGTTTGCGGATCCAACCCCCTCTTTATTTAATATTATTATTATTTTATTACATTAATATTTTTTTCTTGATTTTAACCGTATTCTATAATTCAAAAACAACATACTAATTTGAATTTGCGGTTCACAACTCATTAAGAGTTTTCAAGTCTAAAAGTTGCTCCATATATATGGCTGAAACTCGAGATTTCTAATTAAGAGCAAATAAACCCTTACCATTTCATCTCACTCTTTGAGAATACATTAATATTTTTTGTTCAATTCATTTAATTTATGGATAAAATATAAAATTATCCTCGATTATATTTAAATTGTTATTGTCGAATTTATATTTTCACCTTGTCAATGTTATTCCTTGTGTTGGAATTAATAAATAATTAAAACCCACTTGCTGAAAAAGTAATAAATAAAGCTTAGAATGTCATATTTGTTAGTATCTCATTTTTATATTTCTTATCACTAATTATTATAAAAAAACAACATTAATTAAAATTAGAAACTTGACATAAATTAAGAATTTATTTAAGCAATACTTTATGATAAAAGCCTTAAGATAAATTAATATAATATAACTTTTACTATCATTCTGAAAGTTAATTTGACATAAAAAAAAAAGTGAAGATTATATAAAGAAGTCTAGTTTCATGACTAGAATTAACAAGTTTCTAAATTTACTCTAAAATGTAATAGACCAATAATCACATATAATTTTATTATTCAGACTCATTTGAATACTTACCAAATTTGAATGCTTAAAATAAAGATTAGTTGTAAGTGAGAATAAAAGTTAGAATATTGAAAGTATAAAATAAAAAAAAAGTTTTAAAAATCAAATTAATAAAGATGGAAAAGTAAATGAACAAATGATATTTTATTTTTGATCACTTTCAAATTAATGATTTTGGGCTATTGTTACTTAAATCATGGGTTAAGGGAAAAGTTGAGAAATATATTGCAAAATCAATTTTATTTGGATTGTGTTACCTTTGTGGATACACATCACAATTGGGCCTATCATTTGGGTTAATGGTTTGGGTTAGAAGCTTCGGCCCACCGATTTCCTATAAAATTTGAAAAAATTACATCCTATACCTCTTTTTATGAGAAAATCATTTTTACCTCCTTTCTTTCTTTTATTTACATTTTTACTATTTTTAATTTTCAACTTTACTCTTTTTTTTATCTAGTATTTTGTAATTTTGATATTTTGACTTAAAATGAAAAAATGTATATAAGAAATTTGGATTCACTAAAAAATGTAGTTTTGAAAGGAGTTATTTTTTGGAATAAATAATTCCTTTAATTATTTATAATATATTTAGCTGCAAGAGGGTTTTCATGAGCAAAGGTAGAAAAATCACATCCTATAAATTTGAAAAAGTTAATGCCAAAGATGAGAATAGGAAAACAAAGAGTCAAAATTAAAGTGTGCAAGCTATGAAAATATTTAAAAAAAATCATAAACAGGAAATAATTAACCATAGGGGATGAAATTTCCTGAGAAAATAAACTATGAATTACTGAATGTTTAATGTCAATAGGACCTGAAAACTGTGTTAATCACTTGATTTGTTTTCAAGTAACCTGAGTTTTTACTTGGGAAAAAATAATTCACTGTACGCTTTTAGATGCTTGGTAGGGTTCAATTTTCAGCAAATATTAACAAAATTTAAACTTTAATTCTATTTTTGAAGCAATTGGAAGTTTAGTTACTAAGCTGAGTTTGATATTTGAGTTATGTTAATTGAAAATCAATAACACAATTTGAAGACAAAAACATTTTATACATGACATGATGCATATAAATATAAGCATATTTGTCTTTGAAAAATGTTGATTGAAGTATAAGCAATTGTTTCATAACATGACATCAAGACTTGGTTGACTTATTAACCCCCAAGAGTTAGAATTTTTTTATTTTCAATTTTTTTTAATTAAAAGCAATGGAGAAAGTACAAATAAAGGAATTTGAAATTATTGTTGGATATCAAAAATATAATTTTAATTTTTTTTATTTAATTTAATTTTTTATAAAATATTTTTTTTAAATTTATTTATAAAAAATATATATTTATCCGTTTTTTTCTTAAATAATTTTTAAAATTTAAAAAATTAAAAATATATTTATTTATTTTTTTCAAATGTAATGTAGGTTAGTAACAATTCTTATTGGCTGAAAGCACATTCAACTCTTATTTGGTAAGATTTATCCATTCTTTTTTATATTCATTTTTTAACTTTGTAAAATACTTATATTTGAATTTTTGTTATAATTAAATATCAATATTTGTTATATCCTAACATCTACTTGAACTTTTTTTTAATAATGCTTAATTTCTAAATACTTCTATATTAAAGTAGATTAAAATTTATTGAATTCAATTGCAAAATAATAATAATAATAATAATGATGATAATAAAAAGGTTTGGACAGTTGATGATATGTGAGCCATGACTAAAATAGGACTACCATAACAGTTTATGGTCGTGAGGGCATCGGATAATTACTAGATATGGGGACACTATCATAGTATCATCTCCTCTTCAGCTGGAGTCTCCATCTTTTCCTGATCGTTTCTTCTTATTTCCCTCCCTCTGCCTCTCGAGGGTTTTTTTTTTTTTCCTTTTTTTCAGTTTCAATCTCTCTCTATTTTAAACCCTACTCTTAGATTTTATTTGTCTTTTTTTTTTTTTTTTTTTTATTTTTTATTTTTCGACATAACCAACATAGGTTAGGTGATGCAGTGCCAGAGGGTGAAGCAACAAGCAGCCATGATGCATTATCCCCATCCGGCCCTTCTTGCTGCTCCCCAGGTTCGGGCTTTCCTTCTAAATTTTTCACTTTTACTTTTTGCTTTCATTGGTTTTTTTTTTTTGGGATTTTTAAGCTGTTATTTTATGCTGTGTTTTTTAATAATCATGGTCACATTCTTTTTTTTTTTTAAAAAAAAAAAACCACAGATTAGTTGATACTGAAATTATAACTTGGTAAAAAGCCTTTAGTATATGTTAATTGGATATGCAGGGCCTAAAAGGAGAATTATTTATCATTTGGATTGGTTATTACTGCTAGTTTCCGATGTTTTAAGTAAATGTGTTTATGAATGTTTTTTTGTTTCTTATTGCTTCAAGGATCTTGATTTTTTTAATAAAAATCCTGAATTTTGTTTACATAAATGCGGTAGACTTATAAAAAGATTTGCTTTGAGTAGCTGGTTATTATTGGTTGTTACATACTGACTGCCAGCTGATGGTTAGTTGGTAAATTTGACGGATTTAAAAATTGCTGTTGAGTTTTTTTGGCTGTTTTGGTATTAAGCTTCTCTTGTATTGTTGTATACATCAACTCCTAACATGTATCTGTTATGGAATAATATCTGCACTCAATCACTTGCATTTAAGGCATATTGAAATATAAGCCTACCTTTGCTATTGTGTTCTACTTATGCTTTAGAATGCTAGTTTAGGTATTTCCACGACCTAGAAATGTTTTCCTCAATTCTCCTGGGGAATCTAGAATTTAAGCTTTTAGATTTTTTTTTTTGTATTACTTGTTTTATTTTGCAGATAGAGCCTATCTTGAGTGGAAATCTGCCTCCTGGCTTTGATTCAAGCGCATGCCGCAGTGTGTGAGTGTTGCATCCATCTTTTATCTTTTCCTCAAATTTATTTTAATTGTTGTGGCATTGACACTTGAATAAATGAACATTTATAGCATCGATGCTTGAACTCTCTTCATAAAAAATGACAAGTTTCTATCTCTAGATTATACAACTCCTTTTTTTCCCCAATCATTTGTGATTTAGTTGCATACGCTTATGGTGTAGAAATATATGTCAAGTAGACATGTTATATGTTCACCTATTTCATGTTGGCAATTTCTATTTATTTAGTCATGTTTTTGAATTTTATGTTTATTAATTGGATCGGATTCCTTTTTTTTTTTTTTTTTTGAAACTGCAGGTATGTTGGAAACATCCACCCTCAAGTTTCAGAACCCCTTCTTCAAGAGGTTTTTTCAAACACCGAACCCATTGAAGGATGCAAGCTAATTAGGAAAGAGAAGGTTAGGTTTCACTGCAACAATCTCATTCTCAGTAATGCTTTTTATCTTGTTGGATGGTCAATAAAAATCCATATGTTCTCTTTGGAGCAATAATAAGTACTGTGGGGTTCTCCTCTTGTCCTTGCAATTATTATCCAGCATAAGTTGTATTGCCATTAAAATTTTATCTAATTAATCTGCATCCTGGTGGCTTTGTTTTTTCATTTTCTGCTTGCTTATCTTTCGGCTGATATGGTGCCTTGCTTATGTTCTCTATGCAGTCATCATATGGGTTTGTAGATTACTTTGATCGCAGATCAGCTGCTCTTGCCATTGTGACCCTTAATGGAAGGCATCTGTGAGTTGTGACTCTTTCTAAGTTCTCTTAGAACTTTTTCTGTCCTATTTCCTAATATATATCTATTCCTTTTATAGTTTTGGACAGCCTATTAAAGTTAATTGGGCTTATGCTAGTAGTTAAAGAGAAGATACATCGGGTCTGCAACTGTGTTGAACTGCATGTTTTTTTAGTGATGTCATATAAAATTTGTAATAGTCTTGTTAATTGTTTCTTACATTTTGTACTGTTCTATTGCTGGTCTGCAGGTCATTTTAATATTTTTGTTGGTGATCTAAGCCCAGAAATTACTGATGCTACATTGTATGCTTGCTTTTCTGTGTATCATACTTGTTCGTAAGTTTCCTTTTCATTTTATGCTGTGAATACTATAATTATTAGCAAATACCTATTCTGAAAATTTAGATCATCTGAAGGCTAGTTCAATGTGTATTTGGTTACAGAGATGCAAGGGTTATGTGGGACCAGAAGACTGGGCGTTCAAGGGGTTTTGGGTTTGTTTCTTTCAGGAATCAGCAGGTACTGAATTGCATTTACAGAAATATTATAGTTTAGCCATTTGAAAATTATTGGTGTGCTCAAATTTCATATTCACAGTTCAATTTATTTTTTCAATGTGGTTAGGATGCTCAAGGCGCGATAAATGACTTAAATGGTATGAAAGATTTCATTGCTTCAATTCCTGTTTCCTTTTTCTTATTTTCTGAGAATATGTAATTTCTTTTGTTATATACTTTGGAGGATGCTGGTGCAGGCTATTGTGGAAGTAAATATCTTGTTATCTGCTATTTTGCTTGACCTAATTTGTAATTGGGAAATGGTGTTGGTTATGAATAATAAGAAATTTAGGCTGTGTAAGATATGTTATGTGAAACTTTGATACGGTTTGCGGAATTTGGACTCTGGTTAGAAGACCTTATGATAAGGCCTGACTGCCTCAAATAATGTGGTCGTGCATAATAATTGACTTGATTTCACAGAATTCCTTCTTGAATTGTTTTGCATCAATGTTGGGAAAGAGATTTGTGTATACATGTGCCTCACTGTCCTGTCATGAACCTAAACTGACAGTGGCCCTTTGTTTGTAATGTCACATTTCTTATTGGGTGCATTTCTTCAGTTTTTGTTGGCAAATGAATGCGTTATGTTTTTTGTTACAGGAAAGTGGCTTGGAAGCAGAGAAATCCGATGTAACTGGGCCGCTAAAGGTGCTGATTCTAATGATGATAAGCAGAGTTCTGATGCCAAAAGTGTTGTGGAGCTAACAAATGGAACATCAGGTGCTTTTCAACTATCATGGAACTTTAAGTTGTAGTAGTTGGATATCAACTTTTGCCTGTTGATTTCTAGAGTTTCTTTTAATTAGCATGTTTATATATTCTCATTTTTGTTTCTCAAAATTTTTGAGCAATCTTTTATGCTGGATTATCTTTCTAATTTTGGAATCAATTTTATCAGCTGTAATTTTCGTTCGTGTTTTGTTTGGTAAATGGAATAGCATAATGTAGGACATGGATTAGCTATGAAATGTTCTGAACCTTTAGGCCGAAATTTTTAATTTTAATTATTATTTTGTTAAATAAGTATTATTCCGGTGTCATAACTATTGTTGAAACTTTATATATTACTCATAATGTATATTTCACAAAGCTTTAAAATATAAATTTCAACATATAATTTGCAAGACGATAATTTGTTTTTCTTGTAAAGTGCAATATGCAAACTTACTTTTAAATGACATAATAGAAGATTGTATCTTTATGGCTTAGGATCTAAATCTGTTTTTTTTCCTTTTCCATTTTCCATTGCTTATATTTTTCTTCTTCTTTTATGCTTCTTCTTGGTACAATTAACTACTCGTTTTGTGTAGTTATTTTGTGTGTTTGAACGTAAATGTGTTATTACTTCTGTACATGTACCTCTTCTTATGTTAGAGCTTATGCAATATTTTTCTGAACACAGAAGACAGCCAAGAGAAGAATGGTGAAGTGCCTGAGAACAATTCTCAGTATACCACTGTTTATGTAGGCAATCTTGCTCATGAGGCAAGGAATCTTTCACTTGAATAGTAGCCATTTGGCCCTTTTGCCTATGCAGTTTCTATGGTTCATATTATTTAATCTTACCATAGGGGACAGAGAGGAGGAAGAAAATTGCATTCTAGTTACACT
The DNA here is from genome assembly GCA_023653625.1 of Triadica sebifera. Lineage (NCBI taxonomy): Eukaryota > Viridiplantae > Streptophyta > Magnoliopsida > Malpighiales > Euphorbiaceae > Triadica > Triadica sebifera. The sequence continues at coordinate 24,237,221 of CM042910.1, read as the reverse complement.
GCATTTGGTTCATCAGTCAATAAACCTTGAATAATTTTGGTTTAGCTTTTAGATAAGATGTATATTTACTTGGATCAATAGATTTAGCATTATGACTGAATGGAATTGTATCAATTTGACTAAACATTGTAAATCCTTACCACTGGATTCCAGAAGACAATACAAGCACCTCTCATTATAATATACTTGACCAAAATGGTCTGCAAAAAATAATTGTCTCTCCACGTAATGCAAATGATAACCTTATAATTAGGTTTAGTTAAATATGACTATTCTGGAGAAAATTTGAGAAAAATTCTATTGCAGGTTGTTTCTCAATAACAAAAAATTTGCAGGTTACTTCTGCAGATCTCCATCAACATTTCCATGCATTTGGCGCTGGAATTATTGAAGATGTGCGGGTACAATGTGATAAAGGCTTTGGTTTTGTTAGATACAGTACACATGCTGAAGCTGCATGTGCTATTCAGATGGGAAATGCTCGTCTTCTATATGGCAAACCAATGAAGGTTTTTATAGGCAGTTTTTTTCCCCTCTTTGAGTTGTAGATATTAACCATCTATTAAGCTAATATGAACAGTTCCAATATTTTTAAAAAGTAATTAAGCATGATTCTTCCTTATTTGATTAATTGTTTGTGGTGTTTTCTGACTGATTGCAAGATTGAGTTTTCAGCATATCTGCTTTGCTTCTTTTTTTCATTGTTAGCTATCTGTTATCTTAGTATAAACAGTTCATATAATTTTGAGAAGAAATTAAGCACCATTCTTCCCGACTGATTGTGGTGTTTTCTGACTGGTTGCAAGATTGAGTTTTCTGCTTATTTGCTTTCGTTTCTTGTTTGTGTTATTAGAAATAGCATACTTAGATAAGATGTTATGGTCCTATGATTGTGGCTGCACCATATTAACTGTTAATGACCGTGCATTTAGGCTTGTCTAAGAAAGTAGCCTAACTTTCCAAGACTTTAATGTTGCAGTGCTCATGGGGTAGCAAGCCCACTCCATCGGGGACAAGCTCTACTCCTCTTCCTCCACCACCTGCTGCCCACATGCCAGGTCTCCCAGTTGCTGATGCTGCAGCCTATGGCCAGCAGATGGTATTGAGCAAAATGGCTGGTGCACATGCCCTTATGCATCCGCAAAGTCAGCACGCCCTTAAGCAGGCAGCCATGGGTATGAGTGCAGTTGGAAGCAGCCAGGCAGTATACGATAGCAGGTTCCAAAACGTCGCAACAACCCAACATCTAATGTACTATCAGTAAAATACTGCTACTGAGCTCCCAGTAGACTGTTAGGGAGGAATATATTGTTTTTTCTCCTTAATATACTTAACTTTGATTGGGCTTTCTGCAGAAAAAACTTAGCTTTGGTTGGGTTTGCCCATTGACTTCAACAGGAAAATTTTTCTTCCCAGATGAGACAAATTTGCTTTTGGTAATACAAAACTAGTTGATAATCTAGTTGCAAACTGATAATTTAGCTGATTGAATTAAAAATATTTGGTAAAACTAATTGAAAAATATAAAAGGACAGATTTATATTAATAAAAATATTTAAATATAAAATTAGATAATTAGATAATATGGAAATCTTGCCGGGAGGGGGGGGCCTTTGACAACCTGGATATTTTTATCTTTTTTCTTTATATATATATATTAAGGTTCATCTTTTTTTGTGAGGAGCTCTCGTAGGTGAAGGATCTCTTTTTCCTTTTATTGTAGAATTTTGAGTTTTTTTTCCTCACATCTCTCATTTTTGGGCTTTTAATTTTATCTTTCATTGATGCTTATTTATCTCTCATATCAATTAGGAGCACGGATTTGAAGAGTCTCAAGGAGTTTGAATTTGGAGAGTTTGGCAGTAGAGAAGTCCTTTGGTGGGGGGGGGGGGGGGGGGGTACGCTTTATGACTGAGCAGAAAACCCTTCTATTTGTACTTAATTCATGGACATTATTATTGACAGGGGGAACTCTTGATTGCTGCCAGCACTGGTACCGTGGCATGAATCTTCACCTTCTTTAACTATTATTCTTATAATTCTATGACTGGTTAATGCAAAATGCGTAGTTTGTGTTCCTCCTGAGAATTTTAGGTTCTGTTTTGGTCGCATTAGCAGTTGGGGTACAATCACTAACCTTTTCCCATTTGGCCAGAATGAGTTTCAATTGATCACTTCCGGTGAGTGATATAAAAATTCTTCAAGCAATTTATTTTATTTTCATTTATAGTAAACCCCGCCACCTTTTTTTTTCATTTTTATGATTATTTTTCTTGATATCTTGTGGGGGCTTTCAAATTTTCTCTCTTACTCACTGTTCTCTTTGTTTTCTTCATAAAAACTTTAGTTTTAATCAATTAATCTGCTGGATTTTGGGTTTATTGTATCAAATTTCAATTTTTCTTTTTAAAGTTCCGTTTGGCATCAAAATTAGTGGAATTTATTGTATCAAATTTCAAGTTTGTTAGCAAATTAAACATGTGATTTTACATTGTATAATAAGAATCCAATAGTGCTGTACAGATATGGATGAACAGTAATACAAGTGAGTTTCTTCAATCTCTCTAATTTCTCTCTCTCAGCTTCGTTCTTCTCGTCTTCTTCTTCTCTGATCTTTCTGCCCTCTTACTTCTTCTCTAGCTACTAGCTACTAGCATGGCAATACCATTGTTTGTTACAATCCAAGATCATAACAAACAATGGTATTACCATGCTAGTAGTAGTCTTTGGACATATATGTTTGCAATTCAAATTACCTAGATAACGGCCTAAAAATTTCGTAGTTCCAAGCTGCATTACAGCTTGACCTAATAGAAGCAGCAGTAGCTTTGGCATGAAGAAGCATGAAAACATTAGTTTTGGTTTTTTTTTTGTGCATTTCATGGATTTTAGCCATAAACTTCATTTATGGCAGATGTATTTCTAACTTCTACATGTATTTTTAACCCCAATCATCAAAATCGAGGTCTGATGTGTTTTCATTTGGACTATTCTTATTTATAGAGGAGATTATCCAAGGGCTATTGTTAATAGATGATCTTTATAGGAAAGAAAAATTACATATCAATATCTGCAAGTGCCATGTCATGCCGTTTGGCAAATTTTCCTACTTCTGATAAATTGAAGTTTTTATTTATTGGTCGGTAGTGAGTAGTTTCCTTCCAGATAATTCATATTTTTCATTTTTTTTCCCTCGGATGAGTTACCTGTCCCCATTTATTCATCTTTTTTGCGGCTTACTGGGAACGATTTATGTCAACTTTAGGTCCAATAGTTGAGGTGGTAATTATTTTTCAAAAGCTACATGTCATTATCATTAACTCTATGGGGTGGCCAATTTTATTTCTGCATCTCTATATGAAGCAGTTTAATTTTCTAGATGAGGCCATAATTGGGGAAAAACTGTAGGACAGTTTTATCCTGATTAGATTGCTGGATTATGTTTCCACTTCTGCTGTAGTCTTTTTCCCCCCCTTTTCTGTGAGGATGACTTGTTTTCAGTTTTTTTAATTAAGAAGGCTTCTCTGGTATACTAGATTGTCTAAACAGTGATCTTCCTAATCTTAGGTGGCTGTGTTTAGAGCTTCTTTAGGCAGGTAAATGGCAGCTGATAGTTAGTAATCTGCCTACTGGATGCCCACAGGAGAGACTTTCAGGTGTTGGGTTACCAAATTCTAACACCAACATCTTATACTTGGTTTAGATTAATTTGAAGCTTGGGTGTGGAAGGTTATATGTGTCAATAACCATAATTTATATGCACTTGATACGTATTTGAGACGATAAAATTATTACCTTTCATAAAATGTTGGTAAGAATGAGCGAGATGGTACAGATCATGGACTGAAAATGAAAGCTGAAAGCAGGGGTGAAAGGAATAATAGAACCGAGTCCATGGGAGACTGTTAAAAGGAGCTATCTATCCAGCTCTTTGATGTGTGCATGTCCAAGCTAATGGCTCTGGATTGTGACAAGTTCATCTATTGCAAAAAAGTTGAATTTGAAGTTGATATGCATTTGTTTTTTAATAATAATAATAATAATAATAATAATAATAATAATAATTCACGTGCAATAAATAATTTGAAGTTGAAATTCATGTGTTGCTTCTATAATCCATTTTTAACCAATATATTAATTTTGATATGGATTATTTGCTTTCGATAGCAATTAGTTAGAGAATGTTGTCCCTTAAGTATACATAAAATAGAACACTTTGTATCATATAGAAATTACCAATTTTCCTTAAAAGAGAAAACTAGTGTAGTGAGAATGAATTATGCAAACTAGTGAAATTTTATTTTATTTTCTTCTCAGTCTCCCTTAGCTAATTACGAATTATGTTATAGATTACCTTTTTCAGTTCAAGAGGAATCAAATATTAAACTCGTGTTATATTTGATTATATATATATATATATATATTAAGGTAATATTCAATTTATTCAATCATAAAAAAAATAGTTCATTTTGATTTTTTTTTCTAGCTGCCCTAAATTTTTTTGTCGACAAATGGAGAATGAGATATAGATTTTTGTAAAAAGAAAAAAAATCTCGAACTTCTAAAAATAAATATCAGGGGGGATAGATTTTTGGTTGTGGTAGCGTCCAGCTTTTTATATGCATGCAGATGCTGAATTTGACTTTTAACTTTATCAGGGGCTGTCATCTATCAGCCTTTGCCATTGGTCCTACTCTCTACATTCATCAATCAATACATACGTTTTACAATTGGTTCTTTTTTCTATATGTTTTTTTCAATTTACATATTGCAAAATTGTGGTCCTGATTATTTTTTCATAAATTATTATACAATTCACTTTGATATATCATACTTCTCAGCTTGTTGCATCGGATTTGAGCTTCATTACAAATTTGTACTCCAACAATTACTTACATCCAACCATTAAAGCTGTAAACTTTTTCACTATGACAATCACATGTAGAAATAGATAAAATATATATATTAAAAAGCATATACAATTTGCATTTTCAAATTGATAATTTTCGTTACATACACTGATACCCGAACAAAAATTGTTTCTTTTTTCTTCTCCTGCATAAAAGATGATAAATTGTCAAGTGTAAAAATTATTTGGTCTAATTACTGGTTTGATGTATATGAAATTTATTTTTAATTAAGGCCTAAATGGCAAGAATTCCGGTTGAGAAGATGGGACTTGTGGTAGAAGGCGAGCTTGCAACATCTGCAGATCTTGAAACCTCCGATCTGCACTGTTCTTTGCGTTCATCTATCATTATTTGCCTTGATCTACATTCAATACTGCAGAATGCTTTCTCTCCTCTGTAAAATCCAATAAAAAAAAGAAATTAATATTGAACTTTCTTTGACAATATTGGTATGAAAAAGAAAAAAAACTAACCTGTACATGTATATGTCTTTGCCATGGAGCTTTTTCTTGCACAAGTGACATGAACTGAGAAAATCTGAAGTTGGGTATGAGGCAACATGATCGGAGAATCTCGCTGGCGACGGCGACTCCTTAGCCATAGTAAAAAACCCAATTCTCTCCTGTTCTCTTTTTCTGTGTTCACAGCTTCCATGATGATGATAAACCCTAGTGAAGGACTTATTATCAGGTCCATGGCTAGTGACATAAGTATAATCCTCTAAACTTTCCATGTCCATTTCCTTGGCTCCATTTTTAACAGAATTAACAGGAATGGGATCCGACCTGTTAACATTTGAACTGCAAATTGCATATTTGGCCAAAATTTCATGCCCACCACTATCAAAATTGCTAGATTTTTCAAGGGCAGCCACAATCCCTAACCCAATTCCACCAACATCATAATTCTTTAAGCCTCTTGGCGATAGAATTCTGTATTCCAGTGGACTTCTTGGGCTAGCGGCGGCAACATCCAAGAATCCGGCACGGTGGTTGCCGCCGCCGTTGGAAACCAATAATTCCGATAGTCTTCCGATCATTGGATGTGTTTTCTTGCTAATCATAAGTACGGAGCAAAAATTTGGAGATGAAAAATATAAAAATCTCTCAACAAAATGATATAATCCTAAGCTACTCTTCCTATTTTATGATGGAGTTGGTGCAGTTAGCCCACAGTTTATTTTTGGAGCTTTGTGATTATTATTTGCCCAAATAGACCCTAGTACTATAAATGAGTTAGAGTGAATAATTTCTTTAAATTTTTTATAAACTCGAGCGATGGGGTTTTATATTTAATTTTGTTTTAAAATTATTAAATTTGTAAATGATTTGAGTTCAGTGGTAAAAAATTTATTTATTATGTTTAAAAATTTAATTTGTATTCGACTTATTAACTAATAATGATTAAAATTTATGTTCGATTCATTAACTAATAATGATAAAAATTAAAGTTCGATTACAAAATAAAATATAAATAAATATTAAAGGAATATATTTGTAAACTTTTAAATGAACATATTAGTAAATGAACATGTTCGCGAATTTATAAATAAATATATTTTCAAATTAACGAAACAAATAGTATTAAACTAGATCTTAAAAAGGTTTTCAAATTTAAATTTAAAATTGAATTTGATTAGTTAGTAATAAATAATTTTAAATAATTTTTTTAAATCAAAATTTAAATAACTACCAAATTCATTTATTATTATTATTATTGAGTTATTATTATTAATGTTATATTTTAATCATAACGTTAAAAATATAGATTCCCAGGAGATTATTTTTTAAGATGTCACTAGTCAGGTGGGCTCATTTTGAGACCTCTTTAATTTGGATATGGCCCACCAACGAGTACAAAAATATTCCAAGAATGCATACAACCGTTGATGTTAGGGGGTACGTGGCACGATCTTGTGTGAGGTGGGGTCAGCAATTATTTCAAAAGACCACCAAAGGTGAACCCACTGAATTGGAGGTCCATGCCTTTTGGCATTGAAAACGACATGTTCTTTTGCCGGTTTATGTCTCTGTAATTTCAATTAAAGAATAAATTTCTAACAAAATAATAATATAGTAAATGAAAATATACTGGATCGAGTTATATATATATATATATATAGTAATTAACCTCAAGAAAAATATATAACAAAAAACACTGTTGTCGGGAATATACGTATATAGTCTATATAGTCTAGTTGAATATGATAGATTATATTATGTTAATTGCAGTTAGTCATTCATAAATAAATAATTAAAATTAAATATCATTAAATAAATTTTTTAATATTAACTATTTGTAAATAAATAAATAACTAATATTAACTTACAAATCTAAGGACATCTTTATCTAACAGAGTTGTATATATAGTAATATTTTATAAAATTAATATATGTACATGTGATGCGGTTATGTGAAGATTCTTTCCAACAGAGAAAATATATATGTCTAGATGGTAAATCAAAGCCAACGTAATATTAAAAAATATTATATGTTATTTCATTTTTTTATTAAAAAAATAAAATAAAAAACTGGATGTCATTTCATAGTGGAAGTAGTTAATTAAGGCTTTTAATTTATCTTATATATTTTCTCTCTCCGTTTACGAAATATTAGTTTTTTTTAAAAAAAAGAAAGAAATCACATTATTTAGATAAAAGATTATTTCGTAGAAAAAATATAGACAGGATACAGTGGTTACGAATCATTAGGGGAATGAACCATATAAATTAAAGGAAAAATAAAAACAAAAGAAAAAGATGGTTACCCTTTTAAATAATTTTCATATATTGCAAAGAGATTAGTAGCTTTATAAAAAAACAGAAGAATCAGAGGAAAAAAATATACCAAAAAAGCCTAAAAAAGGAGCATAACAAAGTACTCTATGATTCAATTATTAAGGGGCATTTAATGAATTTGGAGAATTAAAAAAAAAATCAAACTTCAAATTTGTAAAAATTAAAATTAAAAATATTATATATATATATATATATATATTTTTCAAATGAAAAGATTTACATGGGAATTTTGACAAAAAAAAAAAAGAAAAAGAAAAGAAGGTATATATGCGAAATAACAATAGAAAAAACAAGGGTAGGGAAGCATGATAATTAACAAGTTATTTCACTTATTTTACAAAAATGAGGAAAATGGTTTTAGTATTCTCTCTTGAAATTTCGATATAAAAGTATTGAAATAGTTATTTCCAATTCAAAGGCTTTAAATTGCAAAGCTCAAAAGCTCAGGGAAGATCATTCAATACACCATTTGGTTTTGGTAGGGATGTTCAGAATAAATGATTATCCAGCCAAATCAATTTGGCCCAATCCAAATCAATATATGGATTTAAAGACTTAAAGTGATTTTTTATTGGGTTCGGTTGGATAAAATTGATTGTATTGTTACGGGTCGGATTGGTATAGAAATTATTGGGCCATACAAAAATCGGGTTAGGTTTCCAGTTTCCCCCTCTCTCGCTCTCTCTCACTTTCTCTATCGCTCCTTTTTCTAGCTGCAGCTGCAATCTGTGGGTGAACCTCAACCTCAGCCTCTGCCTCTCCTCCTCTAATATCTCAATTTTTCCTCGGCGAGCACCACTACGGCACCACGCCGCTACTCCATTTAAGGAATTCCAATTCCTGAGACAAATCGGTGGCTGCCTTTTTTATTCTTTCGGTAAGACCCTATTCCCTCTCTCGTTATCTCCTTTTTCTCTTCTGGTTTTGAGAAGCCATTTTCCACTTTGTTGATCTTTTATTTTATTTTTTAATTTTTTTCAAGGTTTGGATTAAACTCAGATCCATAACTTTTTTGTTCCATTTATCTAGAAATTGGAGATCTTAATCGCGTTTGGAGGATTTGGTTAGAATTGATTAGTGCTATTCTAAGCGAGAGACTAGCGAGATATTAAGATTTGATTCTGTGCCCACTTAGCACTGCATTAAACTAATTGGTTTTGCTTATTTTCCCTGCTAATTAGATTCGCCTTTGGAAAAGGGGTGTTGACTCTGAAAGTTTCCACGCTCGCTTCTGCTCTGATGAAATGCGATGGAGATTAAGGTAGAGATCATGCTTTAATCCTTTGTTTTCTCAAGCTAACAAGCTTCTGATACCTTGTCATGGAGGTTTTTCTGAGTGATGTATTTTTGGTCTAAAAACAGCAATGAAGAACCTGAAAAACCATTAATAGTGCATGTTGGACGACTTGGAGTAGAGAAGAGTTTGATTTTCCTCAAAAGGTATAACATTATCTCTCCATTTGAAATGTTGGTCACAACTGAATAGTTTTATCAAATTTAAGGGTACCAACTTCTTGAAAGTTTGAAATATGAATGGTATCAATACAACCGACTGGTATCATTACAATCTACTTAATAGGTTTTGATGTCACTTTACATTGTTAATGTCTGTATGTGAGAGCTTTTGATACTGGCTGCACTTCAAATAGAAATCCTCTTACTATAAAATGAAAAAAAAAAGTACACATTTGAATTTTTTTTTCCTTTTCTAAAAAGAAGGAACTATAACAAAGAAGGTTTTCTTAATTTGTAACCCAAAATCACAAAAAAAAAAGGATAATAAAAGAGAAAGTTATCAATTCGATTTTGTTCATGTCAAGGTTGAGAGGGTCCTGAAAAATAGGCATGTCAACTACTGGTAGAACCAATTCAAGTGTTAAATCATGAGTATTATCGGACCTGCAACTCAAAAATTATTTTGAGAGTTCAAACCTGTATAAATCCATCAGAACTCCATATCTCTAATGTGTACAGTTGTAAAAGACAAAAAATAAAATAAAAGCAAGGAAAATAAGAAGAAATTTAGAGAGATTTGCGAAAAGAGACATCAAGAACAGAAGGAAGTACGAATGGCAGGAGATTGACAAGGGAAGAGAGATAAAGTTTTTGCATTATGCCTTTTAGATTCCCAATTAAAGTGTATATATATATTGGCTACCTTCATCCTTAAAGAATTTCTGGTTTCCAGTAACAGTTGTTCCAACAAAAAGCACACATTTTCCAGTTTATGATTTATCAGAATTCTGTAGAAATCACAGCTCTTTCCCATACGTACCTTCCTTTGAAGTTATTGAGGCGAGGAAATTATGTTAGTTTCTAGACTTTCAAGAATTGGAGGTGAAATCGGTAAACAGCTCTCAAGAGGTATGTTTGCAATTTTTTTTTTCTGGGTTTTAGAAGATATAGCTGCTAAATAGGATTGAAATATGTATATCAGATATGTTTTCTCGTTCAGAAGGAAATTGAATTGCAGAGATAGATAATTGAAAAAATGCATAATTGAACTATTATTTCAAGTTATATTTCACTTGGTGGCCCCATTTTCCCTTTTGTGCAGGTATATGTACATCCTTGTGTAGAAGGGGATATGTACTAAAGTTTTACAGTCAATATTGGCTGCCTCAGGTAATTTTTTTTTCTTGCAATGGAGAATGCCTTTCGAATTTTCTCATTATGATCAAAGAATTGTTTTATATGTTCTTCTCTGGAAGTAAATCGAAACTGGCTGCATCGTTGCTTGAGGAATGTGTAGTGGTTGAACATTCATTTCTATTATTAAAGTATGTTCTTTTGATCAACTACACATTCTATTATTAGTGCTCAGTTAACAATAAAAAGATGATATAAATTGTCATTGCTAGTCCTTGCCTATGCATGTGATATACATGATTGGGTGTGAAGCTTCAATAGGAAGACAGAACTTGGATAGAATGGTGGTTAACTTTCTTATTTAATTTTAACCTTAAAATAAAGAGGTTAGTTGTAGAATTGTTTAGGATTTAATCTTGATTACCTGCAGCTTCTCTTGGCTCCAAATATTGTTTTGCACTGTAGGAGGCTGGTATGGTTTTAATCATTTGGGATGATTCTGGACTAGTTAACTTATGAGAATAGAATATACGTGTCATGTTAAAATAACTCTTCTCTGTTTTTTTTGTCCTTTGCTTTTATAAAGTAACTACTTACTCTTGATTAGTCATCCATTTGCTCTTACATTGAAACATTTTATGGGAACATTTAGCAAGAAAATTTATGACCACTGAAATGTGGAAAGCACTGATTGTGTTGGATAACTAATTTGATACTAGAGTTTACAAGTATTTCAAAAGATCAAACTGAAGACGTTTGAAAATGAAAAGAATGTTGTATTTGGAAGCATGAATATTCTTATAAATGTGGATGCTAAGTATGCTGTGAATTTCAACCCTACACCTGGGTGATCAGATGTGAAACCTGGGCCTTTGAACCTGGGCCACTATTTCATCAGCCGAGGCAAAGTCCTTGTATGTGATAAACTGGAACATCTGTTAGTGCTGAGAATAGCGATCAACTTAATTGAATCACACAATAAACCTGGTCAAATATATTTTGTCGTTTTGTAGGTACAGGACCCTTTTTACTTTGAAATGGACTCCTATTTATCCTATTATTCTTATGTCTAAATATTCATCATCTCATGGTTTTTGGATCAGTTCAAATTGCATCCAGAGACTAAGGTGTTCCAAGGTACCTTTTTTGGGAAGCAGTATCTATTTTCTACCACCTCTTCTGGAAGCGATAATGTGGATGGAAATGAACAGAAAGAAACGTAAGCTTTTTGAATTGACAGTTTCATAAAATGCAGCAATTATAATGAATGCATGAACTTATGCTTTCAGATTTCTTAGGAAGTGGGGTTAACAATAGCACCCTTTTGGAACCGTTATTTATTATGTCACTACATATTCTAAAATTAAATTACTAGAAAACTTATAAACCCATGGGCAATGAATTTAAAGATGAACGTCCATTCAAATAGGTTTTGTGATTTGTGATCCCAAAATAGTGACATTTAACATATTCTTGTCAATTTTTGTAAGGAATGTTATTTCTCATTTAGACATTGTTGCATGCACCAGCATACGTGGTTAAACATGTGGAAATTCTCTTTTTTGCTCTGGATCTGTATGTAGATATTGTTGTTATTTTTCACTTAAATGATGCTTGCAGGATATCCGTAACATTTGTTGATAAAGATGGAGAAGAACACAACATCAAGGTCCCAATTGGAATGTCTATGTTAGAAGCTGCTCATGAAAATGACATAGAACTTGAAGGTAAGGTTTATAATAAATCTTTATTCCAGTGTTTTCCACCAACAAATTTGAGGGGTCTTTTTCATTTCGGATTACCTGATTATTTCCACAAGCACAAATTCCACTTTTTATAGGCCCAAAAATTCTCTCACAAAATAGTTTTTTATTTATTATTTCTGTTTAATTTTAATTTAATTATTAATTTAAGTTTAAATTTAAATTTTTTAGTGATTTAATATTATTTTATTTGATGAGAATTTGTTTGTTCCTGACTTGAGTGAGTGATAGTTGGATGACAGTGCTCTTACTAATGTCTATTCAAAACAATCCAGTGTTGTTGAAACCGGAACGGACTGGCCACTGGGAACTGGCTGCTGGTCTGGTTTTGTTTGTTCGATTTTCATTTATACTGTCATTTTGGAATTTCTTTTTCTCAAATAAAACCCAGAAATTTTATCATTTTGGGCATCAAAAATGAAAAATTAAAGCCAAAAACCTCCCACCCAAACAGTTCTTCTCTTCTCTGTACTTTTTGTATGGATTTTTTTCATTTATTTTTCTTATATTGGTTATTTTCTCTTAATTGTACAACTGCTCTTTATAATCTGGAATTGCAGTGGAATTCAAACACTTTTCATTGTTATAGAACAATTTTGACACTCAGTTTTATCTCATTATGTGTTGTATATCATCCAACAATCATTGATAATAGTTGTATTTGTATATATAAAGTTTGTCATGATTTTCCAACTTTTTATTCATATTTAATAATTTACAAAAGTTTTCAAAAAAACTGGTTGCATTGATCAAATTGTGACGAAGTCATCAATTTTTTTTTTGATGCGCAGTCAGTTTTCAACAATAATGATACAATCTGGTCGGTGGCTCATTTGTTGTTCCCATAAAAGATGCTGTATTTATGGTCATAGAATATTCCACTCACCTCCATTTTTTGATAGTGATCATTCTTTGAGTTCTTTTTTTTTTGTGTTTTTTTTTTCAATCATTATATTTGACTATATATTTCTAAATTACTACTTTGCCAATCTCTGTATGGTGAAATGTTATTGCAGGAGCTTGTGAAGGCTCACTTGCCTGTTCAACGTGTCATGTGATTGTGATGGTATGTAATTCAAAGTTCATTTTTATGCAGAAGTTCTGTTTGAATGTTAACATAAGCAAAGGCGTAATTGTTGGAAATTATTGTAGGATATGGAATACTACAACAAATTAGAAGAACCCATTGACGAGGAGAATGACATGTTGGATTTAGCCTTTGGGCTTACAGAAACGTGAGTTCCTACAACATAGAAATGCAAGAAGAAATTGTTGTGAGTTGAGTCTAAATTGATTTATGTTATGGATTTTGCAGTTCTCGTTTGGGTTGTCAGGTGATTGCCAAGCCTGAACTTGATGGAATTCGCTTAGCTCTTCCTGCTGCAACACGAAATTTTTCTGTTGACGGGTATGTTCCAAAACCGCACTAGACATAGTGCAATACTAGAAAGTGTACGCTGAGTGTAAGGATGCAATCATCCCAGTTTTGTAGCTACCATATTGTATTTAACCAATGAGCATCTCCAATTTTAGTGTCAATTGTTTTTGTTATTGATTATTAATTTATTACCATATTTCCCTCAATAAATTTGTACTCTCATCATGTCAAGGGGAAGATGGGATAGAGACCATTGGATCTAGTATATTGTTAAAAAGGGTTACTTATGCATTACATTACTAATGTTCCAATAATTCTACCTCGTTGCTGAGCAATATTTATTGTTTAACATCCTGTTAACTTATACCGATTATTTCCTTCAAACATAAAACATTATGCAGGACTTACAATGCCTTGCCTGTGTGTATGAATTCAGAGTATAACGTTTAAAACCTTCAATTTTAAAGTAACGTAGATGACGAATTGTGATGTTGGCTCACTTCAGTGATCCTGCATGTTGGACTGTAACACTTATTGCATGCTCCTCCTAATTCTGTATTTGTACAGAGTCGTGAAATGAAAATTTTGGCGCAGTTATTTAAAATTACAAATGTACCGTGATGCTTTTGCCGTCCATTTATTGACCATTATGAAACTATCCACCATTTATCTTCCAAGTGTAATAGTTGATTACGAAGTTTGAGCTCATTCTTTCAATTTCAGTTTAAAGAGGCGTTGTATGGCTCCTGAAAACAGAGTAACAATTGATGAACCCGAAAATGATCTGTGATTCTTTGTGAAATGAAAGAGAGTGGTTTCTGGGCTTTGTTTTTGGTGGGTGTTGGTTGAGTGATTCTTGGGGATTCTTTATTTGGTTTGATATTACAGTTGTGCATTCAGTTGATTGCTTGGTTCTCAGGCAAATCTGAGCACTAAGCATAGAAATAAATGAACTAGAGACATCCTCGGACTTGAAACTGCCTATGTCATTACTTGATTCTGAAGAATTTATTGGAATTGCCGAAACACTGAGGTCATCTTGTGGACTTTTGCGCATGACGGTGTCGTTTTCACACAGTAACTTGGATTTTGTATTGAGCCAAGGGGCGTCTGTCACCTTCTAAGTTCTAAATTAATTCCACCAGACATTTTTTATGTCTCAATTTCTGGTTGATTTGTAGGTTCCATCTAAATGCTCAAATTGCTCCTCAACTAAACCTTACCTTTTTACTACATGGTACAATAGGAAGTACAAATTGTGGAGGCATTTTGATTCTCTGTAGCACTGGAAGTACAAGTTCCTCAGGAAATAATTTTAGTGGCAAGGTCTTACAGTTCATTCAATTTTAATTGAAATCATTTGAATATAGTAAAAATTGCGTGTGAAATTAATAATGTGCACCATAGAATCATCATATTCAATGTTTAAAACATATATCAAGATGATTTTTAGCGAGAATGTTCTACAATAATTTGATAAACATCTGCCTCATAAAACATATATTAATTAATTCTTTCAAGTTTCAAATATACATCAAATTGTATAAATTAAAGGAAAAAAAAAAGACAAAAGGAAAAGATGGTTACTCTTCATAAAAAAAAATACGTAAAAAATAAAAAATCTGACATAAAACATAATCAGTTATCATCTTAGAAAAATATATTAGTACAATTATTAATTATTATATGACCAAATTTATTCAGTCAGTTGTCATTTATTGAAGTTATTTTGAGTGTGCGTGTTGTGTTCATATATAATTCAACACCTTGCCATTTATTAGAATGATTGCCATCAAATTGACCAAGGCATTTAGGTAGGTTGATTTACTGATTGGTGCGTATTAGAGTTAAGTACATTAATCTTGATTTTTTTAAAAAAAAAAATAGATAGAAGTAAAAATATATATATTTAAGATCAAACTGTAACATTGATTTTTTTTTTTTACTATAATCAAATTGAATTATATTATTGATATTTATTTGCTACGAATTTTAATATTTGATAACAACCGGACCAAAAATTATACTGAACTGTTTTATAACTGAATTGTAAAAAAATAATTGATAATTAAATATTTAATAATTTTACTATACATAATAGAAATTAAATAATTTATTATTAATATAATTTATTGCTTTTATTATACATTTACAATATAATTAATTCATGAAATTAAAATGATATTTTAATTATTTAACAAAATTAAAATGACATTCTAATTATTGGTATAAAAATTTATTCATTATTATATAAAATTTTTGTTTAAAATGACATCCTAATAATTAATAAAGGAAACTTGTTTTTCAATTCTATTCAATTTTAAACCATTATTTGCAAATTTACAATTTACTATGTCCATTTCTTATTAATTATTATTTAGGAATGATATGTAATTAAGTATATAATTTTTATTTATCTTTCTCAATCATTGTTACCTATGAATAAAGTGGAATTAAGTTGAATAATTAGATTTTAATTATCTATAAAAAAAATTATCACTCAAAAAATTTATATTTTTTAAAATATAAATTTATATATAAAAATATTTAAAAGATCAATTAATAAGACATTATATATAAAATATTCTAAAAAAATAATTAAAAATGTTTAAAAAATATTTAAATATTTTAAAAAATTTAATATGACAATAAAAATATCATAGAAAATTCTTTTAACCTATCTTCTTCCCTTCCTTTTACTTTTCTGACCACCCTCTCACTTTCATTTCCAAGTTCTCCCTTTTTTCCTCTTCTTCATATTGTCCATTGTGAGCTCTATCTATATTATCCACTTTCACAATTATTATTACTAAGAACTTGAAGGTAATAATTTTATTTAATTTTTTAGTTTTTTTTTTCTTTTTGAAGGTGATTTTTTATTCTAATTTGTTTAATTTTCCATTGAACAAAATATCCTTACAATGTTCATTAAATTTTCTTCAAATGCTTAAATATTATATTATTAAAATAACTGACAATTTATTACTTAACAATTAACTAGTTTTTAACTTAAAACATGTTTTCTAATAAAAAAATATATTTTTTTAATTTTTTATTTCTTACAAAAGTTTATGTTAAAATTCCTAACAAAGGTTTCAATGTGAGTTTCTAACAAAAGTTTATTTTAAAATTTTTATTAAAATTAGTCATATTTTGTTTTGGTATCACATTTTAATTTTTTTTAGAAGTTTTTAATTCTTCAAAATATAATTTATTAGAAATACCGAATTGTTTTATATTGTATTTTTTTTAAATGAAAAAATTGAAGAATCATATTGAATTGTCTTGAATTTTTAGAATAATACAACATAGATATTTTTTTTCAAAATAATTACAAAAATTTAATTTAAAAATGTCTAAATTTTTAAAATAAAACTTGAGATTTTCTGATCTCCAAAATGGAGTATGAAATGATATTGGTAATTATCTAACTGATCGATGTCCATAATGGGAATTAAATTTACTACAGCTACGGCGTCAATAACTGTATTTTAGGATAACTAGAACATGATATGGTTTGTTAATCATTGGTGATAAAAAATTGATAAAAGAAACTTTTGAAGTGTTTGATAAAATTTTGTTGCCCATTAATATTTTATATTTATTAAATATAATTCATTTTTAAATCTATTGACTTTATATATTTCTTTATACATAGTACGCATATATAAGAAATAAAATATATTTCATTTAAAAAAATCTAAATCTATATTATTTAATTATAATATTTACCAATTCGAACTAGTTGAATTGGTAGGCCAATTATAAAATAATCGTGATAAAAGTGAAAAATCCTGACTTTAATATTCAACTTTTACAAGATGTATCAAAAAATTATATTTATCAGTTATAATGTGTTTTTTTAATGCTTATAATTATAATATATTAATATTTTATTTATATAAAACTAATTTATTATTTTTAGATATAATTATTTATAATTAATAAATTTTAAAATAATAATATGATCTAAATAAAAAAATCAAAACTACAAAATGCAGCGGATAAAATCAACAACTAATCATTCACTTGTTCATTGGATACAAAGTCATTTCATCCTCTTCTATCAAAGAAAAGAAAAGAAAAAGTAGCAAAATATAGGATGGCTAGTTATTGGGTAGAAAATAAGTAAATAACTATCAATTAAATCAATCAATCTGAAAATAAAACTGTGTATTTTCCTAATGGCATCATTAAATCATAGTAATATTGGGATTTGGGAATCAAAATTCGAGTATAATTAAATTAAATTGTATATTATTTTGCCAACTGCCAACAATTAATTAATACTCCATAAATAAAGACTCTCAATTTGCCTAGAATCCCAATGCTACTCATGTTCGAATGGATAATAATAATAATAATAATAATAAATTATTATTATTATTATTATTATTATTATTAAACGTGTGATGTATTGTGTAATATGTATAGTAAACTTCAGAAGTCAGATATTTGAAGATAAAGTTATAGATAAAATCTGATTGTTTCAAATGTTGTTTTTCTGTTCGGATTCAGATATCAGTAAAATCTATTAATTAAATATTTTTAAACGTTATATTTTTCCACTATAAATATAGAGTGCTTTACTATTCTTTCATTACGGCTTCCATTGTTTTCATAACAACAAGATGGCTTCTTCTTCTTCTTCTGCAATTTTGTTTTGTTTATGTTTTCTGGCTTTGAATTATTTTATTTCTGCCACATTGGTATCTCATGATGGAAGAGCAATAACCATTGATGGAAAACGAAGAGTTTTGATTTCTGGCTCAATCCATTATCCAAGAAGTACTGCTGAGGTAATTAATTAATTGGTATATACTCTTACATTTTATGATCATTAATTAATCATTGTTAATTATTTTTTCTGGTTATATTTAGATGTGGCCTGATCTTATTAAGAAAGCAAAAGAGGGTGGTTTGGATGCAATTGAAACATATGTGTTTTGGAATGCTCATGAACCGGTTCGTCGGCAATATGATTTCAGTGGTAATCTTGATCTTGTGAGATTCATCAAGACTATTCAGGCTGAAGGATTATATGCTGTTCTTCGTATTGGACCTTATGTTTGTGCTGAATGGAATTATGGGTAATTTATTATTCACATGCATACTATACATATATTTATTTTAATTTGAGTGTAACATTTTTTTTTTCCCATAAAATAAGAGGAATGCCTGTGTGGCTGCACAACTTGCCTGGGATTCAGTTACGTACAGCCAACACTGTGTTCATGAACGAGATGGAAAATTTTACAACTTTAATAGTTGATATGATGAAACAAGAACAACTGTTTGCCTCACAAGGAGGTCCAATTATAATTTCCCAGGTATTATTATTATTATTATTATTATTATTATTATTATTATTGATAATCTGATTTGATGAAAATTTTAAATAGATTGAGAATGAGTATGGTAATGTGATGGCACAATATGGTGCCGCTGGGAAGGCATATGTGGACTGGTGTGCAAACATGGCTGATTCTCTTGACATTGGAGTTCCATGGCTCATGTGTCAACAGAGTGATGCTCCTGAACCCATGGTATTTAATATATTCCTCATTATTATTATTATTATTATTAGTTCTATTGATATATTAACTCAATAATATCTTTTTATTATTAGATAAATACTTGCAATGGTTGGTATTGCGATTCATTCACCCCCAATAATCCGAATAGTCCAAAAATGTGGACTGAGAACTGGACTGGATGGTTTAAGAGTTGGGGTGGCAAAGACCCTTATAGAACTGCTGAGGATGTTGCTTTTGCTGTTGCTAGATTTTTCCAAAATCAGGGGACTTTCCAAAATTATTATATGGTTAGTGTTTTCTTTTCCTAAATTTTTTAATTAAATTATTATGAATTTTTAAATAATTTGATTATTATTTTTTCTTTTGTATTTCAGTATCATGGCGGTACTAATTTTGGAAGAACTGCTGGTGGTCCATATATCACCACCACTTATGATTATGATGCACCTCTCAATGAATATGGTAAAAATATTTGAATCAATTAATATGTCAATAATATTTTTAATTAATTGAAGTTTTCTGTTGTGTCATTTATTATTTGTTTAATAGAGATTTGTATTCAAATTTTTAATTAACAGGAGATTTGAATCAACCAAAATATGGCCACTTGAAGCAACTTCATGATGTTCTGCATTCTATTGAAGATACCCTTACTAATGGCAACATCTCAACAATTGATTTTGGCAATTCTGCTACGGTAATTAATTATATAAAACTACATAGTAATTAGATGTTATTTTGTCAAACGAATTATGAGATGAAAATTTAATATTTTGATTACTTTGTCAGGCCACTATTTATACAACAGAAAAACTTTCAACTTGCTTTTTTGGCAATGTCAATAGTTCATCAGATGCTATCGTTGAATTTCAAGGCACGCAGTATACAGTTCCTGCATGGTCCGTTAGTATTCTTCCTGATTGCAAAAATGTAGCATATAATACTGCAAAGGTATTTAATTTTCAAATTTTATTCATTTAATCATATTCTATAGGCCAAATAGGAAAAAAAATTAATTCTTGTTCTTTTATAATATAGGTGAAAACTCAAACTTCAGTGATGGTAAAGAAGAAAAATGATGCTGAGGATGAACCCACTTCTCTTAAATGGTCATGGAGACCAGAGAACAACAGAATGAACGTATTCTATGGAAGTGGTGATCTTCAAGCAACTGAACTTATTGATCAAAAAACTTTAAATGATACAAGCGACTATCTTTGGTACATGGCAAGGTATATAGATTTCTAACTCAGTGTTATTCCCATTTATTATATTTTTATATATTTTTTGTATGTTATTAAATTAATTATTTGTTAATTAACAGGGTGAATATTAAGAAAAATGATCCAATTTGGAGTCCTGATATGTCCATCCTGGTTAATGGCAGTGGCCATGTTCTTCATGTATATGTTAATGGAAAATATATTGGTATGTATTAATACTTTTTATAATTATTTTCTTAATTTAATTTATTATAATCCTTCAATGACAATTATGATTTTGGAATTAGGCACTCAATGGGCTAAGTATGGTGTTACTACTTATTCATTTGAGAAGAGTGTGAAGTTGAGACCAGGGAGCAACTTGATCAGTTTACTCAGTTCTACAGTTGGATTAACAGTATGTATATATATTTTACCAATTTAAATTTAATTTTTGTAATGTTGTTTCTTATTAGTCTTTAATTCTTTTTGCAGAATTATGGTCCGATGTATGATATGGTACGAACTGGAATTCTAGGACCAGTTGCCGTAGTTGGACGTAAGGGTGATGAGACAATTATTAAGGATATATCTGCTCACAAATGGTCTTACAGTGTTGGATTTAATGGCTTGAGCTCCAACAATCAACTTTACGGTTTGGCTTCATCTCAACCTACTAACTGGTTGGAGCAAAATCTACCCATTAATAGGATGATGACTTGGTACCAGGTGATTATTAACTATAATTCTAATATTTGTTATTGATTATTAATTTGTTAATATGTAAGTTGCTGAATATTGAACAAACATATATACTATAGGCTACTTTCAAGGCTCCTCTTGGTAAAGATGCAGTTGTGTTAGATTTGCTAGGCATGGGCAAGGGACTTGCATGGGTAAATGGCAACAGCATTGGCAGATACTGGCCAAGTTACCTTGCTGATGAGGATGGTTGCAGCAATGATCCTTGCGATTATAGGGGTGCATATGATAACAATAAATGTGTATATAACTGTGGAAAGCCTACTCAAAGATGGTGAGCAAATGTTTGTTTTATAATTCATTCCTTTCTTCTTTTTTTTACGTAAGGTTTTCAATCATGTAATATAATGTTCAATTTGTAGGTATCATGTGCCTCGATCCTTCCTTAAAGATGATGAAAATACTTTGGTGTTGTTTGAGGAAATCGGTGGTAATCCGACGGGAGTTAGTTTCCAAACTGTTGCAGTTGGAACAATAAGGTCTAGTGTTAGTGAAGGAGAAACCATGGAACTTTCATGCCATGGGAAATCTATCTCACAAATTCAATTTGTTAGTTTTGGTGATCCTCAATCGATGATGGGATCATTTACCGAAGGAAGTTGCGGTTCAAATGATGCAAAATCAATAATCGAAAAGGCATGCATTGGGATGGAGACATGCAGCATTCAAGCCTCTAAGGATGTATTGGGTGCTACAGATTGTGCCAATGATTTTGTTCATACTCTTGCAGTGGAGGCTAGTTGCTAAACTATGCTTTTGGTTAGATTTTGGTCTTGTTGGTTAGCCTTTTCTTAGGTTTCGGTTAGTTTTTCTCAAGATGTTAGAATTGTTCAAATCGTTTAATAAAGTTCATAATTTTCTGCATCGCCACTTAATCTTTACAATGATTTCTTGTTTCGGTTATTTTTATATATTTGATTTTAAGATTACATTATCTTTATTTTTCAAAATTTTTAATATATCCTAGTTGAAAATTTTAATGGGTTGTTCTGAGAGAAAAAAAAAACATTGTTATCTAATACAACAGAAAATAGTTGTAGATTGATTTTGAGATAACATGTTATCTCAAAAATATCCAATATAATATTATCATACTATCAAAATCAATTTTGGATTAAATTTTTTTGGTTGTAACTTTAAATAAAAATCAGTTATCCTGCTCTATCTTTTTCTTGTTTCTTTTTGAATGAATACATGCTATCAAATTTAATCCATTATTCACTCATCAACATCATGCTAACAGAGTCATTAACTTATGTGCAAATGCTACTTAATTTTTGTCCGCAAAGCAATACTGATTTCCAATTTCCACTGATCCTGATCCTCACTCGCAAAAAGAAAAAGGATAGACGTTTGGGAGACATTCTGTCAATGTGGATTAATTGCCTAATTATAGATCAGTGGATTGTCTATATAATTAGAAAAATGAAACAACTAGTCTTCAGCTAATTTGGGTAGATAAAAAAAAAGTGATTACCTAATGAAGATATCAGGTTCCTATATTGAGATTATTCTCATTGTCAGTTTAGCTTGGCTGAGCTTCTTATGCTTAGCAACAACAGTTGAATATGATTCCAATGCCATTATCATCGATGGTGAACGTCAAATCATTTTCTCAGCGCGATTCACTGCCCACGCAGCACTCCTGAAGTATTGGAAATATAATTCTGAACTATCTGCAAACTTGCAAGCATAAGTACCCAGTTATAAATATTATGTAAAAAATGCACTGCTTTTACCAATAAAATTACATTTATTATTTCCGGATTTGTTGGTGGTTTTAATTTTAAGATGTGGCCTGATCTGATAAATGAGTCCAAGGAGGGCGGCCTCAATGCTATTGAAACTTATGTTTTCTGGGATCATCATGAACCTATCCGGCGTCAGGTTTCAGCTTTCCTTTTATATATATATATATATATATATATATATATATATATATATATATATATATATATATTTTTTTTTTTTTTGTACATGTGCTGCTTTACGTAACAGATCAGAAAATTAGATTCACCATCCTAACGTATACACATTTTTTTATCAATGATGCAGTATGATTTCTCAGGAAATTTGGAAATTGTAAGATTCTTAACAGTCATTCAACAAGCTGGACTTTATGCCATTCTCTGAATTGGTCCTTATGTTTGTGCTGAATGGTCTTACGGGTAGTTAATTGCATTTTTGTTCTTTTTTTCCAACCAAAATTTGTGTTTCTAATAAAATAGGGGTACTAATATACATTTCTCTGAATTAATGGCTTCCCTGTGTGGTTGCACAATACTCCAGGGATTCAGCTCAGGACAGACAATAAGATTTACAAGGTTCCTAATTTCCTGTGCATATATAATTTTTCGTCTATGGAAATATTAATTAATTCTTGACGGAAAGAATTATAATTTTTCTTTGGCGCAGAATGAAATGCAAACTTTTACTGCTAAGATTGTGGATATCTTGAAAGCGGCAAAGATGTTTGCTCCACAGGGAGGACCTATAATTTTAGCACAGGTTTTTTTTTTCGTATAGATATGTGTGTGTATATATATAGCAATTTCTGTTATGTCTTCTATAAACTAGATAGAGATTGAACTGTTTTATTTGCTTAAATTAACAGATTGAGAATGAATATGGAAACATCATGGGACCGTATGGAGATGCAGGGAAAAGGTACGTTCAATGGTGTTCAAAAATGGCTTTATCACAGAACATTGGAGTTCCATGGATTATGTGCCAGCAAGCAGATGCTCCAGCACCAATGGTATTTATTGTTTTTTACTTCTTCAGATATAAATAATTCAGTTCCAGATGCTTAAATAGACCGATAAAAAAACAGCCTAGTCATGGGACTTAATAACAACACTAATGTTTCAAATTGGTGTCACAGATCAATACCTGCAATTTTTTTTACAGCGATAACTTCAAATTGAACAATCCAAAAAGTCCAAAAATTCACACTGAAAATTGGAGTGGATGGTAGGCCTTTCTAATTTGCAATTTTACAGTTTGCCATAAGACCTATGCATCAAATTTCTGCAATTTTTGTCCTTGTAGGTTCAAGGCCTGGGTGGAAAGAACCCACCAGGACTGCTGAAGATTTTGCCTTTTCAGTGGCAAGGTTTGTTCAATCTGGAGGGGTCTTGAGCAACTATTATATGGTTTTGTCCTGCACAAAAATTAATTCAGTTACTCATTTTTTCAATATCTATACATGCCAAAATTAAGATTTTACTTAATAATGATTCAGTATCATGGAAGAACGAACTTCGGACGATCATCAGGAGGTCCATATATCACTACATCATATGATTACAATGCACCAATTGATGAATATGGTAATTCTCAATCGAACTAGTATGATAATTTTAAACATTAGTTTAATACAGAAATGGTTGATTACATATGACCTGCAGGAAATGAAAATCAGCCCAAGTGGGGTAATCTCAAGCAGCTCCATGAAGCTATCAAATCAGGGGAAAAGATTATCACTAATGGCACAGTGGCAACTAAGAATTTCCAGCCAGGAGTTGATGTAAGTCAGCAGACCCTAATTGCCTCTAAAAATGATGGATTCAGATAAAAAAATTTATCAAGTTTTAATCTGAACTTTGACTTTGTCAATCAGCTGACCACGTACACCAAAGTTAACACTGGGAGAGATTCTGTTTCTTGAGCAATATAAACATGGATGAAGCCATTGTCGAATTGCAAAAGGATGAAAATTACACTGTCCCTGCTTGGTCTGTCACTATTCTCCAAAATTGCAGCAAGGAGATTTTTAACACTGCAAAGGTAAAATTCTAATAAGTACTAGTTATATCACACTAAAATTATCTTAAAAGAAAAACATTTAAGCCGATATATAATGGACTATAAGATTCTCTCAACAGGTTAACACACAGACTTCTTTAATGGTAAAGCAAATATATGAGGGTGATAAAGGAACAAATCTCTCGTGGATGTGGGCACCAGAGTCCATGAGAGACACACTACAAGGAAATGGTAGATTTAGAGCCTCACAGCTTCTTGATCAGAAAGAAACAACCGTTGATGCTAGCGATTACTTGGGTATATGACTAGGTATCATCTTTAACTCTTGTTCTTCACATATGAAAGTTGCAACTATGGTTGACTAAGAATAGACTAATTGATGTATATAATGCAGTGTTAATATCAAGAAGTCTTCACTTCAATGGAAAAATGTGACTCTGCAGGTGAGCTCGAGAGGCCATGTACTTCATGCTTATGTTAACACGAAGCTGATAGGTAAAACATTCTAATTACTTGGTTCAAATGACTATTGAATTTCTTTAACAAATATTGAAAATTCACAAATTGGATGGAATTCAGGTTCTGAATTTTCTAGGCAAGCTAATGCCAAACAATCAGTCCAGGGAGAGGACTACAGCTTTCTCTTTGAGAAGCCAGTTACTCTGAGAGGAGGAAAAAATATCACAAGCTTGCTCAGTGCCACTGTTGGATTGGCTGTAAGTACCATAATTAATTTGATGGGTCCTAAAAGCATATTCTCTAGCAAAAGATCGATGACATTTTTCGTTTCTTCCAATTGTTGGGACAGAACTACGGTTCATTTTGGATTTGACTCCTGTTGGGATTGTAGGAGGCCCTGTCGAGTTGATCGTAAACGGGAACCCCGTTATCAGTTTATCATCAAATCAATGGTCTTACAAGGTTATATCATTTTTTGAGTGAGTGATTTTAAAAAAAGCATGTTAAATCAATAAACGTACTTGCCTTGCATACAGACCACCTTCAATGCACCTTCAGGTACAGACCCTGTAGTGGTGGACTTGCAAGGAATGGGCAAGGGGAATGCCTGGGTAATGGCAAAAGCATTGGTCGCTATTGGCCTTCACAAGTAGCTGATGCCAATGGATGCAGTGACAAGTGTGACTATCGCGGAGTTTATAATGGTGATAAATGTGCTAATAATTGTGGCAATCCTACTCAAAGATGGTAATTAAGATTCAAATCACATTAATTAACTAATGTTGGGATAATCAATCTTAAAATGCTACAATTAATCCTGTCAGGTACCATGTGCCAAGGTCATTCCTGAACAACAATGCACCAAACACATTGATTCTGTTTGAAGAAATGGGAGGAAATCCTTCGACGCAATGCAGAGCATGGACAGGGTCACTCAGGTAATAGAAATGATATTCTTAATCTCGACATTAAATTTAATAAATATAATCTATTAGCATATAATTAATTATTTGTGTTGTTTACAGGCATGTATGGGAAAGAATAGCTGTTCAATTGTTGTTTCGGATGATGCGTTTGTAGTAAAAGAACCTCGAGGAACTAGCACTAAGAGGCTAGCTGTCCAGGCTCAATGCTCAAAAACTGAGAACTAGAATTACAAAAATCCAAAATCAGAAAAAAATAAATAAAGAAATCGGACAATGGATTGTAATTAATTATCATTGTGAATCTCAGAATTTATTCTGTATTTTTCGAAGGGATCGATGTGATTGAAAGGGAGATGTCCTTTTGTACTCTACTCAATTGAAATCAAACAATATCTTTCTTTTCCAGATTAACTAGCTCTGCTCTAGGTTTCTTGCATTAATCACTATGAAAATTGTTGTCAAAATCTGATTCACATATGAATAACATGATGCCATGCAAAAAAAAAAAAAATCTTAATTTATAAATATGAAGTTGATTATAAAAATTATTTTGAGGTGACAACAAATTATTGACTTGGACTATAAACGAAGATCATTTATATAGACCAGATCTGCATAAAAAATAATAATCTTTATCTTTTATGTTTATC
Organism: Triadica sebifera; assembly: GCA_023653625.1. Classification (NCBI taxonomy): domain Eukaryota; kingdom Viridiplantae; phylum Streptophyta; class Magnoliopsida; order Malpighiales; family Euphorbiaceae; genus Triadica; species Triadica sebifera. Next base: position 24,210,479 of record CM042910.1, on the reverse strand, counting down.
CTCTCAGATTGGAAAGGATATGCTGCGAAATTATTAAAATTTTAAATACCTGAAACTATTAAGAAGTTGCCATATCGCGAAACTATTACAACCGCACCCAGGCTGGAGGTGAATGCAATTTCACGTATTGCAACAATAAAATTCCTCCAATAAGTACAAATTAATTCGTAAGTAATCATCCAAACTAGTGATTCGAAACCCACAAATGAAGGAAAGCACAGAAAGACTACTAAGGATATACACGCTGATGTGGAGTTGCCTAATATATAAAAATGGCTAATTTTAGAGGGTGATGAGGCTATCTCTAGTGCAGTTCTATCCCTTATATATAAAATCATACATCTGAAAGCAGCTTCAAGAAACATCTTGTTTTCTAGATTATTATAAAAGCAGCAGAAAATGTCAAGTTGTCGGATTGGGATTCTTGTGGTTGCTAGTTTGAGTTTACTACACTACTCATGCTCATATACAGTTGAATATGATGCCAAAGCCATTATCATCAATGGTGAAAGAAAACTCATCATATCTGGTGCAATTCACTATCCACGCAGCACCACTCAGGTATACATATTTATATCAAATTTACCATATCCTTCGTTTATAATTAAACTACTGGATCAAAAATTTAATGGGACTATATATATGCATACATGGTGATCAACAGATGTGGGCAGATCTAATCCAGAAGGCAAAGCAAGGTGGCCTTGATGCCATTGAAACATATATATTCTGGAATGCACATGAGCCCCGCTACCGCGAGGTCAGAAATGCTCTCGTAATAATACATAATACCAATAAGATTTAGCATAGCAGTATTAGTGTACTAATTCGGACTGTGAGGTCTAGCAGAAATCTCATTTAATCTTTCTCAATGCTTCAGTATAATTTCAGTGGCAACCTAGATTTCGTAAACTTTTTCCAACAAGTTCAGCAAGCAGGACTTTATGGCATTCTTCGGATCGGTCCTTATGCCTGCGCTGAGTGGAATTACGGGTGAATTAAACTAATTAACTTTCTTGAAAATTTTGATTAACTTGATTGAATCACTTAGTTGCATATATAATGTTATATTACTTGACAGGGGCTTTCCTGTGTGGCTACACAATATTCCAGGGATTAAAATGAGGACAGACAATGAGATCTTCAAGGTTTCAGCATTGATTAAAATTTTTCTTTTTAGCCGCAATTAATAATTATTATATACATATATATAAAATATAATTAGTTTGGTGTGTAATTAAATACAGAGGGAAATGCAAATATTTACAACAAAAATAGTGGAGATGGCGAAAGGAGCAAATCTATTTGCATCACAAGGAGGACCAATAATTCTGGCACAGATAGAAAATGAATATGGAAATATAATGGGTCCATATGGAGATGCAGGGAAATCATATGTTCAATGGTGTGCTCAAATGGCAGTAGCCCAAAATATTGGGGTTCCTTGGGTTATGTGCCAGCAATCCGATGCCCCACCATCTGTGGTAACTACTAATTTTTTTTCTTAATTTTAGAAGTAAGGTTGAAACCCTAAACTTTACAGTTCTAATCATTAAAGCAATTTTTATATATGGAAATTTTATTTTTTACATTAAATGGATTTTCCTACTATTTTTCTTTCAGATTAACACCTGCAATGGATTCTACTGTGATCACTTTTGGCCAAACAATCCCAATAATCCTAAAATGTGGACCGAGAACTGGACTGGATGGTTAGTTTTCTTTCTCTTTTTTTCTTAGATTTTTCATATTAATTGAATTGTTTAAACTAGAGTGTGCTTGTTGTAGGTTCAAGAAATGGGGCCAAAAAGACCCACAAAGACCTGCCGAAGATGTTGCATTTGCCGTTGCGCGTTTTTTCCAAAATGGCGGCATCTTGCAGAATTATTATATGGTTTAAAATATAAATCCATCACTATCTTTGAGTTAATTTCTTTAATCTTTCATGGAAAGTTGTTTTTTTTTTCCCTTAAATGTTTTGTTCGATTTCAGTATCACGGAGGAACTAACTTTGGAAGGACGTCGGGAGGCCCATTAATCGTAACGTCTTATGATTATGATGCGCCACTAGATGAATATGGTAAATTTATAATTAGGCAAGAAAAATCTTGCCCATTTGTGGTTATAAAATTCTAAATATTACCTTTTACAATTTTAATTATAAGACTCCTGATAAAAGCTCATTTTCACTTGAAAAATACCCATCATAATTTTAGGATTAGGTTGTTTTTATTCTGTAAGAGTAACTAACATTTTAGAAAAAATCTAAAATTTTATTTATCCGTCGTTTTTATATAATCAATGAATTTTTTTTTTCAAATTTTGCCTTTATATTTATCAATTCAAAGTTATTAATATTATTTAGAATTTCAAACTCAAAACTAAGGATAATTTAGTTTTAATCACTCATTGTTCTCCTAAATTTAAGGCTAATTAATAGTTTCTTAATCCTAATGAAATCCTCTGAAGCTTCAGTTATATAAGAACGAATGGAGTATTAATTATAATCACTTTAAAAAAGTGAGTGTACAATACTTGGTGAAGAAGAGAGAAAACTCTTAAAATATTTTTTATTTTTTCTCTCTCTATCTTTTAAATTGTCTTTCTAATGAATGATATCTGTTAATTTTCTTGATGTATATAATACTTGTTTCGAACCACAAAAACAAGGGTGCTAAATTTTATGAATATTTTGCAGGGAATTTAAATCAGCCAAAATGGGGACATCTCAAGAACCTTCATGCAGCAATTAAATTGGGGGAGCATATTCTAACTAGCAATAACACCTCATTGAATACCAAACAATTTTTTGGAGGTTCGGTTAAGGTATGAGTGGTGGATACACAGTGCAAATGCATATATATATATATATATATATATATATATATATAATTAACCTAAGAAAATTTTTGTGAATCAGTTGACAACATACGATAATGATGCAACCGGGGATAGATTTTGCTTCTTGAGTAATACAAATTCTAAAGAGGATTACATTGTTAACTTGCAACAAGGTGACTACTTTATTCCTGCTTGGTCTGTCACCATTCTTCAAGGTTGCAATCAGGAAATATTCAACACTGCCAAGGTGCCTAGGAGCAAAACGTTGATTCTCGATTTCTTATTCATTTTATTTCCTTTTTTTTATCACTCTTTTGCATTCTTGAAATCTACAGGTTAATTCTCAGACCTCTGTGATGGTAAAGAAAATCCATGAGCATGATAAATATCAAACACTTTCCTGGATGTGGAAACAAGAGGCTGTAAAAGGTGCCCTTCGCGGAAATGGTAAATTTACAGCAAACCAGCTTCTTGAACAAAAAGCTGCAACTTCTGATCAAAGTGACTACTTATGGTACATGACTAGGTAATTAATTGATTTAGAACTTTTTTATTAAAAAAAAAAATTTTTAAGTCGTTCTGCTTATGAGGAAATACATACATGACATACTCTCTATGAAATTCTTTTCATTATTCGCATCTGTATGATTCAGATTTCTTAACAATGGAACAACTACGAGGAACGTAACATTGCTTGTGAATTTTTCGGGGCAAGATCTCTATGCTTTTTTAAATGGGAGACTTATAGGTAAAAATTGATCAGGTCCTGCAAGTTTAATCTGCATTAATCTCCAACATTAATTATATAATTTAAATTCATTGAATATTACACTCTGGTTGTGGAAACAGGTTCACAGTCAGGACCTAATCCCAAATTCCAGACACCTGCTGTTCTGAACCCTGGAACAAACATACTAAGTTTGCTCAGTCTTACAGTTGGATTGCCAGTAAATTTTTGACCTACCATATAGTGACATTATATGCTAATTAAATGTATATTTTGATGCTCAATGCATGCTCACGTACTATATGGTTTTGCCCAGAATTATGGTTCATTTTTTGACGAGGAACCTCAAGGCATAGCAGGAGGGCCTGTCCAATTCATTGACGGGGACACTACCTATGATTTATCATCAACGCAGTGGGCTTATAGGGTAAGTAGCAAGAGGCATAGAATCCACCAATATGGTTTTGGTTTGGAATCATCACTCGTATTTGTAGATACGTTTAGCTAATCATTTATGAAAAATTGATGCAAAGGCTGGATTGAATGGAGAGGGAAAACGAGTTTACGATCTGAATTCACCTGATGCAAATAAATTCACCTCTGCTAATCTTCCTGTTGGGAGAGCCATGACTTGGTATAAGGTATTTTCTTCATGAATTCTCAATATACATGCATTAAATTATTCAGTTTTAGTTGGAATGTTGTGGTCTAATTATTTGGAGCATGCAGACAACATTCCAGGCTCCCTCAGGAACTGAACCTGTGGTGTTGGACTTAAAAGGCATGGGCAAGGGACAAGCCTGGATTAATGGGCAGAGTCTGGGCCGCTACTGGCCAACACAGACTGCTAATTCTACTGGATGTGAGGCATGTGATTACCGTGGACAGTACAACCCAGACAAATGCTCCACCAACTGTGGCAATCCCACTCAAAGATGGTAATTTAACTCAATTACAACAATATTATACTGAATTATCAGCTTAATTAGTTACTGACCAATTGTATCAACAGGTACCATGTCCCAAGATCATTCCTTAACAATGACAAGAACACATTGATTTTGTTCGAGGAAGCAGGAGGAGACCCCTCAAAGGTGTCTTTCCAGATTGTCATAGCTGAAACAATATGTGGGAAAGCATACGCAGGAACCACACTGCATCTGTCGTGCACCAATGGCCGAGTTATATCAGATATTCAATTTGCTAGCTTAGGCAACGCACAAGGGACGTGCGGCTCATTCCGCAAGGGAGATTTTGAGGTCTCTTACAGCATTTCTACCGTGGAAAAGGTAAAAATTTTGGGACCCTTTTTTTTTTCCTTAACTTGCATGAAAATAGATCAGACTGTGCCAAAGGTTGGATATTTGTTGGCAGGCATGCGTTGGTAAAGAAAGTTGTTCCATAGCTGTGCCAGAAGCAACATTTAGAGTAAACAATACTGATAGATTGGCGGTGCAAGCTCTTTGCAGGATTTATGATGAATATGAAGCTGTAAGAAAACTTAAAAACTGAAGAACAATGACAAATACGAGACATCTACCGGACCTTCGCCTAAAAAAAATGTGAAATTACAGGACTTATGGAAATGACTTCTTCATTCATTTAGAGTTGTTTACTGTATGTTGATAAATGGAACTTCGAAACTAATTCACTCAGAAAAAAACTAAGTCAAGGATAAAAAAATAAATAAATGTGAACAATTAAATTTTATAATCAGCGGAATATCTCGTGCACTCAAGTTTCATAACCATATTTTTCTTTAACAAAATATTTCTAAGATTATAACCTCACATAAGAATATTTTTTAAAAAAATAACATACTTTTTATCAAAGTATTAGGAGGATTTCTGATCAAATGGTTAAAAAAATTAACAAAAAAACATGAAATCAAGTTCTGTGTTTAATTTTTTTTTTTATTAAGAACAAACTCTAATACTAGTTAATGATTAAATCTGTATAAGAAATAACACAGCCTGTATTAGGTACAAGATGTCATTTAAAAGATTATCTGCGCCAAAACGATACAAATTTCCAACTTACCTATCTCTAAGAAGTCAAAATGAAATCCTGAGGTTGAAGACTCGCTACTCTCAAAAGTCAGAAGATTCTAAAAGACAATAATGAAGCTCTACTGGGTCCACACACCAGGTGTTTGATAATATGCTCCGCCCAGTTCTGGACTTCCTACTTTATGTTCTCTAGCAGCCAAATAAACCTGTCCGCGCAGTTCAGCTGACTCTTCAAATAACCCAGATGCCATCTCCTCAGGGGCCATCGTTTCCTCATTTCTCTGAGCATGCCTAAGTGCGGCCTCCCGAATCTGCAATGGCGAAAGGTCTGTCGCCGCAGGAATATCCGGCGGGTTCATTGGGAAATTGAGAGTCGCAGATGGTCCACGTAGACAAACAAGGGCAGCGTCGTAAGCTCTAGCTGCTTCCTCTGCAGTATTATACGAACCCAGCCATATTCTGCCTCTGCTATTGGGTTGGCGTATCTCCGCCACCCATTTCCCCCATTTTCTCATCCTCACGCCCTTATATCCGCCTTCCCTTCTGTCTTCTCTATTACCACTTGGTCTCACCATCTTAATTTGCGGGTGTCTAACTGAGAAGGTGAAGCGTCTTCATTTGCAATTAAGGACAAGAGGGAAGACGAGGGGAAGTAGGAGACGTAATGGCGCAGAGATTTCGTGGAGGCTTGTACGAATGCCACATTGAGAAACGGAGAAAAAGCCGCGGCGATGTTATTGGGATGGGAACGTGGAGAAGAGAGGAGCGTAGGATAAGAATTTAGATTGACTTCTAAGCTTTACACGTCGTGGATTGGGTGGTAGCCATGTGGAAAAAGGAACACGTGGGTCGTGGCAGATGGATCCATTAGGATCAGCGGCTAAATGAGTGACCTTTCAAGAAGGTGACCACTAAACAGTGTTTTGGACGATCATGATCCTTTACCCAACTTTTCAGGCATAATCTATAATTAGTTGGGTTCAATTGGATAAAATAAATAAAAAAATTTCATAAAAATCGAATAATTATAATCAATTAGGTTTGAATTTCGATTTTAATTTAGTTTTACACATTCGTAAGTAGATTAATTAAAAAATGAGAGAAATTAATTTTTTGTCCAAAAATAAAAGAAAATGAATGGATGTATAAAAATTATTTTTATCATCATATCCTCTAGTTATTGATAATTTTTCAATTATGTTGATAGTGGTTGTCTTTTTTTAATGCAAATAATTTTTTTAATAATAATTAAAAGTGTATATCGAACAATATATAATCAAATTATATAATTTTAAAATATATAAGATATATAAAAATAATAAAGTTACTAACATATAAAGTATAAACTTATTCAATATTGAAATCAGTGGTTAATAGTAACAGCTAATTTGGCTTTCATTCGAACATTTATTCTATTTATTTGTCATAAAAAAAATATGGAACTACTTTCCCCACAATATAATTAGCACATAAGAGGTTAAAAACTTTTTATATTTATAAAAACTAGTTGATAATCTAATTTTAAATTGATAGTTAGTTGTAATTGATAATCTAGTCAATTCAATTAAAAGTATTTTGGTAAAATTAATTGAAAAATATAAAATGACATAAAATGATATATTTATATTATTTAAAAATATTTTACAGAGACTCTGTTTAAGGTTTAGACTTTGTTTGGTAAAACTAACAGATAATCTAATTGTAACAGATAATCTAGCAGCGAAAAATCTAGTAACTGATAATATAGTTGATTCAATTAGAATTGTTTGGTAAAACGTAGCTGAAAAATGTAAAATGATATATTTATATTATTCAAAAATATTATATAAAATTTATTTAAATATATAATTATATTAAATATATCATCCCAATGTAATAAATGCATATTTATCTTTATCATATAACATTCCAATATTATTATTATTATTATTATTATTTACATATTAAATAATTTTATTATATATAATTTTATAATTATATTATTATTATAAAAAAATAAGGATAAAAAAGAAAAAATATCTTAATCAACTAGCTTATAAAAAAAACTAATTCTACTAGCATTTTATTTTGGAGATTATAATCTAACTTTTTTTACAAATAAATTATTTTACCAAATACAAATTATTGGTCAAACTAGATTATTTTTACGGTCAAATTATATTATAATATAGTTTGACCAATAATTTATGTTTGGTAAAATAGTTTATTTAGAAAAAAATATAGATTATAATTTTCAAAATAAAACGCTAATAAAACTAGTTTTTTTTATATGCTATATAATTTAGATTATAATCTAGTTTGTTGTTATCAAATAGCGTCTTATAGAAGGAAGATAATCTTTCATAAAACTCTATTTAAAAGGTATTTGAGATTATGATTGGATGTTAAAAAAATATGTTTGAATAATTTATAAAAAAATTAAAAATAGAAGTCAATTGTGAAAGAAATATTGGACAGAGTGTTAAGTAATTTAGATTGGCGAATGGTTTTTGCTAAAGCCTTCGTCCATAACCTAACTCGGGTGTGTTCAGATCATAGACCCTTTTTTTAATCTCTTAGAAAGATGGAGGCAGAGGTTGGTAAAGGTCCCTCCAGATTTTTGGCGTCTTGGTCGTTAATACAGTGATTTTAGACGTTTTGTAAGAGAAGCTTGGAAGGATTTTTGGATCTATTAGCTTTAGCTGATAATTTAATTTTAACATGATAATTTAATAATTAAAAATTTAGTATATGATAATTTAATTGATTTAATTAAAAGTATTTGATAAAAATAATTAAAAAAGTAGTTGAAAATATAAAATAATATGTTTATATTATTTAAAAATATTATATAAAATTTATTTAAGTACATAATATAAACTAATTATATAATATATATGTATATTAAATGATATAAAAATTACGTTAAATATCTTATACCAATATAATAAATGCGTGTTTTTGTTTATTATATAATATTTTATTATTATTATTATTATTATTATAATATGTACATATTAAGTAATTTTATAATTATATTATTATTATTATAAAATTATAAAAAAATAAAGATAAAAAGTAAAGAAAAATTATAATTTACTAGTTTATCAAAAAAAACTAGTTGTATTATATTTTTATTTTGAAGATTATAATCTAATTCTTTTTTAAATAAAATATTTTATCAAATACAAATTATTTTATTGGTTAAACTAGATTATTTTTACAGTAAAAAAAAAAAAAAAGAAAAGAAGGTGGATACATGGAATAAGGAGGTTTTTGGTAACATCTTTCCTCGCAAGAAGCTGATGGTGAGACTTCCGGGTATTAAAAGGAGTTTTGAGTTTCGTAATTTTTATTTTTTATATCATTTGGAAAGGAAGCTGAGGGTGGAATATGAAGACTATACTGGAAACAGAAATCTCAGTCGAATTGGTTGACAGTTGGAGATCACAATATTGCCTTTTTCCATCTGAAATGCAAAGTCGGCTCCAAAAGGTAACTATTAATAAGCTAAAATTGTCTAAGGATGATACCAACAGAATTCAAGAGGCAACTATTGAGTTTTTTGTAGCAATCTCTATACTGAAGATGCTGTGAATGTTCATGTGTATTCGATTAGAGGGTTGTTTCCTTTAATGGCGTCTGAGGTAATGGATAATTTGTTGGGTAATGTAGCGAAAAATGATGTTAAAGAGGCACTTTTTTGGGATGAAACCTTGGAAAGCTCCGGGGTATGATGGGTTCTGCGTTAGATTTTTTCAAGCTGTACTTAAAAAGAGCCTTTTGAGATTTATTAATCAATGTTTGGATTGCGAAGATACCAATTCAGATATTTGCAAGGGTGTAATTATGCTTATTCCTAAAAATAATCTATCATCTGTGTTGTCAAATCTTAGACCTATTAGCCTACTCCCAGTGGTTTATAAACTTCTTATGAAGCTGATAATAAATAGGATTAAACCATTGTTAGCTACTTTTTTGGATGTGGCACAAGCCAGCTTTATTCCAGATAGGCAAATTGTTGATAATATTGTGGTGCCGCAGGAAGTAGTCCATTCGATGAATAGAAAGCAAAGTAAGAAGGGGTGGGTGATGATCAAAGTAGATTTGAAAAAAAGCTTATGATCATTTGAGATGAGATTTTATTTTTTATAATATTTTAGATGCTGGCTTTCCGTCACATCCTTTCGTCATTTTAGAGAATAGTGGAGGTTAAGTTCGATGAGCATGTAAGATATTTTATTTTAATATTTTATATTTATAAACTTTTAATTGAGATATCAAAACAAATTACAAATAAAAGGTTTTAAGAATTTGATCAATTCTTAATTTAGACAAGATTTCATTTATTAATTAAGTGTGAAAGAATTAATGTGGATCCAAATAATAATATGGGTATGATTGATAGTCCATAATTATTATATATTGGTGAGCTAAGTTTCTCTTATTACTAACTCTAATGATTAAGTTTCTCTATATAAAGAAGTATAGATGATAAGGAAATGAATAAGTAATAAGAATTATATCATTCTAGAGTTAAAAAACGAGAGAAAATTTTGATGCAAAAACTTATCGGATCGTTTCTAAGACGATGAATTCGGCCAAATCAGATACATATCTTCCTCTTTTTCAATTAAATTCATTTGTTTTGTATTCTAAATAGCATGTATTGGATTCTAGGGAGAGATCTGTCAGATTTCCGCTATAGATATCTCCATCAAGTGGTATCAGAACCTAAATACATGTTTTTAGAACCATATTTGAGTTTTTCTCATTAAGATCTAGAGAAAAATTGAGTTTAATTGAAATTTTGAGAAAATTTTGATTTGGTTGATTCTCCGATTTTATTGATTTTCAGTAAATTTCTTTTAATAAAATCAAAATAATATGTTTTTACATGTTGATTTAAAGTAAAATTTTGAAGAAAATTGGATTTTGGAGTTGAATTGAAGTTTTTGGAAAATTCAGATGAAAATTTGCAGAGATCGGGAGGAGGAAGACGAATGGCGCGTGTAATACACACGCCAAAGACGCGCGTGTCGCGTGCAGAGAGGCTGGGAACACACGCACCAGAGCACGCGTGCGCGCGTCGGGGGGAGAACTGGGAGCTGTTGTGGCGCATGTATCCTGGGTTTGCAATATGTATGGGGTAAGGGCTGCTGTAGATTTCAGGTTCAAATGGACAATGCAAGTGTTGTGAGTCTGCTTAAGCTCAATTGTCCAGGATCACTGCATAATGAGAATTTGTTACCTCTTTAATTATGATTGAGATGCACAAATCAATTTCATTTTTCGGGAGGCTAATATTATGTCAGATAAACTAGCAAACTTGGCTTTTAAAAAGGAAGAATAAAAAATTTGGCATATTGAGGTTCCTTCTGGAGTTGTTTTAGTTCTTTTAAGAGATATGACTGTCGTAGCTTTTAACTGTGTTTGTTGCTATGTAATCGGTTTTTCTTCCTCCAAAAATAAGAAAGAAATGATGAACTTTAAAAACTCACCACTGAGTTCAAATGAATTTAAACTTAAAATTTTCAGATTGCACTCAACTACAAAAACAAAATAGAAGGATGGACGTACAAAAATTGGTCCATCATTAAAATTAATTTAATACCTGAAATCATAGTGTAAAAAAAAAGAATTTGTCAGTAAATGTGGACACTTAAAACAGTCCAAAATAAATAATCCGACCCAAAATGAGCCTGCTCTTAGAAATTCCAAAGAAATTAATCTTGAGCTATAATAGCATCAAAGTTTTTCTCCCCAAAGTCAAGGCTAGGTTTTGTTAATGATGCCAAAAAATCATTCTGAAGATCATCAAAACCCGGAAATATTCCATAATCATTGGGGTAATTACCCGAACCTGTATTCGTTAGCAAATCCAAGAATGGAATATCAGCACTAGTTCACTGTCATCAATCTCTGCGGTCAAATCCGACACAACAGAAGGACATGAAGATTCCGCTGCCAATTCCGACACAAATTGATTCGTTGAACAATTTTTCGATTCCCTCATCGGCAGCTCTGAATTCGCAAACTTAGCAACTGCCTCTTGAATTTCAGGCGGAGAAAGAGGCGGTCCTTCAGCTATGTCCAGTGGGTTATTAGGGACATTGAACTTGGCAGTGCGGCCACTGCCACAAAAGCAAAAGAGAGCAGCGTCGAATGCGCGTACGGCTTTCTCCACCGAATCATACGATCCTAACCAAATTCGCTCCATACTGTTTGGCAATCGGATATCAGACTCCCATTTCCCCCACTTTCTCTCACGGACACCCTTGTACTTCTAATAGTTCCTTTTGGCGGGTTTCTCGGATGTGTGTTTCATCACTTTATTTTAATAATCCGACTCTCTGTAGTTACCTTTTAAGATTTCAATTTTGAGTACCGAATGAATTGTTGTAATGACTCAGGTGAATTGTGTTAGCTAAGGAATGTTGTTGAGGGTGAGATTTTGCGGCTGTGTATATATAGGAGGTGAGTTACCTGATTGTGAAGATCAACAATGCAGAACAAAGCGTGTTGAAGAGTGGAAGCCGAAGGCCCATAAGGATTTGTTCTGAAAAATCATAACAAGATAAAATAGGAAGAACCATGGCATGTCACACATATTGACAAATCTTATTTCATTTTATTCTTTATATCAAAAAAAGATCAAGTTAAAAAAATAATTACAATTTTAAAATAATGATCTTTATTGTAGTTACAATTTTTTAACACATAATAAAACTATTTTATTTAATATAAATAAATAAATGCTAATTACATCTCTTATATTTTTCTTTTCTCTTATGAACTCTTTATTTTAATGAGACATATTGCATTAATAATAATAATAATAATAGAAAGAGTTATGCAAATAAAAATAAAAATATATTATAATACAATAACATATCGGAATAAACTTTTTCTTTAAAATTGTTGAATTCCATTAGGATGAAAGATAAGCCTCTAAAACTATAAAATTATTCAGAATAATTTCATTGGAAAAAAAAATTATCTTTATCCAGATTAGTTATCAAATTGGTACGGATATTATTTATCAGATCAGTTGCTCGTATTTATAAAAAAAATCGGACTATTCGGTAATATATTTGGAAAAAATATTTTTAGAAAAAATAGTTTATTTTAAAATTTTAAAATTACTTTTAGAAAGAAATATGTAAATATAAATTTTTTATAGAAACGAATTTGAGAAAAATCAATTTAAAAAAATATAAATTCAGTTAATTAAATTAAAAAAAATTAATCTTTTTTTTACTACCAACATCAATATCAAACACCCCAAAAAAATTTATATTGGCACCTAGTAATAGTATATCATTAATCCATGGAATATAGCTGTTAATCTTCATCTGTAATTGTAAAAAAAAAAAAAACCGAAACTCTCGTTTCAGAGAGGAATTCATTAGGTTCCTCGAAGTTGTTAATATAATCAAATTCCAATAAAATGAGGTTCCCTATCAGTTTTCTTATTGAAATTATATAAATATATAATTTAATATTTAATATATAATAATATATAATTTAATAATTTCAATAATAATATATAATTTAATTGAATTTATAATTATAATAATATATAATTTAATTACTTACCTCATAGATTTAACATAATACATTACTACTGAGATTTTAAAATTATGATATTTGTCTTTTTTATTTTATTATATTATACTAATAGGTTATCCGTTAGATTTTCTATTAGAAAAAACGTTAAATTATTATGAAATGACAAAAAAATTCTTTTATAATAATTTTTTTTAATAAGAAAAAAAAATTATTATTTATTTTCTGAAATTTAACATATAGTATCTCTTAAGGTTAAAAGCAGTTTTAGAATTTTTTTTAATAATATATCTCTTTCATTTATGGTAAAATCATTAAAATTGACGAAATTACTTATAATAAAATAAAGGGGACATATAATATAATTTTAAAACTCAAGGTATTAGTGTATTTTAAAAATTATTATTTTTTAAAGAGAACAAAACAAAAACACAGTAATGGGCCATCCACATCCATAGCTTCCTAAACGGCCCACTATAACAGAAAGCCCAAATATACCTCGTCTCCACATCCAGAGACTTCTTACCTCGTATTTTAATTTGTCAAAATCTTTCATTTGGTTCTTATGCTTTTTTTTTATTTTTTTTATTTGATCTCTCTACGGTTTATTTTGATTATTTTAATTTTTATATTATTTTATTAACAACTAAAATTTTCTTTAATAGTTGTTAAAAATTAGACTAACTGCTAATATATTAATGTAAAATTATTTTTTATCTAATTTAAATTAATTATGATATGAATTGAAATGTATAATTTATATACTATTTTTAGTTCAAAAATATAATTCAATTCACTAAGAATAAAAAATATTTTCACATTAACAAATAATTGATATTAATTTAATTTTTAAAAATTATTAAAAAATAACAATATAGATTCAAAGTAAGAAAATAAAAATACACAAACCAAATTAAAAAAATAAAGTGTACGGACCAACTAATAAGTTTATCTTTTAATTTTTCTCAACTAGCGACTAGCCAGCAGGGAGTACAAGTCCAGCTCTTGGCGAGCGCGTGAGAGTCGCAATGAGTAATGACTTGCTTCTAATTGTTAAGAGGGCGGGTTGATCCAGTCTCGTATACGGAGCTCTACATTTTGGAGTCAATACACTCTTTATAAAAGCGTCACCGGGTAAGACAACCCATCCGTTTTACTAATACTTGAGAAGAATGAGGAGCGCGTGTGATTCAGTAGCAGTCACTCATTCGAACAGCAATAAAATTCTAGAAGTCTCTCTTATCATCTGATAAAACCCATTTTAAAAACAACATTTCCTCCTCTAGGGTTTTATCTTCTACACTCTTCCCACTCCATTTCTAACCAATTCCTAATTCTTTACTCAATTCTTCCCTCCTCTTTATCCCATAATTAAGGTACTATCTTCTTCTTCTTCTTCTTTTAATTGGTTTTTTTTATTATACACATAGCAATGCTGTCTATTTTATGGCTTTCATCGATTTTAAATCTGTTTTTTATTTTTTTGATATCTGTTTAGGACCAGAAATGGCGGCAGCTCAACTCGCAGCATCATCGATTTCGGTTTCGGCCAGGAACTTGGCGTCGTTTGAAGGGCTAAGACCTTCGTCAGTCATGTTTGCATCTTTTGGAACATTGAAGGCTGCTGGTGTGTCCCAGCGGTCTTTTCGGGGCTTGGTCGTAAGAGCTGCTACTGTGGTCGCTCCTAAGGTAACTTATTATCTAACTGGTAATCTCTGTCATCTAATCTTTTTAGTTTATGGATTATAATTTGCTTTTGGTGAGTAAGATTTTTTGGATTTTGGCTTGAAATCTTTTTGTGCTAGGGCTTCTGGATTTAGATTGTATTAGTTGGTTTAAAGTGGAAATTGAACTGTAATGGTTTCGGAATCCACCATCTATCCACAAACTTTCATTGTGTTTCTTATGTTAATATTATTAATTGTTTCACAAATTTGAGAGGCTCCTGTTATTTATCTATGATAAGTTTTAACTGTGGAATTAACTTCGGGTAGAGCAGTATAGTCAGACATTTTCTCATGTTAACTTTGAGCTGATATTTAGCTCTGTATGGATTTCCAATGTTTTTTTTTTCACATACTGGTCTTTGTTCTCTGCAGTACACGTCAATTAAGCCTTTGGGTGACAGAGTGCTGGTTAAGATCAAGGTTGCAGAGGAGAAGACTGATGGTGGGATCTTGCTTCCATCTTCTGCTCAAACCAAGCCCCAAGGAGGCGAGGTGATTGCTGTTGGGGAGGGGAAAACAACTGGGAAGACCAAACTGGATTTTTCTGTTAAGGTTATATTTTATGGACTTGATGCTTTGTCTAGTTGACTAGTGGTTGCTATGACCCTTGCATCACTCACTTGCAGTGCGCTTCTGTTGTAGACTGGCACCCAGGTGATTTATTCCAAGTATGCTGGAACTGAGGTGGAGTTCAATGGTTTTAGTCATCTCATACTGAAGGAGGATGATATTGTTGGTATACTTGAGACAGATGATATCAAGGACCTCAAGCCTTTGAATGATAGAGTGTTCATAAAGGTTTGTTACCCTTCTGCTCTGTTGGTTAATTACATTGTATTAATCAGAGACCTAACTAAGAACTTGCAAAAATTGGTTGATTATCATTGGTTGGCTGCTTTTATTAGCTGTGACAAGAAAAGCAGTTGATGTTGCTTAACTGAATTCCCTCATTTCTGTTTTCTGAACTTGATGGCAGACCATCTTCATTGTCATAGTCAAGGATAGTAACAAATGAGAGGCTAATCATTGGATTGTATTGATTGACTGCAGGTTGCTGAAGCTGAGGAGAAAACTTCCGGAGGCTTGTTGCTGACAGAGGCAACCAAAGAGAAACCTTCCATCGGCACTGTAAGACTTTCAGGCTTATTTCTTAGTGAATTGCACTAAAAGTTGATCAATTTATATTAATCTGCATTGGGTGCATCAGGTAATTGCAGTTGGGCCAGGACCTCTGGACGAGGAAGGCAATAGAAAATCTCTATCCATCACCCCAGGGAACACAGTTTTGTACTCGAAGTATGCAGGGAATGACTTCAAGGGCAGTGATGGTACCAACTACATTGCACTCAGGGTGTCTGATGTGATGGCAGTGCTCTCTTAGTTGTCCCTTTTTATCTGTTTTACATGTATCACTGAATTTTGTGGTTTAGTTGCCTCAAGGCATATGGATTGCATACGTAGCATTTGAGTATAAACTGATTGCCGCTTTTCTATTCCAGTGAAGGTTATAGCACTCGTTTCTTTGAGGGAACCTTATAGTCCGCATTCTTTTGTCATTCTGTAATGATTCTGTCTGGAACCGCAGTTATTGTGATATTGGACCCTCATTCTATCGGTAATCCGTCAAGCGAATGCAGAGGAAAATTGTTGGCGTTGCTCGTTTATTTATTGGCCATCTTTGCGATCAACCCGTCCTCACACTCTACCGCTCCATAATTTCTTATGTGTAAGCTTTAATACTTTCAGATGCTGTTCTGGAGTACAAAACTTAAGGGATTGGCACAATCCAAAATTGATTCGAATTAATGCTAGATGACTAATCGTTCAGCTGCTTCAACTTGATGTTTTGCGTCATTCTCAAATGTACAAGCTAAGATATTATTAGGATGATCAAATATACCATTGCTTCAAATTGATCTACTGTATGAAGTAGGCACTCAAAATGAAAGAGGGAGCGTTATAGCTGCCGGCAGGCAGTTGATCAAATGTTACTTTTTAATTTAAGCGAAGTTTAAGAAGATTAGCATGCTAAAATTCACAATTTGTCAAGGATTGAACTTTATGGGAAATTGCTTAGCTAACAATAAGCGATATCATTAGTCCTCGAGTAATGGCGATAGACACTGTAAACAACATTAACAGAATCTGCCACTGAGAAATTGTTCTCCATCATAGCGTTTACAATGTTTGTCAAGTTGAGCGTCAAATCGGACAAGATCACATTAAACATCTATCCCTTCTGTTCGTGCTTTCCACTGTACTTTCAAAACCCTACAGCCGCTATGTCAGCCAGATAGCTTACGTCCACTACCGGAAAGCCAAAAATTGAAACAAAACTACCTCTAACGTGGAGTGAAGTGGTAATTTAACAACTGTGTCATATGAATTCAACATCCGATGCCAATATTAGAAAGAGCTCAATCTCCAGCAGCATAAATGATGTAGGAATCATACTGGATTAAGTAGTAATCTTCGAACTACGTTTCCTTTACTATTGGAGGACCTCAGAGGCTCAAACCCTTTTCAGCCGAGAGCTTACAGGTGCTATTGACAAATCATAACTGCCACTGATGAAGGGTTAAGAAAATCAGAGTGTGAAATATGTCGATAGCTCATCGATCAGATCTGAATTCTTACCAATTAAATGAGGCAGCTGAGTTATCATCATATTGCCCTCTCCACGCATTTCCACCATCAGTCCCACTGCAGACTTGATTTGTGACTGGCATGCTACCAAGATCCCCATATAAGCTCATCTGCTGCACTTCGGCAGATGACAGTATCTTAATGCTCTGAACACAGCTTACAAATTCCCTGAGAGCATTTGGAGAATAGACAATTGAGTTTCAACAGACCAAAAGAGACGAGGAAAACAATATGAGAATTTGAAATCTTCACTTACTCCCAAGGGTCGTCACCAACAAGTAGTATGTCATTTTCATGATCTACATAAACCAATTTCCAGTCAGAACTTTGTGGATCTTCTAATTGCCCTTCAATACCAAACATGCGGGCCAGATCATGTCTAAGCTCGTCATATCCTTTATAGCGGGTGACATCTATAGATCTTCCCACAGATCCGCGCTTTTGAACCTTCACAATTGCGAGCCAAGGTTAGGAACTTAAAATTTCATAAAGGAAATATAAACCAACTAATACCATAAATGGAAACAAATTATTTGAAGAAGAATTCATGACATAACTAAAGTGCCAAAGATGGTCATGGTTAGGTGCCCCTGTATTGCCTAAAGATTAGAGAATTAAATGAATCTTTCTTCAGTGTATAAAGATGGATTTGATTGATTGATATCAGCTAATGGTATGCATGAACAACGAATTCTTTAATATTGCAAAAATGAGGGGCAAAGGTATTAACTCTGATTAAAATCGGACTGCTCACCATCATTCACCTAGCAATTTATCCTCCTCTTTTGGATAAATAATAAGCCACCAAACAACTTAAATATAAGATCTAATAATTTAAATTTAATGAATAAGAGAAAATGTACTGAGAATTTTCCCTTTTATTACTTAAGCTTGTCTTTAGAAGAGCTAATAATCATTTATTTCATTTGTTTGGTGGAGTTGAGTTGGGTAGGGAGGGAGGGAGTGAGTGCCATCACAAACCTTAGTATATGTTCGCATGCGTTGAGTCTGGGTGGATTGTGTCTGGTTGGCCCACAATCCACCGTTCAAAACCCAAGAATCATTGATGGCTACATCATTGGAACATCCAGGCCTAAAGGGCATGTTTGGCACCCCAAATGACTGAGAGCTAATTGCAGCAGTTGACAACTCTGTTTCAATCTCTCTCATCGTCCCACCATAATTAGATAGCAAGCTTTGAAGTTCTTTCTGAGAGTCATATCCCCTTGACAAAGTGTCAGGCGCCAAGCTATTAATATTAGTTGCAAAAGGCAGTCTGTTCTGGGGATGTGATTGGACATCACCATCCAAACCAAAGGTGGGGAGCGAGAAATTTTGCTGGATGTTGCCCGCATCCAGGCAATATGATGTTCCAGAAGAAGAGGATTCCAATTGATCAGTCATAGAGCCTTTGTATTTTAGTTGGTCTGTTCCTTTTGAACCAGGAAACTCATGTTTAACTCGAATATCAGACTTGCTATTGAAGTCTTGAACAAGATTATTTGCAGGCTCAACTACTGAGCCTCCCATCAACAAAGCTGGTGCATGCTGGTTTCTGTTAAGAAATTTTGATGGAGAAATCTGGCAGTTATTAGTGGAAGGCGAGGTTGAACAAGATGGAGCATCTCCATCTGTAAGTGTGGAATGGGCTCTAATTGTTGTAGGTGACTTTTGAAGGCCATGGGACTGGTTCACATGAAAAGATTGTGATTGCATGAGCGTTCCTGTTGAGAAGCTATTGCTGCTCAGTGGTTGCTGACTTTGTGAAACAGGAGATTGCTGGAACTGCTGGTTTTGTTGTTGGCTCTGCTGTTGCTGTAGCAACTGTGGCTGCAAAGATGAACTTGGGGGAGAAAGCAACTGCTGCTGCTGTTGTTGCTGCAATTTCTGCAGCAAGTGCAAGTGAAGCTGCTGCTCAGAGAGGCTAGGCTGTGAAAGTTGTGGTGCTGCTGGCTGTGGCTGTGCTCTTTGTGACAAGTTCTGCTGCAACAACTGCAGTGACGACTGTTGTAATTGTGTCTGCTGCTGGTGCCTCTGCAGAAGAGTGGATTGCTGCTCCATTTGCTGCTGAAAATGTGAGTCTTGTGGCAAAGAGGTCAGCTGATATGAACTCTTAGAAGCAGAAGGGATAGTCTGGGACTGAGTATTGCTTGCCAGTAGCTGCTGCTGCTGATGAAGCTGAGAGTACACAACTGGTTGCTGCAAACTTTGACTTGAAATTTGGTTAGGGGCAACCTCACCGTTAGTCACAGGAGGTGGTTGGAATATCTGTTGCTGTTGTTGCTGCTGCAGTTGTAATTGTGGAGGCTGTTGTCGTATTTGTTGAGACTGAGGCTGAGGCTGCAGCTGCAGCTGCTGGTGTTGGTTCAGTTGCTGTTGCTGTGGTGGTTGTGGCTGTTCCCTTTGCTGTTGCTGCAGGGGATGAGGCTGCTGCTGCTGCTGTTGAAGATGAGGCTGCTGCTGCTGGTTGATATTGGTCTGCAATAATTTCTGTAGCTGCTGCTGTTGAGTCCACGCCATAGATGGCTGTGCCAACTGGCTGACTTGGCTTTGTGGATTGCCTTTGTTGAACTGGAGACTTGGTACTGACAGACCAGGGGCTTGAAAATTCAGTAACTTTGCAGGATCATCAGTGCTGAGGTTATTATGCAAGGCATCAGGAGGAAGCATGGGTGGGAAGAACCCTGCTTGAGCAGCTGAAAATTGATTATTCTGTTGCATGCTCATCCACTGAACTAAACTTAAACGAGGGAATATCGAGTTTGGGGAATCTTTCATCCCAAATTCATCTCCAAGCCAAGGCATTGCTCTTTTGAAAGCATTCTCAATATCAGACTCATCATCTGCAAAAGCACTACTGGGGATAAGTTCCAAGAAAAATACGGATGTCCTGCAAACAGATTTGATTGAATTAAAAAACTGCCGCAAAGTGACAGATCAAATGGACAGATTTTATGCACATCGGCCTATATGATAATAGCTGCAAAATATCACTTGGAAAGCAACATATAATATCGATTTGGATAAACCCGCGTGCTGGCTTTTATTCCTATGATAGATTTGAGTAGAAATTCAGTTTCCACTTGAGCAAACTTGCTATGAACAACCATGACACTGCTTTTCTCATTTTTCTTATAATTATATTCAGAACCTAACTTCTAGCACAGTTGCAAAAGACAGTTGGATATTGTGTATATTATCAAAAGGGCAATGGATGAATACGATGTACCTGGCATCCTTGGCTGTTTAGGAAACTTGGGTCTGAAAAATGGAGGTGGAAAAATATTGAAAGGAGTTACAACAGGCTCAATCTCCCAAATTGAAACTCGGCTTGGCCGTTCACCAGCAGTTGATTCATCCCATCCGACCTATCAAAATACTTATTGGCTTAGGCTAATGCATGAGTCCATGATATTTGACTTTAATAAATATCAAGAGATAACTATCTTGAAACCAATGGCAAGATATGCATGTAGATGGGTTCAGGCACTGCAATTTGAGCGAAATATAAAAAACAAATTAAAAATCAACTGAGGAGAGATTTAAGATCTAGATCTGGCAGAGAGGTTCATTACTTAAAGACCATACATTAGAAAATTACAATACATGGACTGATGATACTCGCCAGATGGATGACACAACAAAGAAACTAAGTTGCATGCATAGAGATGCGACATAAAATTTTTTGAAACAACATTTGTGCATGTTATGTGTATTTGAATAGATACTATCATACTATTACATACACACATACACTTCACAGAGTTGAATGACCAGAATTTCATCATGCAAGACTTGCTACCTGAAGATTGCGCCATTGTGAGTTTTTCCATCGCACTGGATCCAAATCACTGATGCCAGTAATTGTGCCCATGTATCTACGAACTCCTGATTCCTCAGTCTCAAACATCATTCGAAATCTCATGCCAAGCGACACTTGTGTATACATTGCCTTGTTATAATTGGAGAAAGGAATCACAAACTCAGAGGGGCTTGCCCTGTTTAATTCAATTAAATTTTGTTAGTCATGTCCTTTATGAAGTACTGTTTGCTATTGATGATATAGATTATGATAGCTGAGTTCTGTCAACATCAGCACCTTGGATTGTAAAACACAGTAAATGGGCTATTATTTGCAGCAGCATGAGCTGCTGCAGCAAGAATTCCAATATGCATGCTGTCACTGGATATGACTGATGAGGAGAGAGCTGGCTGTTGTCTATTAGCATGCCTTATGCCCAAGAGAAGCTGTGATTTTTCATCTCTACATCACATCAGATCATTAAGCTAAATATAATAACATTCCAGTTGAAACCAATTCTTATCAGATCTCATCACATACCTTATGAAAAGAACAGAATCACCAGCAAAAAGTCTTTTTGTGCTAACAAAGACACTCCAACCTGTAGTGAGCAGATGTCTTTTTGGTTGGCCTGGGATGAAGGAATACCCAGTTTTAAGGTCTATTGCGGTTTCAATTAAAATAAGAGAATTAAGAATATATAGACTTCTAATTTAGTGGCAGTTACATTGGCTATAATGAAAAGACAGGCTACATTTTCATTCTAGTTTTGGAAAAAGTACCAACAAAATTGTTGACATGTTATTGAAGCTCAGATTGGATAATTTTTTGGTCAAAACTACATCAGGAGGAACTATTATAGATGATTATATTCATTAAGGCATACAAGTTTTTGAAATCCTATTGAAGCTCGGAATTTAAGAGGCACACAACTTATATTTCCAAATTTATGTATAAGTCTGCCATCTTTATTCAAACATTTGAATATCAATTAGGAATATATAGGCAGGGATGGGGAGATGGGGTCAATACCGCGATAAATATGTCTAAACGTCCATGTATTATCATGTAAATCTCTGGCTACCAGCTCTTGCGCAGGTCGTTGCATTGAATAATCCTATCAAATATAATCATTGTGAGCACTGGAGAAGTAAATTAACATAGCAGATCAATTAGATTTTGAACTAAGAGATTTTTTGTTGATGGTTTAATCTTTTCATATAGTATGCCTGGGCCTAATCTCTTTTTGTTTTACGCCCCCTAACTCTTCCTCAGCCAGGCTTGGGCATGAAATTCAAAGAAATTGGACATACGAGAGGTGGGAAAATCTTCTCAGCTGCTCTTCTGGGTACAGAGAATCCACCATGTGTACTTGTATCACTAGCTGTAAGAGTTTTGCAGAAAAACTCTGCAGGTTGCCTGCTTTGCTTGAGGCCCATATCAGATGCCAATAAGGCTTCCTTGTCATACTGCGGAGTACATATTTTTAAGCATTCTTCCAGAAAAACATAACTGTGTCACAAATAAAGAAATAGAACTTCAACTTAATATTAAAATTGAATGGCTGACCTACTTTGCTAACTGGTTGAAGGGTCATCTGAGCATAGACCTCATCAGTTTCTGCATCAGCCTGATTAAACACATATATAAATCAGTAAATATCTACAACTATAAACAAGACTAATAATTTTTTGGCTTCTTCATTTCAATGTGTTCATGTCCTTACAGTAAACACTTGAAATTGAAGTTAACAAACCTATACAGCCAATGACTTGACATCAGGTAGTATTCAAAGATGACATTTTTCCTAGAAAAATTTCAATTACTATAACTACTGTTTAAAACAATGAAGATTCACATACATGCAGCATGATATTATGAAGCATGCAAATCAACTTGGAAGGAAGATTTGGGTAGCTTGGTATGAAATCAGTCTCCTTCTGCATGGATGCTGCAACCTGATTTTTTTTTTTTTTTTGAAAGGAAAATTTCATCAGAAACACCACTCCAGAATAGTAATTTTCCTAGACTTGAAGAAGGCAACATACTTGTTCACTGTGGCCTTGAGGAAAGTAAACCACACGACTGCCAACAGGAGGCAGAGATACCAGCGGTCCAGCACAACAATGCCATAGTTCTGAATTAATACTTTTCCTTTCTCCTGTTCTCGAACCAACCCAGAACATCATCAGCATGGTAAAAAACCATAAATCATGAAACAATAAGAAAAAGAAAAACATGCCTTTTTAGCTGTTCCTACGTTGCAAAACTATTAACAGATTAAGAAGTATCATGTCATTCAAAGTGAAACAAAGCAACTCCTGATAACCAGTAATAAGCAAACAAAAAGAAAATAAAATAGAACAGGATATCATTTCTAACTCTGATAACGTGATTAATCAGGAAAGATATATGAATAGCTATCATGAAGATATCCTGGATACAATTTGTGTATGTGATGTGCCAAAGGAACTTGCTGAATAAATCTTACGAAGTTATTTCCAATTCCATTGCTTGTGTGTCATATAATTTTTTTATTAATGCAGCGTATAGTTATTTCAGATACTATTTTCACTAGACTGTACAACAGCCTGCCTTTTAGATTTACCAATGAAAATAAAGAAATCCATAGTTAAGAACTAAAGCTGATTTAATTATTCAGAAAATTGAAAATTATACTGGTGAATGATGAGTATATGCTAAACAAAGTCTTGAAAAGAAGGAAGAAACAGGATATTAAAATCAGAAATTTTAAGAAAAAAATTGAATCCAGATATAGGACTTCAGTTTATTTAGAAAATAAATCTCGCTCTTCACATAAAAAAATGTAGTCGGCAAATCTAAAATGGTTTCAACAATGAACCTATGTTTCACAAATGCATATTAATATCATCTCCATGATCTGGATTATACATAACATCGTTACTCAAAATCATATGAGATGTTTCCCTCAA
Organism: Triadica sebifera; assembly: GCA_023653625.1. NCBI lineage: Eukaryota > Viridiplantae > Streptophyta > Magnoliopsida > Malpighiales > Euphorbiaceae > Triadica > Triadica sebifera. The sequence goes on along the minus strand of CM042910.1, from coordinate 24,186,225 downwards.
TAGATAAAAATCGCATGAGATGCAAGTAAACTGCAAACTATTTTAATCCAAAACGCAAATATGTATGGTATACAGAACCACAAAACTGTGATTTTCAAAACTATTAGTCACCCAAAAAAAAAAAGGGAGAAAATAAACCAAAATAAATAAATTTCCCACCTCCTATCAGCAGGAATCAGCCACAAAAAACCAAGAAAAGTAGAAAACAGTAAAAAATCAACAGGATCACCTTAAATCTTCACAAATGAAAGCATGAGCTGAGAAATAAGCGAAACAAAGGAACTTTATTTTGTTAAAAAAGGCTGCAATCACACATGCTAGAGAAAGTTGATTTGAATAAAGACAGTTGACGCTTACCTTCAGCAGAGTTGGCCATAAACCCATTTGGAGGAACCTTCATTTTTGCAGAGTTTGAATAACAAAAACTACTCCTTTAGGAAATCCAATCACTTTCTTCTTTTCCACACAAATTTGACCATATACCACCAAACCAAACTTCTAAATTTCAACATAAACCCAGGTTCCAGCTCCGACAAACCATTGTCAATGATTGTAGCATCACTTCACTTAAAAGAATCAGCTTCAATGCTCAAGTGAAAATCCCACTGAATCCAAGAAACCAAACCCTAACTACCTAACTAACTACCACTTAAATTACCCACTAAACAAACAAAATACAGAGACATTCCTTTTGTCAGCTATTTTTTCCTCTTCCAAAATTCCACACATCTCACTGAATGAATCTTCTCCCAGAAAAATCAAAAGCAAATAACCAAAAAAGAGGGAATCAGAATGTTTAAAGGAATGGAATCCAAATTCCCACTTCATAATTTAGCTAAGAAAAAAAAAGGATTTTTCCCATTTCACTCGGGATCAAAAAGGACCAGAAAGAAAACTGACTTATAGCCGAGACATGAGAGACCGAAACAGAGGCAAAAGCTAAAGCCTAAAGACAGCTTTTTTATTTATGTGAACAAGCCGACGTATAATGGACTAAAACAATCAGGCATCTCTGTCTGTGTCTGTCTCTCTAGTTTTAAAAAAGATCAAAACTTTTTTAACAAACAGAGAAAATGTAAAAGGTGTGATATAATTGGTTGAATAATTATATATATAGTGGGAGTTAAAACAGTTTTTTACTTCAATAATGTTGTCTGCTTGTAAATTGTAATTAAATTCAACTCTTATCAACCGGAATTTACTCTCATCTGAATTTGTTTTCTTATCAATAATTTAATAGGTTGTCAGTGTGTTTATTTTTTATTTTATTGAAGAAAAAGGTTATTTATGGATTTACCCATCTGATGGAAAGGTTACTTTATGTGGTAATTTAAGGGTGAGCTCAATGTGGATATATTCTTATGGTGGTTGCTGACGTGGCAGGCACATTTATGTTTGAGTTTGACACTTTGAGTATGGATTTTTATTTGTTCTTAGTACTTGGATTTTTATTTGTTGTTGTTCTATTATTATTATTATTATTATTACATGTTTTTTTTTATTATTTTTAATCTAGTGATATTGCAGTTTTCCTCTTTATTGGGCTCATTTCCCTACCCTACCCATATCATTATTCAATGAATTGCTTTAGTTTTTCTTCTTTTTTTACTGTTAGTTTTTCTTTTTCTCTTGAGAAAAAAAAAATATTGCTTTTTCATTAAACAATAGGAGTTGCATTTTGGTGTGACATTCATACATGAAATAATTGGATCGAGTGTTTCTTAGGAGCCTTTTCATGCCATGAAATTGTAGAGTAATTAAAGCTAAAGCTTGTGTCCTTGAAAAGAGAAAGTCTTTGGAAAAGAAAAATGCAAAAAGAAATTTATTATATGAATGAGTAATAATAACTAAAAAAAATCTTAGGAATAATATACTGTGAGGGGCAAAATACATAACTAAGCCCTCTAACTTAAAGTCATTGTAGTTCAATCATGTTACAAAAAATGCTCAAGCATTTTGATCTTGGTGCATTAAGTACTCCACAATATTTTGTTAATTTACTTACAACTTTTGACTAGTTAAAATAATTTCGAGAAGTAGATAAATGTTGTTGAACTCTTAACCCTTTATAGGAATAAAAGGAACTCAAAAGATTTATTCCTAATTAATATATTTTCCACTATTACACTTGAAAATTAAGTGTGGGAGACCCAATAGAAAATTTCAACTCTAACAGTGTTTTAATATTGATTTTATATCATAAGTGAACCGACTCATGGGAATTTTTTTACAAAAGAGTAACTAAAAAGTAACTAGTGATTCACCAGAAATAAGAAATTGAAGCCTTGTTTAATGAGGTAACTAATTTAGGGAAAGAAATATGTAAAATTTTCATAAATGGAAAATGGGTTAAAATATTTTCAGATTTACCTATATTTCAAAAATATCAAAATCAACTTTTTAATTTTTAAATCTATCAAAATCTGAAAATTTCATTCAATAATTTATCTAAACCAAATTTAGAGTGATCTCTTCTCTATATATCCAAAAATATAGCAATTTTTTTATCATTATTCTTAAATCATTCACAATTTTTTTCAAAAAAATCATTCTTTTTATCTCTCAAAATCAATTTATGCATTTATATTCACTTTTTTACAACAATATTAATACTAAAATCATAAATATATTGTTGTTTATATTTTTTTAAGAAAAAATTATTTGATAAATTGTATATAAATAATGAATAATTTTTTAATAAAGATTGAGTAAATGATAATTAAAAAGATTACCAACATTTATCAAAATTTTACCTAAAGTTTATCCAATATTTACCTAATATTGAGCTACACTTATAAATACCAAATATTTACTCAAAATTTATCAAAGGTTTATCTAACGTTTACACAATATTTACTTAACTTTTATCCAATATTTACTCAATGTTTATCTATTATTTTTTTGATATATGATATACTTTTATTTTTTTATAAATGATATATTTACACAATATTTATCCAACATTAAATAACGAAAGACAATAAACATCATGTAAATATTAGGTAAATATTTAATATTTAACTTTTGTATTTTCTCAATAATTTCATTATAAGACTTTATTACACATAAGAAGAGAGTTTTAGCAATGAAAAATATACAAAATATCATGGAATAATAGAAAATATGAAGAAAACCAAAAGAAATAAGAAGTTAAAAACACAAAAATTAAATAGAAAGTTATATCCGTAAACATCGCACTACAATATCAATAAATAAGATAAATGACATTATTGAAATACAGTTATCATAAAAAAATGTAAAAATAAAATTCAATTTAAGTAAAAATGAAAACGAAAATATTTATCAATATTTTTTAAATTAAAAATTAAAAGTAGATAAACGGTGAAATTTTCTCTAAATATATTTAATGCAATCAAAAGAGCGAGAGGTATTTAAAGAAACTAAAAAGTTCTACAAAACTTATCTTTTTTTAAAAAAAAATTCTATTAATTGATATAAATAATGTTAAGGGAATTACAAGTGACCCAATTGGTTTAAAAATTTTAAGAATTTTCCAAGCAATTCTAGTTCAAATCTCACCCTCCACTCCCTTACATGTACTTGATATAGACAATGTTAACAATTTTGTTGAATGTTTGGATAATATTTAAGTTGGTACATAAATTGCACTCACTCATTTGGTGATACTGTAATACTTTTCTCAATTTAGACTATAAAAAGCATTTCGTATGAAGAAAATTATCTTATATATAAGTAACTTAAAAATGTTTGAATAACTTTTTATTTAGAAAAAAGCTAACTCACCTAAAAAATATCAAATTCTAATTATAATGTGATTTACAAGAAAGAAAGATAAATTTAGAAAAGATAAGAAATCGTGATAAAAATAACATTTTATACAATAGAGAAATTGAAAAAGAAAAACTTTTTAATCCAATCAAAAACCAAAAGTTCCAAGACTTGAAAAGACACATTTAAAATTAAGGGGTTATTATAAAAAATTAATAAAGTTCAAGGCTTATATACACATACTAATTAAAGTTGAAATCATAACTTCATCTTCCTATTAGTAACTTCAATGACATTGCAATAAAACTCAACAACAGAATCAAAATATATTTGTTTTAAAGATAATCTTTAAGATTGAGAAAGATCCCATTTCAAAACATTTGTTAATATTCTCCCTCCCCGTCCCATTTCAAATAGAAATTATTGTTTTTGCATAAGGATTAAGAAAATGATTGAACAAACCTCAATTTCACCAAAAATAGTTTTAATTGATTAAAAATTACCCTTTTAACAATTTTCTAAATATTTAACATTGTTTTCTTTCACTCCATTAATGTTCACCAAAGATAGAGAAATGTGTATGTGTATAAAATAATAAAGATATTAATTAAACAGCTCTTTTTAGTGGGGATCAATAAATTAAGAAGCATAAAGTTAGAAAAAAAAATTAATACTTTATTGATTTCATAAAATGACACTTAAAGTGGAATAAATAGAATAATAATAATATCTATTTAACAAGTATTGTTTACTGGGACTAGAATTTTTTTTTTTTTAAGAAAAAAACAAGAGATAGAGAGGAAGGAGGAGATGAAATAGAAGCACACTTTTATTTTTTCAAAGGGTGAAATAATGTATAATTGTATATGATTATTGACTACATAATAAAACAGAAATTAAGAATTAATTTGCAGATAAAGAATAGCCACTAACCGCAAAAGCAGATATTCACATGATGCAAGCTTGGTGGTTCTGGTTTGGAACATCATTATACATCAATTAAAGTTAAGCATGGAGATAATTAATTCAATTTTCGGCCAATTTTTTTATTAATTAATTGGAGACTTTTTTTTTTAAATTTATTTCTTTATGCAGCAGTTGAGATGCTTCGCAGATCCTGATTTTGAGTGCGTGTACGACCTGCCAGCTTTGCTTCATATTCCTCTCTTCCCAACCTAATCAATCAGCCACTCCTCTTCCCCGAAATAAATTGGTTAAATACAAGAAAATTTATGAAAAAATAAAATAATTATAAAATATAATCCCACAACCACTCCAATCTATGATGGAAGAGAAGTTAAAAGCAACTCTTTTTCTTTCTTTTTTTTTTTAAGAAAAAATAAAAGCAACCCTTGTTTAATGTCGTACGGGAGCGATAGATACTAGTGATATTTTTTTGGTTAAATACTAGTAATATATTTTTTTTTGTTACAATTATCTTAATCAATTTGATAAAAATATATACTTGAAATAAGCATCCTTGAATTAAAATATATACTAGTGATATTTTTTTTCCTTTTTTGGTTAAAAGTATCTTAATTAATTTGATAAAAATATATACTTGAAATAAGCATGATGTAGATCAAGGAAATATAAGTCAATCTTCACAAAAGTAGAATGAAGCACTAGTCATGCCAAGTGGTGTTATCACAATATCAAGAGCTAACAAACTAAGACAAACAATGCAAGGCTATATTCAAGGTTTGGTCACTAAGGAGATCACAAAAGATGTATGCATGACGAATAAGATGGAGTTGATTGAAGACCCAAAATTTATTACTTATCTTGGGGTGTGTGAATAACCATCTTGCATGGACTAGTCCAATGAACAAAACAAGACAAAGTCCATAAAATTAAAGATTACAAGTCATGTGTCAACCATATGCCTACTTATGTTATTTGGGGCTTAACTTGTAATTGGGCTTAATTATATATGTGGACTGCCTAATTTAAATTACCTTAGACTTTAATTAGTGATAGACATGTGGGCCAAAGAAATAAAGTCTAACCCACCACTTGTCTTATTTTGGAAGGATTTAATTATTGTCCTAATTTAAGTAGGACTCTACTTTTTAGAATATGAGTTAGAATATGACTGTAATTTTAGGAGTTGAGTTAAAATATAATTTAGTTATCCTTTGCCATAAAGAATTCAAAGACTTATGGCTATAAATATTCATCTAGGCTTATTGTATATGACATGAATGAATAAAAACGAATTTGAGTGTTTTTCTTTAAAGTGAGGCAAATTTGCATTTCTTTATTACCTTTATGAATTATTTACTTATCAAGTAATATTGTTTGTGGCGTGGCTATTCTTAATAATCCATATAATTTTGGTTCTTTGCTATATTAGTTAGCTTTGGGTCGGATTCAATCTATGATCACCATAGCTGAAGGTTTGTTTATCTTGTCTTGTTGAGGGGTTTCAAGACACGATCTTTGAGGTTCCGCATCAGAGCATCATTAAATAAAAAATGTACTTGGATGAAAGTAATTTATCAAAATTGAGATAAAGTAGAGTTATTGTGTAATCCAAAAAATTCTTGCCTGTTCTAACATTTATTTTTTTTAATTGAATAAATTTACATATATTATTACGATGTAATTCATTATTTATTATATTGTTATTTTTTTTTCACATTTATCGATTTAGGAGTGTGTAAAACCGAACCAAAATTGAACCTAATTCAATTCAGTTTATTCCATTTTATTTGTTAGTTTTCAGTTTAATCAATTTGGCTAATAATTGAAAATTCAATTTATTTGGTTCGGTTTTTAATGTTCAAAAACCGAATCTACTGAAATATATATATATATATATATATATATATATATATATATATTAATGATTTATTCTAATTTTTAGATAAAAAATTATAATTTATAATAATTTATTTAGATTTATGGTAGGATAAAGTCATGAATTATAAAAATTTATTCTAATTTATGTTAACTAATTTTAATTTAGAGTAATTAATGGAGTTATGATAATTGATTTTAATTTATACAAATTTATAAAGCTGTGATAATTGATTTTAATTTATGACAATTTATAAAATTATGGTAATTAAATTTAATTTATGATAATTATGGTAGTTGATGAAGTAACAATTATGTCAATTTATCATAATTTATGTTATTTTATCTTAATTTTATAAAGTTATATTACTTGGTTATAACTTATATATTGTAATTGATAAAGTTATGATAATTAGTTTTAATTTATTATAATTAATAAAGTTATGGTCTTTGGTTATAATATATTATAATTGATAAAATATAATAATACTAATAATAATAATAATTTATATATATTTAATTAATTAATTAACAAAACTAATTGTTATTCGGTTTGGTTTTTATAAATAAGTATCGGTTCAATTGACCGAATGCTTGTGCCTACGGATTTGTGTTTCCTTTATAAATCACTAATACAAACTTAAAAGGAGCGCAAGAGACCCATTGATATCTACACTTATCCTACCAGATTTGTAAACTCATTGAAAAATATAGGACATATATTTTATTCTTTAAATTTTTAAATTTGTGCAATTAAATATCTCAACTGAAAATTTATTTAAATATCAATTTTAAACTATTTAGAAAATTCTTAATCTCCATAAATGTAATTTAGGAAATCAATTAAATAGTTAGTGTCTCTTCTTACAGTTCATATATTTATATGATGTTTTTATTAATCTCATGTGTAAGATGATGTGAAAATTGGGACTGGCTTATATTAATAAAATATTTAAAAATCAAATAACTCTATTAATCGTCGCCGAAGGGAATCCATTAATTACATATAATTGAGTCAATTTATTGAAAAGTTAAAGACATTATTGATAAATAATAGTAAGTCACTTTCTCAACTTTTTACAATAATAATAATAATAGAACCTTTCTTATTCAGAAAAAAAAAATACGAAAGAAAAATTGTAAAATTAAAAATGAAAGAACAAATGGCAGTATATATATATATATAGAGAGAGAGAGAGAGAGAGAGAGAGAGAGGGAATTTGCATGGAAACCCCCAAGTATGTGCAAAGACAGCTTTTGTCGGGGCAGCAGCATCCTCCTCCGACCAGATTGTGGGGTTTTCATTCTTAAATTAAGTTAAAATATTTTTCGTTTTAGGATCATTTATTTCCAAAAAAAAATAATTTGTGTTCGAAAAAAATTTTCCAAAAACATATAATATTTTTTATATTTATATACAACACTAAAAAAATAAAAAAATGAAGTGATTTTTTTTTCATACATAATAAATTTTGGAAAATGACTTTCCGTTCTTACAATGAAATTTTTTTTTATTTATTTTGGAGATATTTTCTATTAATTTAAAAAATATTTTTTTAATTTATTTTTTGAAAGTAAACAAAATATTAGAAAATAAAAGAAAATATTTTTTTATTTTTCAGAAAAAAACAGAACTTCAATGTCAAAATATCAAATCACATCTAGTGGTTCTTGATTCTCCGGTTAGCCACTGCTTCTTGATCCTTCTGTATATACATATTTGTGTTTTATGCTTCTCCTCCTTGTACGGATTGCGGATCATTTCTCTCTTTTATGGTTTTCATTTTTTAGTATAAATCATTCAATATCCTACAAATTTACTAGACTTCAAATCAATCTAAATTTACATTGAACATGCTTATTAAGAGGATAAAGTGATTCATTCTAAAATTTGAAAATGTTTTGTACCCAAAACTTAAACTTGATACCTCTGCATTAATATTGACATGCTCACACTTTTTTTCCCTTCATTATGTTTTAACTATTCACCTACAATTATTGTTAGAGACAATCATACATCGGAAGTTAAATATATAAAATAAATATCTAAAATTATGGTGAAACTAATTTCAACTTGACTTAATATGGTGAATTTACAATTATCAAATTCAACTATTTAGGCATAAATTTAAAAATGATCTTAAAACTATAAAAGAATTAACCGCTACATAGCTACGAATTTTGTGAGTAAAAATATGAGGCCCTAGAGTTAAAAAGCCTTAGATTAAAGAATGAGTAAGCTTGTGACAATTAGACCAAACAATTGTGTTAGTTTGCATGATTGTGGATAAAATTTGAAACCTAAAAGGTATAAATGTTTAAATTAAATAATAAAAAAGCATGTGGCCCAAGGAAAGAGAAAATGGGGGAGATTTAAAAAAATTATGGATAAAATAAGTGACAATTAAGTTAAAACTAATTGTATTTAAGGGAGAATATTGGAGATTTTATATTGGAAGTTTGAGAGATGGAAAAATAAAGTTTAAGAGATGGAAAAAAAGAGTTTATAATTATGATGGAGTTAACTTCAAAATGACTTAAATTATTTTAAAATAACTACACAAATTATAATATATATATATATATGTTACTTTAATCGCATGAATATATCAATTTATTTTAAATGAATACTAATTAAGTCTTGATTTGATGAATAATAGGGAATTTATGTCAGTAAAAGGGTTACAAAATATAATTTGATATAAATCAAACTATATCATTCAATCACAGGATACTTTTATATATACTTTTTTCAATATCTCTATATGTTGGATGTATATCATTATTATCAGATATATAAAGTTTTCAAGATTCCCACTTGTAAATTTGAACTATTTTCTTAAAACAGTATCATAGATTTTTAGAGCAAAAGATCTATAATTCGATTTTTGATAATCCTCATATTATTAATTGGATTTTTGATACAATCCTGACCATCCTAATCCTATATATTAATAATTTTTTTTTTTGTTGAAAGTTATATATTAATCAAAATTTTAACACAAGATAATGTTGGTTATGCTTCAAACTTAGTGGATTGATGCATAAAGGGTATATTAGAGATATAAATCCATTTTTGAGACTTTAGGATTTAAGGTTTAACTTAACTTACTATAACTTTAAAGTTTTAAAAATTAAGTGATTCTTTAACTATCACTTTTTTTTTGGAGCAATTCTTTTAACAATCACTTTATTAAATTCAATGTTTTTATGTATAGTGAAGTTATTGCAAATGAATAAGTAATGACCTGTTTTATCTATCACTTCACTACTTTTTTAATTTCCTTATTTCTCTGATTAGAAATGAAAAAAAGCATTATCTTCTTCAATTATGAGATCGAAGAAGATAGAATAAAATGGCCTGTTTAATTAGAGAATCGCAGAGGCAAAATGTTTATCACATTCGATAAAGATATTTTTGATAGGCTATAGGAAGCAAATATATATGGAAATTTTGAAATTAGGTAGTGATAGAATGACATCAATGGAATCACAACACCTCCCATCCAAAGTAAAGCAGACAAGACATGACTAACGCATGCTCTACTCACACAAAATTCTCAACCATATATATACTGATCAAAGCACTCATGTCAAATTCTGATAAAGAAGAAGAGCTCAGAATCTTAATTAGCACCAAATTAAAAGAGAATCAAAGTTGAAAATGTTTGTCATTATCACTTATTACCACATGCTATCACTAATGACAAATACAAAATCCTTGATGACACAAAATTCTCATTTTTGTTAATTACGTGATACTAAAAATTCTATCTAATTAGATCTACAAAAAAAATTATATATGGAGATAGCACAAGGATTAGGGGATGAAAGGAAAACAAAAAGATTCCAAAGCTTCCCTAATATTCCGTTGCCCGTGGCACTAGACATGATATATATAATCCATGTTATACAATAAGGTATAGCACATGGCTTGGAAAATGCACAAGAAAATGATAGTGAAAAAGGGGGAAAAAGATTTGATGTATAATTAATACGATAGAGAAATTAAGGGAGACACGCTAGTCAAATAAGGAATAATTTGAATTAGGCCATTAGGGTATTGTCATAAATTTAATAATTATTAGTTTAAGCTAATGATAGGGATTATTCCCATGCCTAATAACCCACTAATTAAACAACCTTAAAATGGTTTATGTCAAGTTTGGATTACTTGGATCTAAGATGATGCAGATGAGTTGAGATGAAATTCATCTTAACTAGAGATTTCAAGTTCGAATCTTGATTATGCAACTATTTTAAGATGAATGCTAACGACACTTTTCATTTTTTCACCGTTAAATTTGCTACATATATTTTGGCTTGTAATTCATTACCTGTCTCATGTCAAACCCCATGGCAACTAAGGTAAGGTGGAGATTTTCCCTTGGATGGCTATGTTAAACAAATTGAACACTAGAGACATGCTGCTGAAAAAAGGTTTGATTGAACTTGCAAATAGTAAGTGTCCTTTTTGTAATTTGATGATTGAATTAGTAGACCATCTTTTCGTTCTTTGTCATTTTACTAGCCAAATATGGTACAAATTGATTTCTTGGTGGGGTTTTTCTTAGGCTGTACCTTCTAACCTTGTTCCACTTTTCAACCAATAGGATTGTATGGTTATTGGGGGCTTACAAAAGAAAGTGTGGGTTGTCATTTTTTTTTGTGACCTTATGGTCGGTATGGTTAAAAAGAAATGAATTAGTTTTCAATGACAAATACGCTCATGGTAAGCAATTATTTTTTTTTCTTATCAGTCGTAGAGTTAGTTTCTGGTTCATGAGGGTCTTTTACTTAATCAAGGTTTTTTTCTTGTTTTTGATGCTATTAAATGATTTAAAAATCCATTAAAAAGCGCATGGATTCTAGCTCTTAGATTGCCCACCACATAATATTTTAAAGTGGAATATTGATATATCATTGCTAGACAAACATGACCCAACTGATGTTAGAAGGGTTCTTAAAGACCATTCAAGTATTGTTAAATGTATGTTTTCTATTCCTTGTGACATATTAAACTCAAATGCAACTGAAGTTATCACCATTAGGAAAACATTACAGTTATTAGCTGAATTTTTAGACCTTCGATTTTGTAATATTATTGTAGAATCTGATTCTTTAAATGTTATTTTATGGTGTGACAAGGATAATGATGAAAGTTTTTTGACTCTAAATTATAAGTTTTGTCTCATAGAAAATTTGAAAAGGTTATTTCATAACATTTCTATTGTGTATATCCTTTAGGAGCGAAATTACATGGCTAATTTCTTGGCAAACCAAGGAAATTCAAGAGCCAATGATTTTAGTCTAGTAATAAAATCTCAAGCTTGTCTGTTTTTTCTCTTGTGTGTTCTTTTCTGAGTTTTATCTTTTGCATAATGTTTGGTTTGTCTTCTCCAAGTTGTTGTTTATATTTTTGTTTTATGAGATGCAGGACTGACTGAAAATTTTGTATGACTTTAAGCAATAGTTAATTAGAGGTCCTTTAATATTATGGACAAAATTTTTAAAGTTATTCAAATTTTACTTTTCTTGCTTTTTGAGATGCAAAATCACTAATTAAAGTTTTATATTCAAGTTTAGAAAGCAATTCTTTTATAAAATAAAAAAAGAAAAGAAAAAAACTAATATTAAGTAGATGAATTACACAAGATTAAAAGAAAAAAGTGTGAAAAGTAAAAATATATAAAAAATAATTTCTTTATTTTTCTATGCAAGTTGAGAGAAATAAAAATTGTTCAAAAAGGAAAAGAAAAACAAAAACTGATAAAAAGCTAACATAAAAAAACATTTATGATTTAATTTATTATATAAAGTCAAATGTTAGTTTCATTTAAGTCAATATATTAATTAGCCTTTTAATCAATAAAAGTTAAACTCACTCACAAAATTAAGCAAATTTTTAATGTAGTCGTTTAAGCTAACTAATCACAAATAATAATTAGTTGTTCAATTTTAATGACACGTATTTAAAATTAAAAAAATAGTATACTTATTTCTTTTATATAATTAATAACAAATTTGAATGCTCAAAACACCTATACAATTAATAGAAAAAATTTAGTTTCCTCTCGAAAAATTGGAGGCGTAGGCATAAACCTTAATAATCTATACCTTAAGCCAGCCCTATTAAGATGTATCTCTTTTATTAGGTTTTTTCACTCAATATTTTGCAGCTTAGGCCGGGGTGTTTTGGAAATGATCTGTTTATCTGGGTTAGTTTTGACTACAATATGCTAAATTTTTTCTGGTTTGGTTTTTTAATAAAATATATTATTTGCTAATAAAAAAAGTTTGGATTAATTGGAATTTAAATGCGTGAGATGTTAATTAGTATATCTAAAGACAAAGACATGACATGCATATGTCTTTGATGGATCTACGAGTCATGGTCCCTATCCACTCCTAAATCTAAATTTAGCATCAATAAGAGAGAGAGAGAGAAGAGAGAATGAGTGAGTGCGCGTTCACGAATTGGTGGGGGATATTTGGCTTTATGGGTTTTGTATTTTTTTGACTGCCTCATTAATATGATAGTATAGTACTACATAGTAAAATTAAAAGTTCTGATTTTTTTTTTCTTTTCATAATTGTAATTTGTAAAGGTGTATAACTGTGATTTTTAACTTTTTTACTGCTTGAGTAGTTATTAGTTATTGCTCATGATGAAAGTGAAAGAAGCAAGTAGGCTATGGTACATATTGTGAGGAGAGGAGAAATTGTGTTGTATGTATTTCTCTTGATTATAATTTTACAAGAGTAAACTATATATATATACTCAGTACAAAAGTGAGAAGGAATAACTGATGAAATACAAAATATACAAAGTACCAGTGGTGTTGTTTAAATGGGACAAAATGACGAATTTTTTGTTCAACGATGTCATTTTGTTCATGAATATTGGAAGCAATACGATGCAAAATTCCGGTTTGCTTAATATAAGAATTTAACTTTTGGTATTCATCACCCCAATCTGAATAAAAAGCAATTTTTTTTTTTTATTGAATTGTTATTCAACCATTTTTTTTCAAATTGAAAAAAATATTGTAAAGATCACTTTTATTTTTCATAAAATAAACCCAACAGAAACGAGTAAAATCACCAATAAAAACTACAAAATAATGATGACCTGAACTAGATTGAATGGAAGCAGGTCCCCAAATATCTGAATGAAGAATATCAAATGGAGCATGACTAGAATGCTCGACCGAAGCTAAAGAAAGATGAGAAAGTTTTCCTAATAAACAACTAGAACATGAACTTAAGGTAGTAGTAGAATTGGACAATTTATTTTGATGAACAAGAGACTTTAATTTCTTTATGTTGGGATGATCAAGCCGCTGATGCCAGTCATCAAGTGTAGCAGAAAAAGAGGTTTTGAACTACTGGCGTAGAGCGTAAATTTCCACCTCACTTGGACCCTGAAGGAGAGTTTCATGGGTGCACTGGTCCTTCATGAGGAAGTGGTTCGACCAAAATTCAAAATATCAGCCATTGTTAGTGGTGAATTTATGGATAGAAAATAGATTTATAACTGAATTTGGAACACAAAGAACATTATTCAAGCAAAAAGATTTAGTGGGAGAATGGATAGAAATATTACCTGTGTGAGAAATTGGAAGTCCTTGTCCATTGGCAACATGCAATTGATCAGACCCAATAAATTCATTGATAGATCAGATGTAACATGATAATTGGAAACAAAATCTGGAAACCAAGTAATTGGTTGACTGGTATGAGAAAAATGTGCAGCAGGTTAGGAGTAATGGGGCGTGAAGGGTGGTCTTGAAGGTTAAAAATTTTGAGTGTTAGGTAAATACCTTTTTAGATAAGTGATAGTAGTATAATTTTTTAGTCTACAAATTTGACATGAACCACGAGAACAGGGCTGGTAATTTTGTGAATTGGGTCGGGGTTGGTTATAATTTTGGGAATTGCGAGGCTAGGTATAATGGTGCTGAGGTATTTTTAAGGGCAATATTGCAGTAGGTTCATAGAGATTTTTGAAGAGAATTTCATGGACAATTACCAGTGATTCAAGGCGAAGTTAAGAGCTGTGATATTCTGAGCCAATATTTTTATAAATAATGACATTGAATTCTGCTGTGGAAAGATGTCTTCCTTCTGCATGGAGTTCATCTGCAAGAGATTTGGCTTTGCGTAAAAATTGTGACACCGAGAAATCTTTTTTTTTTTTTTTTTGAGTTCTTGAAGTTCTGTTTATAATTGCAATTGCCTGTTTTGAGAAACATATCCAAAGGCATTCACAAAAGCCATCCAAACTTCATAAGAAGAATGTAATCCAATGACACAAGGAAAGATTTCTTCAATAAGGGAGGATAAAAGCTAGGAATGAAGCATCTGGTATTTTTTGAACTATTTGTCATATTCTGGATTGGGTTTTGGTGAATTTGGTAACGTTTTGTTGGAAGAGGAGGTAGAGTGCCATCAATATAATCATGAAGGTTTTGATAATTTAGAAGATGAATGAATTGGGTTTTCCATACTAAATTTTTTTTTTTGGTGTAAGTTTAACTGAGAAAGAATGAGAAGAGGTGGAGATGAGTGGGACGGAAGAAGGGGGCTGATTGTTAGGAATGATTGACGTGATTTATTTTATTTCAAGGTTCTGATACCATGTGAGGAGAGGAGAAATTGTGTTGTATGTATTTTACTTGATTATAATTTTACAAGAATCGGTACAAAAGTGATAAGGAATAACTTATGAAATACAAAATATACAAAAGTACCAGTGTTGGCGTTTAAATGGGATAAGATTTATCCCTAAAACATAAATGGCCATAGAAGGGAGGAGAGAGAGAGAGAGTTGATGTTGATAATGGAGCCACTAAGGTCACAATCCAGGTAATTCAACTATATCTTCAAAGGGTGTAACGATTGAAAGTTCTTTGGTATTATCAACTTAAGAAAGAGCAGCCACAATATTCGGTTTTTTTTTTGTGAATTTTTGGCAGATCAGTGAGTGGGTCTATATTCGGGATTGAATTTTTATGCATACTGTAAAAAGTGGGGTTCAATCAATCAACTCCCCACTCCCTAGCTGGCCGCTCCTCCAACTTTGCTTCTTTAGGAGACAGAGATTGCATTTGAGAGGTAAAAATAATGAGTATTTGAAATTGATAGAGATTGCATTTGAGAGGTAAAAATAATGAGTATTTGAAATTGATGTTAGTGGTTAAAAAAACAGATTTATAATTTTTTTATTTAATTGATTGATTTTTTTTAATTTTTTATAAACTGTTTTTCTCGAATCTGTTTCTGGAAAAAATATCAATTTACATATTTCTTTCCAAAAACAGTTTTCAAAACTCAAAAAATTTAATAAATTTTTTTCTTCAAAATCGTTTTTATAAACACAATGACAAATGAACCCTATATATATATATATATATATATATATATATATATATATTTCTTCACTTTCCCTTTTCCTCTTAATACATACATTATATATATAATAGTGGTGAAAATTATATGTACCACACAAGTTGTAATGTTAATTAACATATGCAGTTTTCTTTACCATCATACACTATATTTGACCAATTATCTTTTGACCATTAATATTCGGGCGGTGATTTTAATTAAGTCCTAATGTATGAGAACAACTTCCATAATTAACCTTACACGTAATAAATAAGATTTGATAAAAGGACCTATTCTAACACAAAAGTTAACAAAAATACTTACTTACACAAAACTTATCTAGGTTGGATTTATATCTATATATAAACCAAACCCATAAAATAATGACACATAATTTTAATTTTAAATCGTCATTTATTTACTTCGCAACGTAAAGATATAATAATTAGAGTTAAAATTTTAACCCATCTCTTCTTACATCTAACATCTTCTTCCCCTAACGCTTCCTTTTTTCTTCTTATTCTAATTTTAGGGTTCATTCTCCATTTAAAAGAAAAAAATACGAAAGTGAAATTAGAGAGTTTCTTTATGCAAATTCTTTACTAGTAAAAATAAAATGACAACAACCTCTTAATTTTGGCCGAGGAAGAGGGGAAAAAAACTTTATTTAGTTGCAGTATTAATTTAATGGAAGACCAGCCCTAAAATTGGCATAAGAAGAGAAAAAGGAAGGATTAAAGGAAGATAAAATATGAAAAGGTTTAAGGATTAAAATACGGAGGATGAATCCTAAAATTAGCAAAAGATTGAAAAAAAAGGAGGATTAGAGGAAGAAGAAGTAAGAAGAGGCGAGTTAAAATTGAACTCTAGTTATTTTATTTTTACTTTTCTAAGTAAATAAATGATAATTAAAATTAAAATTATTAAATATGATGTGTCATTATTTTATTAGCCTGATCTATATGTGGGGACATAATTAATTATATTTGCATATTCGATAAATAAAAATTAAAAATTAAATATATATAATCAATGGTGGACCTAAGAATTTAACTTAGGGAACAGATTTATATACTTTTATTCTAAATTCAAATATTAAAGAGTAGTGAAACTCAATTAAAAGAATGAAAAATTGAGAGATATATATGAAAATGAATTCAAAATATCAAAGAATCAAAATATAATTTTAACATTTTTAAAAAAAAAATTAGGGGTGGCAGCCCCTAGATCCGTCACTATATGTAGTTATTTTATTATATAACATAATAATTCTGCTAGTCTAATTAAGTTGACTCAATCTTATAAATTTTATTGAATACAAAATTTGCATACGTTCACATAATTATAATGGGACTATGAGTTTGAATTTCATAATTATAACTCTTAATTAATACCAAAAAATATTTATGAAATGATTAACTCTTTTTTGGAAAAAATTTCACATTATAAGCTTAAAAATATAATAAAAGTTTACAATTATAATAAAACTAATTTTAGAATAATTTAATTAATTCATTTTGAAACAATAATAAATTCACAAATATGAAACTTGACTTTTTTAAATTCAAACAATTCTAATATTTTACATTGCATCTATTGTTTTTTTTTATTCAATCTTTGAAGAATATAAAAATAAAATGAACTCATCTGCCCATCATAAATATAAGTTATTACTACAAATTGTGTTGTAATTACAAATTAACAAATAGGTATGAAATTGGAAACATATATAGCCAGCTAGGTTGCTAGCTATATGGTTGTTTACAATAATTATGCAAACATTAATCCGTGCTTATGAACAAAAAAAGGTCTTTTTTACGAATTAATTAATATCTTTAAGAACCTTTTTTTTTTAAAAAAAAAAGGACAAGCATATATCTCTGGTGTTAGCAATTATAACCATGAGAAGTGCATATCAGGGTTTCATTAGAAATATCGAAGTTTGAACAAAAAGAACAACTTAAGCATCCAACATATAAGAAAAGAAAGCTACAGACATTAACACACATTTGTATATGTTTATCTGTATCCAACAGTAGATAGTACATAAGCAGTAATTAATGAAAGTTGCCATACGCAAACTACAGTGAAACAATAGAGTACAAAATCCAACAAAGAAACCCTAAAGGCCAAGCAAGAAGCGAGATTCACGGCTCTAAATGACAGTAATAACCAAAATCCCATCGTCAAATCTTGTCCCCCTTGCTTGATCGTGTTATTAAGTCCTGTAAATATATGATTGCCTTTGTCTCCTACATTCATCCCACCACCCCATTTAAAACCCTAAATCCCATGCCTTAATAATCTGTCCTAGTTATAAAATCAAAGCCGGCTCTAATTATAAATTTATCATTTCACTGACAAATTATTATTTTAAATAAAAAAAATTTTGATTTTCCACCTTCCTTTAATTTTATTTCCTTTCTCCCCCATTAATTCCTTGCTATTATTGCCTTCCATGTGGGGGTTGATTATTGCATGGAGTACTATTTGCAATTGCAGAGAAGAAATTCTTCAATTATTGCTGGCTTCCTTGACGTGTACCACAACATCGATCATTAACCAAACCATTAATGAAGCAAAAGCATGCTTAATTAGCAAAGATACTTAACATTTAATTACGATTCGCTTCCCTTAAATGATACACGCATTATGTAGTTTCGTTTCAAGATCATGCATTTAATGCTCAAATTAATTCTCCCCCTAATAAATAGAAAAAAAAAATGTTTAGTATGGTATTCAGTTGAAATATACACACAAAAACAAAAAGTTTCATAGTATTAAATTGAAATATTTACTAAAAAAACACTTTTAGAAGATTTTAAACATTTCATATTAGCTTTTTTTTTAATGTTCAGATTATCAGTTAGATTAAAAAAAAAAAAGGTATGTAATTCAATAGATTATTAATTAATAATGCCGTTAATATTTGAACAAGAAAAAGAAAAAGTATGAGGGAGGAGGAACACTTCAAGTAAGGAGGAGCAAATGGGGGCCACCCCACTAGCTAGAGACTTAACATATTGACAAAGACGAATGTGGCTTAGGGTTTGAGTTATATCCCTCCCATTTTTAATTTTTAATTTCTAATTTTGGTGCTTTAGGTCAACTTCATGTATAGTTCGTTGTTTTCCGATGCAAAATGGCTTTCACCCTTAATTATGAATAAGATAGACATAAGATATATATGGAGGAAATTCTAAATATGAATTTTGAAATTTAATTTCCATTTCTATCTGCCTTGATATTTATTTAATTATATTTCTATTTTATTTATTTTATTTATTGTTACACTTACATAGAGAATAGAAATACATGCATGGATCATTGAACAATTCCAAGAAATGAACAACAACAACAACATTGAAAGCAAAAATTTCGTTATCATTAATTGTATCATCATATCTACTAATGACAACATTCTTTACTTTATTTGCAACATACTCATTTCCTCATCATTAAAGTAGTTTTTAATTAATTACCTACTAAACTTACAGTGGACTACAATTACATTGCTAACTTATCACTATGTTAAGCAAATCCACCTTAATGAGTTTTTAACAATTTACTATTGTTTGATGAATGGTCAGCACTTTAAATCATGCGTAATAATAGCCTAAACACAACGCCTCAATCTTCCTAATGGATAATTAAATTAATGTTCTAATTCTACTCTTACCCACAATTTTGTTAGACAAAAATGTTTGGAATGCCCTTTATATATGCTCTATGTCTACAAGTTGTTTTTTAATTAATTTATTTATTTTTTTATCTTTTTCTTATTAAAAAATTATTTGGTTAAAATCCATTACATTTAATTACTTCATTCACATAACTTTGTTCTATATACCTAAAAGATAAATTACATAATTAAAAATATTTTTTTCCTTTTGAAATTATTCTAATGCAATATCGCTTAATTTATGGAAATTCGAAATTGATAAAAAAAAGAAATAGGCCATATTTTTTTGCTGAGATCTCTAGAGGTCTTGATAATAAAAAAAAAATAAAAAATGGATGGTTTTTTTTTTTTGCTTGATTTTTAATTATTTATTTTTTCTCTTCTCTCTTGATCAAGAAGATAGGTAAAAAGATCAAAAGCAAAGTTACAATCAAGCGAGGAAAAAATTGAAGGATAGAGAGAGGAAATGTTGTCCCTGACAATTAAGAAGGGAAGAGGGCCCGATTCACCGTTTTATTGGGCCAATTATGAAATAAAAGTGGGCCCACTTATTTTGGTCTTTAGTTAGTGGGCCCTAAAGAGAACCCAACCAGATGATGAGTATATATTCACCAGACGTGGGGACATCAAAACCTCATCCTCATCATTGCATTTATGGTCGTCGACGTGTCAACTCTAGGAGGTTTGATGGCCTTTTAATGAAAAGATTAAAATGGGCCCTACTCCATGCACACACGTGTTTTGATTTTGACTCCACGTATTAGGTTTGGATCATTCCTTCACCATTTTTACTTTTTTTTTGTATTACTCTACACTTTCCAATTTTGTACGAGATTAATTATATTTAAAATTTTGGATATTTTTGCTGCATTAGATAAAAATAATAAAGAACACCAAAATACATTATGAATTTGCACTTTTAAATGCAATATTTAGAGTACATAAATTATAAACGTTGTTTTCATAATCTGGAGTGACTAGTAAATACTCTAATCTGGTTCATACCTGTCATTTGTTTTTACAACGAGAATGGCAGGTAAAACCTCAGCATGTGTATAGAGAGAGAAATATGGCTGCAAAGTTTCTAGCAAGTGCTTCTTTGCACTAGGATATAAATTCTCCCTCGGATTTTCGACACATTTTGTGGCAAGATAGGATTGGGGTAGTGTGGCCTCATCAAAATTTTGTTGTTAATGGAGTTGTCTTGCTTCTTAAGTTTGTCTTGTGGGTTTCCCCTCTTGTATCTAAAAAAAAGTTATAAATGTTTTATACGTGTTTCAAATTAAATGACACCCATAATTATAATTTGTATTTATAAACTGAACTGATAATCATAATTGAATCCAATCCCAACCAACTACACTATGTAAGTATAGTGTCTCAAAATTTGTGGGAGTTGCAAATTTAAGTAGTTATATAGACATAAAGTGAGTACATTTTTCAAAGTGATCGTATTAGATTATTGTTGGAATTCAAAATCTAACAGTAGAAAAAGATTAGTATAACAAAATCTACCTTATGAAGTATGAATAAGGTAGTTTTTTATGTGTGTAAAGAATAGTGACCTAACAAAAATGTGAAATTAATTTAAGTCCAAATCCATCAAAACACCAACGTAGACAAGAAAAGGTTTCCCAACTAAACATGGGACAGAATAGGGCCTTAACCTTCATTCCGCGTAAAACTCATCCAGGCTGTCTTGTGCTTGACAGGAAAACTATCTCCTTTATTGCCAACCAAACCTTCGTAGATAAGACCACTGCTCTATTCAATGTACTTGGTCTCCCTTTAAATTTTATCATTAATTAATCACTCACCTCCATATATTTGCATCTAATTGAGCAATTAACGAAATAAAGAGATATGATTAATTGGCCTTTGATGTCTGATTTTTGAAAGCATATCCACGGTAGGCTGCAATGAGGCCCAAAACGTATAAGATCATGACACCAATTTTTGTTTTACGAATGTTTTCAGTTTTTTTATTCCTATTGCAGAGCTGCCCTTTTGGAGCCAATTATTAAAAAATAAGAAAAGTGACAATTTTTAAATTTTCCCGAAATTCAGATAAAAAAAAATCAGCCTGATAATTGGTGAAAAGAAATTCAAATGTTGATACAAGATGGTCAATTTTTATGTTATGGATTCAAATTCATTTTGCAGATCCAACCGTGCATTTATTTTTTTTATATATTTCTAAAAATAAAATTTTCACGTTTTTTTAAAGCTCTTGAGCATCGGTTCCAATGGGCCGAGTCACTTAAAAATGCATATTCACTATTGGGCCATTTAACTTTGGTGTGCATATTTGAAGCCCAATACAGGAAGACGCTACTATCAAGTATCAACAAGTTTTATAAATTTAATAATTTTTGAATGTCTTCAAGCATTTTGAAAGGGTTTATATATATATATATATATTATCTTAAGTGGGTATAATATCTGAAAAATAAAATTTTCATACTTGAATATATTAAAATTTTTGAATTTATAAATTTAAATTTTTTAATATGATTCTTAATAAGTTAAGGGGATCATTAGACTTTTTAAAACAAATACATGGAATAATCTACGTATTACATTAAGAAAAATAGAAAATGCAATTATCAATTAATTTAAAATAAAAATTATTTATTATTACAATAATGAAGAGTGTTAATTACTTTTTTTTCTTTATTGTTTTTTCTTCGTTTAAGTTACATGTTTTTTTTTTAATTTTTTATATGAATCTTATAATATTAAATATGAAGCAAAAATAAAAAAATCACCCAAAAACAAAAAATGGAAAAAAATAAAAAGAAAATAGCTAAATTGCTGAAATAATTAATCAAAAGAATTATAAATAATAAAGGCTATAGGGCACGTTCCAAGTTCGAACTGAAAAAACATGAAAGTGTATAGAATAGAAGATGGAAGCTTTAAATTTTTTTTGATTTAATAAATTAATTTTTTTAATTTTTAATAAACTATTTTTATTAAATCTATTTAAAAAAATTATTTATTTATCTTCTTTAACTTCAAAAATCAGTTTTAAAAACTAAAAAAGGTTTAAAAAAAATTCTTAAAAAAGCGTTTTTCCAATCGGAATGAAAAAGGCACCCTAAGAAGTTAAGAACATCGTTGAATTCATGGTTCAGAGTCAAGATTACCCATAACGTGTCTACCATTCAATTCTCCATTTCATTTTTAGCTATGGCTACTCCCGTTAAAAGAAGACTATTTTCTGATCAACCTGTAAGATTTCGCTTATCCCTTTTCTTTTTCTTGCTAATCCCTTGAATTTGCCATGGTTGATTTTCAGTTGGCCTATCAATCAATCTTTTTACCCTTTTTGAAATTTCAATTGTCCATTCAGATGGGGATCCGAGATGAAGTTGTGGAAATTGATAGCTTAGAGAAGGGTTTATTGTCGGAATTGAGAGATGGTGGCGGCGGCGGCAGCGGCGGCGGTTATTGCGAAGAAAGTGAAGCTGGTGATTACACAGTGCTTTATACAGCATCGTTTGATGAGATGGAAGAGAAATTTGTCAAGTACCAAACTGCCCAATGGGTTATGTACTCTTTGCTGTTAGTTTTGGCTTGGGGAATTGGTTTTTTCATGCTTCTCTATTTGCCGGTGCGGAGGTATATAATGCGCAAAGACATTCGCTCCAGAAAGCTCTATCTCACCCCTAATGCCATTGTGTACAAAGTAAATTTGCTATTAATCTCAATTCTTTGTCTTGCCGCATGTACCTCATATACCATGTTAAATTAGCTACCTTTTCAGTTAAAACTTCATGGGTTCAATGCTTTTCCTTCCTGATTTGAAGGGAATTTTGAGCTGATACATTTTCAAAGTAGTTATTATGCGGTTTATATCTTAGTGTTATGCATGTATTGATTGCATTGGTTTTTTTTAGTTCAGGTTACGAAACCGGTTGCATTTCCTTGTTTTGGGGTTTTAAAGAGAGAGAAGCATGTTTTATTACCTTCTGTTCAAGATGTCATAATTGAGCAAGGTAAACCTTAGCAAAACTTCACTACTCTCACATTAAATGTCTAATCTCTTGTCAATTTATATTCTTATTTTCTTTAATTTTGTGAAATAACTTTTTATTTTGATCCCTGTAGGAGGATGATTTAATAGCTAAATATTTTTTTTCTCCACAGTTCAGTATAGGGATAACTTTGGGTGAACTGATAGGACATCAGATATATTTCTTGTTGTGCCCTGGGTTTGCCACTATTTGGCTGCTTAGTGAACAAGTCCCCTCTAAGCAAAGTTAGGAGTTGCGAAAATGAAACTTAAATCTATGTAAACCATGGTTGTTAATTAAAATCCTAATGTAATTCACGATGAAAGACTTTGAAGACATCTTTTTCTTTGATCTTTCTTTTGTTCAAGTTAGAATGCGAGCTAACATATACTTGATAAGCATATGTCCTTTTAAATAAGGTATTTTATTTATTTAACTCTTCATATTGTTTATTTGTCTTTATGTTTTCACTAAGTTTTGAGTAAAATGTTCTCCTCTAACATTTGTTGGAGATGATTATTCCCTTCTTTTCATAATAAAGAATTCATTTGTAGGCTTTCTTATTGTTCCAACCTTCTTAATGTTTAATAGTGTTTTCAATTGCTGTCAGGATATTTGCAATCTCTTTTTGGTATCTACTCTCTGAGAATTGAGAATGTTGGTGTGAGAAGGCCAGCAAGTGATGATGTTAAAATTCAAGGCATTGCAAATCCAAGTGCTTTCAGAAAGGTATTACCTATCATTAGTTGTAAATTACTAGAAAAGGAAGAAAATTGACAGTTGTTATTCATGACAGGCTATCTTAACCCGACTATCATACATGAGAAGTGAGGTTGTGTCGAGGCAGGTTTCCACGAATGAGGACCTTCCTAGTTTGAGGATAGGTCAACCATCATCCCCTATGGTATGCCAAATTACTTGAACTTTTCTTCTTTGTCCAGCTCCTGTTAATGATAAATAGAAGCTATTAACATCTCCTACCATTTCTTCCATCAGTATAATTAAAAATTTTCACTTATGACATAGGCAAGGCAACCCATCATCATGAACACAACCATTCTGCTTCATCTGGTTCCTCAACCTTTGGGTATAGTTTTTAACTTTCTCCTGTTGTTGCAGATGTCTCCATTGAAAACTCAGAGGCATGAATCACTCCCTAGTTCAGGTGACCTACTGCTGTTACAAAAACTAGAGGAAGTTGGAAATTCTGTGAAGGTAAAGCAGAACAATATTCTCTCTAGTGGTTTTTTCCTATCACGGATGTTATCTTCTTTACATAGACTAGTTCCTGTTGTTATATTGCAGAGAGTTCAAACTTTAATTCAGGAGCAACGCTCTCAATCTTCAGAACCCAGTTATTGAGGTCAGTAGTCAAAAATAGTAATGAAGTGGCTACTTCTTGGTTATTATCATGTTTTCCATGTTCTATTGGACATTTTCTTAAATTTTAGGTGATAGTTTTCTTTCAATCTGATACCAAGCTGGTCATGTTATAGCACAGTTAAAGCATCATGCAGAATATTAAATTCCAGTAGGCTCTAGTTTGAACTATTGGTTAGTTGCTTCTTGCTACCAAGTACTGATGCTTGCAATGGGGCAGTTCTACTAACAATTCAACATGCTTGATGCTAACTGTTTTAGCAAGTTGGCTCAAGAACGCTAGTATTAATTCATTCAAATGCTCAAGTGTCTGACATAAAATGCAGCATTAAGCTTGGATTCAGGTATCTGATAAACCAGCACCAGACCTCACTACTGAACATGTAACATTAACGGTTCAAAAACTTTCTGAAAACATGTCATTAGGAGTATTTTTTTTTTTTAAAGAAAATTGAAGAATATGTAATAGCATATGAGGATACTCAACATTCAACTATCTCAGTCTTCTTATTGAACGTTATTTTGTGTGATGTTTGATGGATTCACTTTTCTATGCCTGAATCTTTGTTTTAACATAATTGTTGTCCACAATATTAGCTGATAGTGAAAAGTGCATTTACATCCACATAACTAAACTATCCAACCCTGAACATGATTCCCCTTTTTTGCATTTCAGTAACATGTTAGCAATAAAAGTGTCATTGTTGCTACCAAATGCTAATGTAAGAACTGTTTTGTTGTGCAGGATTTTATCTTCAAGCCATTGAACCAAGAACATTGACCACACCTGACCCTTTCTGGGTTACTATGCAACGTTTTCTATGCTGGTTCATTAGTGGATGACGCGTAGTTCAAGTAGCGAGATATGCTCAACTCATCTGAACATTTTTGAAGATAGCTGCTGTTCCTTTTCAAAACTGTAGCTTGGTGGTTACATCTATTTAATTGGTTTGTAATTGTTGTTCCAAATGTGCAGAATTTTCATTCTAGGTGCTTTGTTTATGGCTGCTGTGATTCATTGTTCCCCAATTTCATGCACATATCGCTAATGAATCCTTCTGTATTTCAAAAACCATTGTGGTGCACAACATGCAGAATAAATTATGAACTGATAACTTGTTTTTCTATGAGTCAAAATTTTATGGGGGCTTCTAAATTACAAGCAGTGTAAAGTTGACAGTTTTATGTTATTGCATGCGAATGTGGCTAATTTTATAGAGTCCAATCATGACCTTAATTATATCCCAAACTTAGTTATTCACCTTTTGTTTCATTAAAAAAAATGTATATTTAATAGATTTAAGCTCTTAAAATTTTAAATTGAATCTCTTAAACATTTCAAAATAAAAAATCACATAAAATTTACACAGTTCATGAAAAATATTTACTAGTTGCAGGATTTATTAATTGAGATGTTTAAGGGGTTCGACTTGATAAGTAATTCGGGTATCGGATTTTTGCATTCAACCAGGTAAAACTATGTTCTAAGAAAAAAGCAAAAGGATTGTGCTATATACTAGATTTTAAATTAATTAATTAGTTCCTGGAAATTTTTAATTTTAATAGATAGAAACAAACTTTTAAAAAACTAACAATGCAACTATTGTATTTTCATAAAAATATCGTTTGAAATAATAATTAGTAAATATGTGATTTGAATGTACTCGTTGCTCTGCAATTACAGTCGTTGGTAACAAATAAAAACTTTAAATCTTTATAAAATATCATTAAATTACATATAAAATCCTAAATATTTAACATCTCACATATAAAAAAAAATTATATGATATATTATACTGTAATATTTGAAATTCATACAGTATAAAATGAATAAGTATTATCTCAAATTATATGAGATGTACTGTTAAATTTTTTAAAAATTTATTACTGATTGTCATTTATTAAAATTTCAGAATGATTAATTTTAAATTACGCTAAATTTTGGATTATGAAACTTTATGACTCGGATTTTGGGACGGACTTTCTCATGAACAATTTTTCGGGTATAACTCCAAACCCCAACCATATCAGAAAATGAACAAACCAATTCTATTTCTTTCCTTAAAAAAGGTTAGAAGTGAGAAATATGGCATAATGTATCTTTAATGGTAATATTTCATACACCTTTATTGAACAAAATCTTACTATTTTTTTTTTAAATTTGAGTTGATCGTTTTATTCAGGCCCCATTTTGTTTAATCAAACATTAAATTTGAAAAAAAAACATATTTTTGACAGGGTTAATCACTAAATTGTGTGTTGAATTGCTTTAGTTAATAAAATAATATCATGTTTCTTTCATTCACATTCAATTGTTGTATGTAGCTTTGTTTTTCTTACACCATAATTAACATTGTTTTTAAATATCAAATTTTGCATTTTAGATGATATTAAATAAAAAAATAAAAAAAAGATTGCAACTTAAAAATACAATCGATTAATGTGTTGAAACTAAATTGAATTAATTAAATAAGTTAGACAAATATACAGGGGATGGCAACTTGCGGAGTCATTGATAGTTTGATACTGACACTTTTTTTTTTTTGGTGAAAAGAGTTATGAACTTATTATGATACTGATATGAATAATGATATATCACACTCTTCATGATATTCTGACTTCGGTTGATTAAAAAAAAAGGAACCGACTTCAATAATGAGTAATGACTTTATCATAACTCTTTTTTCTTAATTATGATCGCTCAATACACAAGTTAATATATGTTATAAAATAAATAAATAAAGTTATTTCACACCCTTAATTTTTCAATCTACCAATTACAATTTACAAACCTAAATTAAAAAAAAATCATCACTATTTTACACCCCAAACAACATGTTCAGACAAATATTTATATACATGGGTAGACTAATTTTTCAATCTACCCTTATATTTGTCAGAATAAATATAAACAGGAGAATAGACCTTTGGGCAGCTGCATTTGTTGATTTTATACACATGGGGTGGACTTTTTTTTTTTAATATATTGAATTTGTAGATGTGCATTAAATGTGTTCTTTTTTTATAAAAAAAAAAAAGCTTTCATGCTTTTATTTCTGCTTATCGTTTAGGGAAAATTTATTACAGGTGCCTGTGCGATAAATTAAAGTCAAAGCTTAAACAAAATGTAAGTGATATAAAGGACGGTTGGGGAAATAATTAATTGCAAATAGAATTATAAAAGGAAAAGAGACAATGATATTTATGTTACATAATATTTTTTCATGAAGTACGATCAGTGTTTTTATTCTAAAACAAAGCTCTAAATAACAAATCTCTCAAATTGGATCTGACTTGCATGTCTAAAATCGAATCAAATAAGTAAATAAAAATATGGGTCAAACTGTACTAACACGGATCGGATCGGATTGTGAACTTATCGGATCGGATTGCAATTTCAATCTATTAAAATTTAAGCTACATTAACGGGAACAAATTAAATTAGGAGCTGCAGATTATAAAGAAAGGAGAAATGTTATTAAGATCCACGTATAAAATAGGTAATTTTTAACATAATCTGTCCAAAAATTAATTCAAATCCGAATAAATTGATATAAATTATCTAAATTTTTTTTGAATCTAACGAGTCAATTCAAGGATCGACCTAAATTCAATAGAGATAATAAAAATCTGATGACATGGTATATATATATATATATATATATATATAATTTGAATTCTTAAAAATAAAAAAGAACTGATTTGAACCAAAAATTTGTCCCATTCTATCGAAAGAACTCAATTGAAATCCGTCTGATTTGACCCATTTGATAGGTATAAATTTACAATGATTTTTTTTGTTGAAAAGAGGCTACTAAATAGCGAGCTGCTAGGGCAATGGAATAAAAAGATTCATATTTAAGAGTTTTTTTCTCTATTAACTAAATTAGTAAATCAGTTCCATTAATAATTAATATTCCATTTAACATTATCCATAAATTTTATTAGTTAAATTTAATAATTATAGTCTATCATTATTTTAAAATGACTTAAACTATTTTAAAATTAATATTCATAATTATAAATTTTTTTATAGTTCAAATTAATAATAATATAAGATTTCTTATTCTAAGACTCTTACAGTATAAATTTTAGATTTTAAAAAAAAAATCGTGCTGACAATTTCGTCCAATTATTCCCTATGGAAATGTCAAAAACATTGTCCCAAAACATATTGATGCTGCCCATTTGGATTAGCTATCAGGAATATTTTGTGTGTAGATTTTTGCTTTTATTTTTAGTATGGTTATCAATTGTTTATGATTTTACCGATTTATTCAAAAATCTATAATTAGTGGAAAATAAAATTTAAATGCGTAAATGTTATGTTATCCTGACTATAATATATATATATATATATATATATATAATTTTCAATAATTACGATTTAAATCATAAAATTTAATAAAGTTTCGTGTAATATATAGAAATAAATTGAAATATTAAATTATTATAAATATTATTGTAATTAATTAGAATTATTTTATTTTAATTAACAGTTGAAAAAATAGTATTTATAAATAAATAAATATTATAATTATAACTATTAAAATATCACCTTTTATATATATATATATATAGACATCTAAATGGATGGATTCGATCTAGTTCTATTGCATCCTAATATTTTTTGTCAGTTGAGTCAAGGACAAATAAATATGATTACTTATTTATTAATTAGAGCAGCTAATTCTGATGCTCATCTCTATTCTCGGGAGTCCATCTGATAATATTATTACTTTGCATTTTTATGATTTGATGTAATAATATTGTTTTTTTCTTAAAAAAAGTAAATAAAATAACGCTCGAAAATCACATTTCCCCACCAATTATTTAATTTTCAGAAGTTGATAAATATCTTTCAAAATGAATTAATCATTGCATAGAAAGACAGCTTTATAAATGCACATGATTCGATACTGTTTAAAATTAGTTGAATACAAATTTTCAATAAAAATATTATTTTAGCTGAAAATATAAGCCATTAATAATTATTAATTAACATTTCTTGAAATAAGATGATAAGAGTTTTTTTTTTATTTTAACCAGAAATTTTATATGTAAATTTTAAATATAAAATATATTTAAAATTTAAAAAATATATATTTTACAAATTTAGATAAGTAGATAGTTGAGGAAAAATAATTATCAATGGAAAACTATTCACAGTTTTACACTCATTGCCAATTCATATATAAGTATCATCATTCCTTAACAACTGATATGACTTCACATAAGAACGTTAATTAATGTATGTATACAAACACTTTGAATATTGAGAATTAATGAGATGATAACAATCATAAATATTAATGTATAAAAGGTATTTTTTCATATAAATTTATATTTTTTTTATGTTTATATTTTATGAGGCTTTATGAACTGAGTTTTAAAACAGTTTCACTATAGAATAAATTAAAATTTATTGGCTTTATATTATAAATGATAATTGTATATATGAATAAGTTTTAATATAGTAATACTAGTTTAGTAAATACAACTACGAGATTTCAAGTGCCCAAATTTCAATTGGGACTCCTTATAATAATAATAATAATAATTAAAAAAAAATGATGAATTTGTTGTGGTAGGCACAGGAAGAGTTGTTAGATACAAAGGAAAGGAAAGCCGACAAGCCAGTGATATAAATTATTTTGATAAAGTTAAGGATACCTTATGGGCAAGCAAAGTAGAAAGTAACCTACTAATGGAGTAGCAGGTAGTGATTGATATGAGAATGGGACAAATCAAAGCTTAAATTCAACATATGGAGATAATTAAAAAGGAAAACAGAAACATGAGCACAAAGTTCAACAGGAGGTCAAGAATTGGTAATCCAAACTCAATTTCTTCTAAACCAAATTAATTCTTGAAATTTTTTTATTCTCTTCACACAACACAATGCTTCTTGGTATTGTAGGTTACAACTTCCATGCCAAAACACTCAACACTGAAATGTATAAATGATTTTAAAACAAAGACATCCTACCAATCTTCCCTTTTTTTAACAATATTTGTCCAAATTAGATCATTATCATATGGTAGATCTAAATTATTGAATACTTTGTTGGAGAAAAAAATGTTGATTAATCCGTTTAATTGGATCGCTAAATCTAACAAAAAAAAAAATTCAAACGAAGGGTTGATAAAACTTTTTCAAATCAAGCTTTTTGTAAAATTTAACTATTAAAAGTGTTTTTCGAGGTGGCCACTAACTGCTGCATTTAACCATTGAAAGCTAGTTGCTAGCC
This sequence comes from Triadica sebifera, assembly GCA_023653625.1. Taxonomy (NCBI): domain Eukaryota; kingdom Viridiplantae; phylum Streptophyta; class Magnoliopsida; order Malpighiales; family Euphorbiaceae; genus Triadica; species Triadica sebifera. Next base: position 24,154,951 of record CM042910.1, on the reverse strand, counting down.
ACCATGGTTGAACCAAAAATAGCTGTATAGTATAAATTGTTACTCTTTTATTAAATTACACATAATTTTTTTGAAATTTTAACAGCTAGAAATAAATTTTAAAAAATTAACAGTGCAATATCTATCGTTTTAAATAATATATATTCATTTGATACTGTATGAATTTCAAATATTATAATACAGTACACCAAATAATTTTTTCATGTTTTACATATTTTTGTATGAATTGTCTATAATTTTTTACATAATCTAATGACTTTTTATAAGAGTTTTATGTTTTTTTCGTTACCAACGACTATAACTAAGACAACCAATATATTTAAAGTTCAATTTTTCTAATTATTATTTTAAATAATTTTTTTATTATGCGCTGTTAATTTTTTAAAATTTTATTTATGTTAAAATTAAAATTTCTAACGGTTATCTGTAATATGTTTTTTCTCATATTTAATGACTCTGGGTTTACTTTGTCAGCGTTTTTCAAAATGCTTTTGCTACTGTTTTGGTATTTGATACTAGCTTGGTTAAGGTCCATACACGGAACCGGAGTATTTACCGAATGATATATTCACAATAGCCAACCTTTCCGATATATTGTAAATGACAAAATCTTCTAAATGATAATTTCTTGAGGTCAATTTGACTTGATAATAAGATAAAAGTAATGGATGAAAAAAAAATAAAAATATGCATAGGCTAAATAAGCATGCAAATTGCTAAAAAAATATCATGGAAATAAATATATTTTTTGAGAGTAATAAAAGTGAAATTTAAAATAAAAATTACTCAATTATTTTTTACATATTTGTGTGTTTATGATAATGATTCATATTATATATATATATATATATATATATATATAATAAAGAAAAAAGTAAAGTTTATAAACAATTTAATTTTTTAACAATCTCAAAAACAATTCACAATTGCTCATCCTTCAATCGAGAGTAAGTATAAATCAGCTGTCAATACTAGAGTTGAACTCATAACAAAATATAATAAAATAATAGATATTTTATAGAAATGAAATGCTGACTTGTTTTTTTTTTTTAAGGGCGAAAAAAGAAAAAAGAAGTGTAGAAAGACAGCAAGAGCTGAAGTAAAAGATTCCGATCTACAAAGTTGATAAACTAATACAAAATATAATCCAAATGCCAAATGCGTAAGCTGCACAAGGGAAAGATTCCGTCAGGGCAGGTTGGGTTTTATGTAGAACTGCCGAATGGATCGGCCGAATGTATTCGGGTTCGATCCGTTTTCAATTCAATAATAATAAAATATAACTTAACCGAAATAACTAAATATGTGTGGAAGTATAAACGAAGTATATAAAAATAAATTTAATAATTAAATGATATTTTTTAAATCCACAGATTATATGTACTTATTTAAAAAATTCTTATAGTATTATTTTAATTTCAGTTAAAAAAAATATTATTAATAGGTAGAATAAAATCAAATGAGATTTTGTTGTGCAGTCTAATGTTAATTAGATTTATAATATAATTCACAATTTTTGACATGATCGACTTGGATATGCTAGTAAAAATGGCTTCTATATTTTTCAAGTGGAATCTAAAAATAATAATTTTTTTAAAATCTATTTAAGTTAAAAAAATTAAAAAATTATATTTTATTTTATATATTTTTATTTTTCAGAAGAAAGTGACAGGAGAAAACTCCACTGACTCAAATCAAAATTAATTTGACCCTACTCGGTGGCAAGATTGGAGATATGAATGTGATTGTGATGTGGTTAAGAATCAATGATTTCTTTTTTTTTTGGTTTCTTAAGAATTAATGGTTTTTTCAATTAAAGATGTGGGCTTGCTTAAATTGATTATAATTTCTAAAAAAAATCACTTAGAGATGAAGAAGGGCGGAAACGTCATCTCAAGCACATATTCGGTTTGTAAGTTTACATTAAAAAAAAATTATAATCAAACCAATAAATTCAATTTTTTAATTTTTAACTAAATTAGGTACTACTAAAAAATATCAAAATTAATATTCTTTAGATTAAGTCTAGATAGTCGGTTTAGTAAATAAATAAAATAAAAAAATTATAATATCATAAAAATTCTATAAATATAAATTTAAGATTATAATCAAAATAGCAACATAAATATCATGTATAATATAAAAATTTAATACACTACTTTATTTTTAAAAAAATTCAAAATATAATTTATAAATTAATAAAATAAACTATTGTTTAATCGTATTATTCTAAAAAAAAGTGGTATGAAATTAAAGAGTATAATTTTAGAAAACTAAAAATATTATTTATATATATATATATATATATATATATATTAAAAGAGAACTTATTGATTCAATTCGATTTTATTAGATTTATATTTTCTTAATCTAAAATTAAATTAAAAAATTAATTGATAAAAATTTTAAAATTATATTTATTCATAAAACTATTTAAATCATAATTTTTAATTTAAATTGAATTAAATCGGTTTAAAAATCTCTAGGTTTCAAAAGTGAGAAATTTTTATATTAAAAAATAAAATCCAAACACGCTTCCGAGTTCCGATAAACAAACAATATTTCTGGGGATAGATCCCTTGCATATTTCTGTTCCGTTTTGTTTTTCCCCCCCATGACATACACATTTTTTGTACGCTGTTACATACTCGTCTCTCGCATCTCATAGGAAGCAAACAATTTTTTTTTTTTATATATATAAAAATAAAAAGAAAAGAAAGGAAAAGCGAAGAAGATCACTTGACACTCTGCTCTCTGAAAAACTCAGAAGTGCCCGGAACTTGGGGCTCTCAGTCACAGATAGAGACACACAGATCGAATGCTACATCTCTCTTTTCTTCAATCGTCTTCTTTTCTTTATCATATTTTCTTCTTCTTAGTCTTCTTCTTCGTCTTCAGATAGACGTTTTTTTGTTAAAAAAAAACCTGTGTTGTTTTTTTTATTGGGTTAGAACTCTTTATAAAGATGATGGGGTCTGCTTCGTTCTCGTCTCCGCTGTGCACGTGGCTGGTGGCAGCGTGCATGTCGGTCACGTGCTCCAAGGAAAAGTTAACCACTCCCCACGCGTTCTATTCATCCCCTCCGGCTAATAGACTCAGCCGTAGAAGGAGGGCTCTTCTCTCTGAATATAACAACGTCGCTACTTGTACTTCTGCTGCTGCTACTGGTTGTGAATTTCTCTCCAAAGCTTCGGTTTCTTCCTTTTGTGGATCGAGTTTTCAAGGATTGATGTCTTCTTGCTTGGCCTTTGAGCCTTGTAGTCATTACTACAGCTCCAATGGCCTCTTTCGATCTAGAAATCTTAATCGCAGGCATCGAAAACTCAATCGCCCCGCTCATTCTGGTAATTATATTTCCATTCCGATTCTTGTTTTTTCTTTTCATTTTTTAGCTGGATTTGATTTTAGTTGTTACTCTTGATTTTGTTTCTATGCTCTTGTTGCGTTCTGCAATTGGAATCTTGATTTCCCCTTTCTTTTCGTTGATTGTCGGGAGTTTAAAGGAGCATAAATTAATCTACACATTTAAAGCGATCTCAATGGAATTTATTTTGTCCTTTTTTTTCCAGAGCTGATTGGATTCTGTGCTTTCTACGGCTTTATCAGCACCAGTCCCCTGTACACTACGCTTGTACTTGAGCTAATTTATTACTATTTGCACGGTTTAGGATTCCATGAAAATTATTCTGGAATGTAGGCTAAGAAATATAGCGAAACTCGGCAGTTTTAGTTGCATGAATTGGCCCCATTTCAAGAGTCAATACGCATGAAATATAAGTTCGATAATTTGCCAAGTACATCAATAAGATGTTAATGAGTCCTCATTGTTGATTCCTGGAAATTATGACTCTCTCTTTCTCTCACGCACTCACACGTATGATAATTGCTGTTTTCCTGCGCATGATATATCCATGTAATCACTAGGGCTGCACAAAAATTTACCAAACCGAATTGATCTAATTCAATTCAAACTGAAAATTATGATTTAGGTGGTTTCATGTATTATTATGGTTTTGAAGTTTTTATAAATATTTTGTTTTGGTTTTGGATTAAAAAAAATATGAATATAATAAAACCAAACCGAATCAATAATATTAAATTATATATATATATATGCATTAATACTAATAATTTTGCTAGTTTCCTTGAATTATAGACTTTTTAATTAACTACACTCTTCAATTTCCTTTGAATACCATGATTGAGCAAGAATTTACTTTAATAGTTTACAAATTATATTTTGAATTTTCTAGAAGTTAAAGTAGTGTACTGAATTTTTATATTTTGGATGATATTGTCTTGTTATTTTGATTATGGTTTTAAGTTAATATTTGTCAATTTTTTATGATTTTTTATTTTATTCATTTGTTTATTTATCAAACCGACCAAACCAAATCCAAATAGCATTGGTTTAGATATTTTTAGAAGTGTTTAGTTTGGTTAAAAATTTAAGTATTGAAAAACCGACTTTATTGATTTGGTAATAAATTTTTGGTCTGAACCGACCAAACTGAATCATGAATGCCCATATTAATCTCTAATTTATCTGTTTAAAATTTTTAGGGGAAGTCGAGGCAATAGCTGTGCAACCTCAAAAGGAAGTTGCAACGAAGACCAAACCTGTTACAAAGCAAAGACGAGTGGTTGTGACAGGGATGGGTGCTGTCACACCCCTTGGTCATGATCTAGATGTCTTCTATAACAATCTGCTTGAGGGAGCTAGTGGCATAAGTAAGATCGAGACTTTTGACTGTGCACAATTTCCAACGGTAAATTATAATTAAGTTCTCTTCTTCTCCTGTTAGTTAATGAGAAGCTTGCTCTTATTATTATTTATTTTTTTCTTTTATGTGTGCTGTTCTGCTATATTATTAGAGGATTGCTGGAGAGATCAAGTCTTTCTCAACTGATGGATGGGTTGCACCAAAGCTATCCAAGAGAATGGATAAATTCATGCTTTACATGCTTACTGCAGGCAAAAAAGCCTTGGCAGATGGTGGCATCACCGAGGATATGATGGATGAGTTGGATAAAAATAAATGTGGAGTTCTGATTGGCTCTGCACTGGGTGGCATGAAGGTAATTCTGAACTTCCAGTAGGTTTGAACACATTAACCTGAAATCAAAATAATGTTGAGATAAACAATTGTTCAACAGATCCTCTCCTCACCAATTTTGGTTTTAATATTTAATGGCAAGAGCATGGGCAAATCGATTTTTTCTCCCTATGTTAGAGAGGGTGCTGCATTACTTTTTGTGCCTTAGACAAGTCAGAGCTGATGCAATTTTAGTGTTTCTCGTCCCTGTAGTAGACTGAGTTTTTTTCAATATATTTTTTCTCCTTTTTGCCTTAAACGATCTTGTTGATTCTTCTGGTAACTTCTTATGTTAGAAAGTTTGTATCCTGGCTATGTTACCCTATATGACACTCACAAAGGTTTCATATGTTCCAAAGAGGCTATTTATTAATAAATTTAGAATTTGATTAATAATTGAATGCATTTTTGTGTGATCATGCATAGGTTTTCAATGATGCAATTGAAGCACTAAGGATCTCATATAGGAAAATGAATCCTTTCTGTGTACCTTTTGCAACTACAAATATGGGTTCTGCTATGCTTGCAATGGATCTGGTGAGCTAACAATTTAAGAGAGAAATATGCAATATAACCTAACTTGTTCTAGTAATTTAGACTCCAGTTTTTCCAATTCAATTGCAGGGTTGGATGGGACCAAATTATTCAATTTCTACTGCTTGTGCTACCAGCAATTTTTGTATTTTGAATGCTGCAAACCACATCATTAGAGACGAAGCTGTGAGTGTCTTGCATTTGGCACATGTTCAACAAATGCATAAGCTATTATAATAACTTATGTGTATCTGTTCTGCTATTCACTGAAATTTCTTTGAACATGAAGGATGTTATGCTTTCTGGCGGCTCAGATGCAGCAATTATACCTATTGGTAACTCTCATAAGTTTTGTGCGTCCTATGTTTCAACTTGGACATTCCAAGCTTTTGGCATTTTATTTTTTTCATATATTTTATGCAGGCTTGGGAGGTTTTGTGGCCTGCAGAGCACTTTCACAGAGGAATGATGATCCTACAAAAGCTTCACGACCATGGGATATGGTAATTTATCAATAGTCCTGGTGATTCATGCCTGCCCACATCAACCTTCCCACTTTCAAAATTTCCTTTGTTCATATCTTAGGACTTGTGGAAAATTATTGATCAAAATGTGGTGTTCCTGAAGTTGGTGGAAGAAATATTTGGTTACATATAAAGTGCACCAGATATAGTAAATGATTTAACACTTCCACAATTGAACAAATGTTGTATTTGTTTTATGAATTTATGGATTATATAGATTCTTTATGCAATTCTCTTATCATTGGTTGAATATCAAATTCAATAAGTTCTGATCGACTTTCATCACATGAAATTTTCTAAATATCTGAAGAAGCCACTGGTTTTGATATGGTTGAGTGTCATATACTTTTGTCACTTGACTGAGTTAATTTAAATTGTCTTTGTTGGTAATAAACAGAATCGGGATGGTTTTGTGATGGGGGAAGGAGCTGGCGTTCTGCTTTTAGAAGAATTGGAACATGCAAAGGTATGCACAAATTTGCTTGAAAAAGCATCCCAAGTGCTTAATATATTTTTTATATTCAACCTGGTGTCAGTATTTTGTTCCTTCGTTGTCAGTTCTATTCAGAGGCCAATTCCCTTTCAATATACTGCACACACCTTTATGTTGCTACATCAATTAACATTCACCATATGTCTTCCCTATTGCTGATCATTTTCACCAGTCTTCTCACTGGCTCTCTCTCTTCTCTCTCCATTTTTTTTAATTTCTAAAATATTCATATGAAATTGTAAGATTTTTTCATTTAGTAGTTAATCTGTAGGTTATTATATGATTTGTAGAAAAGAGGTGCAAATATCTATGCTGAATTTCTTGGAGGAAGCTTTACTTGCGATGCCTATCACATGACTGAACCTCATCCAGATGGTAATATTCTAAATTATTTGCAACTTTCACTTGGTTGAAAACTCTAAGACATGCTGAAGGATGTTTCTTTCATTTTATCTCACTATCTTCTGTCTTTTTCCAGATATTCTTATGTGACTTAATTAGAGCTAGCAAGAGCATTTAGTTGCTGTCTGAATCTGTTATTATTGGATTGATGGCTAACCTGGTGCTTGCATTCTCATAATTTCTTATGCTATTTTTTGTCTAGCCTTAGGGTATTGGGACGCTTATTTCTTGAGGACCTTGTCCAAAAGGAGTAAGAGACAGTGGAAAGTAAAAGGCATGCCCCAAGAAAATTCATATAATGCTCTATGAAGGTTGCCCCAAATAAAATTTGATGAAGGATCTACATGGATGACCCCAACTATCAAGGCAAAATAGGGTAGCCTTTAACAAAAACATTGATTAGTTTCAATAATTGAAGTAGTTTGTGCAAGACATTGTTGAGTTGGGTTTACATAGGCTTTTATATTAATCTGCTGGTTGCAATTTTTAGGTCTTCATGTGAGTTTGGCTCCTATAGCTCATGGTACCGATCTACTTCTATAGATTGCCTTCTAGACTTGCTATATAATTACATCTTATTGGTTGTATATATATATGCCTATTTATTATTCAATTAAATTACCACTTCAGAATCCAACAAGCTGTTATTCATTCGGTATAACTTTTATGTTTGTAGACTTGACACATATTTTATGGTAATAGATTTAAAAACATTGACATGATCAATGATGTTGACCAATTAGAGATTTTGTGACAATTTCTTTGCTTGTTTACCATCACTTATGCTATATGGCCTATTAATGTCATGCGGTCACATTATGTCACGTAGACAGCACTTTCTTTTTTTTTTTCTTGCTGATTCATCATATAGGTTTCTTTCTCTTTTTTGCATTTATTCTGAGTTCCAGTAGAGATCATGGTTTAGATGGAGCATGAATGGCAAGACGGGGGCCTAGTTGCCCGCAAATAGCAATGGCTCCAAGTGGAATCTTATCAATTATGCAAGTGATATGAATTAAGTCTCACTTGCACCTGTGGGAAAATTGTACAGTTTTCAATTTATCAGATTGTGGCACCTGTGCCTGGAATTAATTTGAATTTCTCAACTGCCAATGTTGCGGTACTGAATTTTTTACATCTAAAGTTGCAACTTTAAGCTTTTTGATGTGAATGTGTTTCTTCAAGTTCATAAAATCAGAATCTGAATCAATTGTCATTCTTCAATTTTTGCCCCACAATTGAAAAATAACTGTGCTTTGCACCCTTTTATCCACGCAGACCATAACAAACTAGCTAACTTTCCTTTTTCCCACCAAACAGGAGTTGGTGTCATTCTTTGTATAGAAAAGGCATTAGCTCAATATGGGGTATCCAAGGAGGATGTCAACTACATTAATGCACATGCTACATCCACCCCAGCGGGAGACCTTAAAGAGTATGAAGCTCTAATGCATTGTTTTGGACAAAATTCTGATGTAAGTAATATGCCTTTCTTGTAATTATATGCATAACTTTTTCTGATATGGCTCTTTTATAATGCTTCATGAGACGTGCTCCTATTTATAGTTGAGGGTGAACTCCACGAAGTCTATGATTGGACATTTACTGGGAGCAGCTGGTGCTGTGGAAGCTATTGCAGCAATACAGGTAACCAGTTTGTGAGTAGAATTAACTGCTTTTTTATGTCTACTAAAAAGACTCTTTTCTTTTCTTCTTTTGAAAATGTAGGATTATGGATCTTTTGTTTTTCTCTATCAGAAAAAGTAGGATTATGGATCTAACATCTTCAATGCAGGGTTGATTTTTAATATTTCATATAAATTGGATATTGCAATTGCTGGTTACCTGCACGCACACACCCACTACTGCTGCCAAAAATAAAAGGGAATAGAATGAGAACTTTTTTAATTCTTGATATTGTATTTGGTTACTTGCATAGGCAATACGGACAGGATGGATTCATCCAAACATCAACCTGGAAAATCCAGATGAAGGCATGGTATGTTCCTTTATATGTTAGGAATTATATTTCTATGATACCTTTTAGGATGAATTACCCGAGACAGAATTAAAGTTTTGCAATCTGTTATTTTCTCAATTTCTTTAATGCTTCTGACACATCAATTCAGGATACAAATGTGCTGGTTGGTCCAAAGAAAGAGAGATTGGACGTTAAGGTTGCACTGTCCAACTCATTTGGGTTTGGTGGCCACAACTCATCGATCATCTTTGCACCATACAAGTGAAATAGGGCTTTACTTCAACCTTACTGTATTGACATGGAAGGTGTGAATATATGTGATCTGCTTTCTTTGCCCATTTTGATGTGATAATTTGGTAGAAGGATGAATCAAGTGTAGCGTCACAAATCACAAACAAATTGTGCTAATATTTGACCTTATATTCCCAATTAGCCATTGCTACACCATTGTGATAAACATAACTTGATTCCAACAACCAAAAGCAGAATTAAGTACACTCTATGGCTTGAAAATCCTCTATATCAAGTTTTATGTTCAGTTTGGTTAATTTGACCTTTTTTAAAATCAACTCAGCAGATGGTCTCGAGGCAGAGTTAGATCGTCCTGTGTCAGGGTAAAGGAGAATATTCAGAGTTAACAGTGTGTAATACTCTTTGCTTCTCTCATTTTCAGAACTGACTCTCCAGTGGAGCATGATCTATCTGTGAGCCGTTGAATACCAGCAGTAGCGGCGTTGTTTAAGTTTTGCTTCTTCTACAATTAGATGGCCGATTGTCGTGTTGACAGTCAATTGTAATGAATGTTGAGCATACAGTTGGCTAGGTTACACTAATGTAATGGTTTACAAGCACACACCTGCTTTTGTTTCACATGTAGTCATCTGTATAATTGCTGTATATATTTTTATCAGGATAAATTACCATGAACAGGCCCTTTTTACCCTTTAGAATGCCTTAATGCATACTTTTGGCCATAGAAAAACGTCTCCAATCCTATCACATTTCACTTCTTACTGTCGTGCCATGAGCATTGAAACCACCCTACCTACAAGACGACGACTGTTGGCATAATGGGAAAATACTGAGCAGAAGTAATACTAAATTCAGTTACAAAGATTTTAGGGGCAAAAATGTGGCTTTTTATTAGATGAGCACCAATGTTGAGGAATTAATCATCCCCTCATCCCAAACAAACCTAGAAGGATTTGCAGGCATGACAAATTCAGTCTTAAATAAAGCCACGACTTAACAACCATAAGGGTCAACGGTACCGTTATGAGTCAGATCAATCTAAAAGAATCTGCCAACACATGGTACCATGATGAATCAGATCAATCTAAAAGAATCCGCGAACTGAGTGTGGACAAAATTGCAGCACCAAAGTGCTGCAATATACACAAACATAATGCACTTTCCAATGTGGAGGATCTGAAGGAGGCAGTTGGTATAAATAAATCAATACAAATAAACAATTACACAAAATAAATTTACAGGCTTTAAAGTGCTGAACCCTCTAGATATGCAATATGGCTCATCCTCACTTGGTTTTTCTTTTATTGCCTTTCTTTTGACTCTTAAACCTCATAAGCTTCATGGAGAGTGCATTTGAGGCACTCTTGCCCTCAAGCTTCTTGGTCATTTTCACCACACTTGCCATACCTTTCCTAGCAGCTACACGGTGCTCTGGTCTACGGCTCATCATCTTGCAATCAAGGGGCCAATATGCGTATGGTTCAAGCTTATCCTTCTTTTTAACATCACCACCAGCCTTCTTGCTCGCATATTCATTTCCAGTGTAAGCCCACCCAGACTCGGATGTTTTTCAACGCTTTTGGACTTTTCTTGAAGAATTCCTGGAAACATGACTGCCAGCTTCACTCCTTGCATCTGAATCAGACATAGACGGCTTTTCCTCCTTCAGTTTTCCTCCCTCACGAATTATCAATCTCCCTTCAGGGTCTATCTCTAGCTCATCATCTGATTCCTGCTTCCTTTTCAGATGCTCTGATGATCGAAGAGCAGACCTTGTCTTCTGGCGATCAAGTAAATCAAGGGGCTCATCTTCTAATTGGTCAAACAAGTCATCTGGCAAGCTTTTATCTGATCTTCGCTTCTTCTTGGACCTGGATAGCAGTGTAGACAGATTATTTGAAGCAAGAAGTTAAAAAAGGATGTTCAGCTACAAGGTTCTCTGCAGGATTCAGCAGGCACAAATGATGCATTTGTCCATTAGGTGAATTACACCACCGCCATCATAGAGATAAGACATTAACAATATCACAGTCCATGCCATTATTAATCAATACATAACAGGAAACAGATTCAGCAAGTCAACTAACTGTAGTGAAGCTGCTTTGGACTTGAGCTGTGAGGAAACCTCGCTTTGGCTGCCAGAAACAGACTTTACATCCATATATTCAACATCGTTGTCTTCTGAGTCTTCCTCACCAAAATCAGAGAATATTTTTGAATGGTTCCATCTACTTAACCTGAAGAAGAGGAATGTTCATAATAATATCAACGCTGTGGCACTTTAAAAAGAGAAAAGACACTAGGACTTGAAATTCATTTACTAATTCTTCTAAATGTTTTTAGATGGTTCCTTCAATATTGCATCAGCATAACAAAGCATTGGAAAGTGACGTACATTTGTCCCATCCATCAGAATATACTAGGCAGATAATTCTGTACCAAGATGTATTTTGCGATGAGTCACAAGTCTATGCTTATTTGTATTGATTAACTCGATGCATTATTACAGGCCAATTTTTATAGGAGTTATATAATTGAAAAGTTCAGCAGTACAACAATAGAAGATTCATGCATAGGTCCAAAATATAAGATGGTGACCTTGATGTAGTCGCTCTTGACAGGTGAGACCTAGCTTCTTCAGAGTTTGCTGAATGATCTCTCTCTTTCCGCTCCTTTATCTAAATTCAACAATCTTATATAAGAACTCAAAAAGATGATTCAGAAATGGAAACTGTATGCTAATACCATGTCATTTATCCTACCTTCCGAATGTTAGTGAGAAGTCTCGTATGTTCTTCAGGCATCACTGCCTTAACGGCATCACTGCCTTAACGGCATCCAGACCACATTTCCTAACAAGCATTTCCAATATATGCTTAACCTAAGAAGAGTGGACACAGGTCAGACATAAGAATTTGGTCCACTTTTCAGTAATCAAACACAAAGCTACCGCAGATTTAGAGTCCACCCATGCATGCTTCTTAGGAATTATGAGCATATATAGCAGAGATCAGCAAAGAGAAATCACCTTTATAATATCTTTCATAGGCAACATATTTGCATAAAGCAAGATCATTGTCAACATTATAATAGAAAAGCAATGCAAAGAATCAAATAACATATGAGAAAAGAACATATTTGCTCCTATATGTTGAATAAATGGCCCTTGGGTCTAATTGAAAGTATTCTGATTGTATTTCACACATAAAATACATACAAGAGGTGAGTATATATAGGCTGCCTAGAGGAATTAGTTAAAACAACTAGATAATGAGATATGGAAGCCTTTAGATAAATATAAGAGATAATTACACAATTGAATATTTATACTGAAAGCCTAGATGAGGGGAAGAGATAAGAGAGTTATCTCCGAATACACCCCCCTCCCCCCTCAAGCCGATGCTGGAGCAACTTTGACTATCTGGTCCTTGGAGGGTAGAAACTTGATCTGAAATTCTTTGCCGGCCACTCTCTCTCTGACAAAATGATAATCCAGTTCAATATGTCTTGTTCTAGCATGAAAAACTGGATTTGAGGACAAATAGACAACCCCTAGGTTGTCACACCAGACATTAATTGGAGTAGGAGCTGGAAAACCAAGCTCATAGAGTAGGGATTGTAGCCAAAGGGCCTCACTGTATTTGCAAGTACTTTATACTCTCCTTCAGTAGAAGATCGTGCAATAGTAGGCTGCTTTTTAGCAGTCCAAGCCACCAGATTTTTTCCCAAGAAAATCCCATAGCCATTGGAAAAAACAGCGAGGATAATATCTGAGGACCGTACCAACTGTAGATAAAAAAGGATGTAGATTTGAGATATCACAACAATGTTTTGATTGTTTTCCAATGAAAATCAGTGGGACAAATGGACAATGCATATATTAGCATAACTTATTAATAGAAAAAGCTATGTCAGGTCTTGTGAGTGACATTGTAGTGCCCCAATTGTTTGCCTATAAAGATCCCACTAGGAAGAGTTGAACCTACTGATTTGGATAATGGAGGAGCAGCAACCATAGGAGTAAGTTGTGGCTTAGAATCAGTCATGTTTGTGCGGCGGCGGACGAGCTCCTTAATGTACTTTTGTTGAGATAGAATCAGGCCCTCACTATTGTAGATAACTTCAATACCCAAAAAATAGGCTAATCTGCCCATATCTCGAACGGGAAATACCTTGTCCATTTGATGAACCAAATTATCAATTAGTGATTGAGAAGTGCCTATAACCACTATATCATCTACATAGATGAGTACAGAAACTTTATCTTTGCCCGAAATAGAGAGAGAAAAAAAAAGTTGTCCGCTTTTGAATGATAGGGAAGAAGAAAATTACTCAGCCTATTAAACCAAGCATGTGTTGCTCATTTCAAGCCATATAGTGATCGATGTAACTTACAAACATAATATGGGCAGCTTTTGTGAATAAAACCCACCGGTTGAGTCATGTAAATGTCTTCATCAACATTGCCATGTAAAAAGGCATTAGAGATGTCTAATTGCCTTAAACTCCAACCAAAGTGAACAGTTAGGCTTAGAATGGTGCGAATAGTGACAAATTTGATTACAGGGCTGAAAGTTTCATGATAACCTACCCCTGGTTTCTGATTATAGCCTTTTGCAACCAATCTAGCCTTATATCTATTTACAGTCCCATCACCATTCCTTTTGATTCTGTACACCCACTTGTTGCCCACTAAATTAATGTTTGGAGGACATGGGACTAGGCTCCAGGTTTTGTTTTGGTTAAGGCTTGAAACTCATCACACATAGCATTTTTACATAATTCAAATTGGCTGGCCTTTTTGTATGTCCAGGTTTATGTTTGTATGAAATTAGGTTGAAAGGATGTAGGGTTAGGTTTGGAAACATTGTGGGCTGTCCGTTTAACCATAGTTGTGGGTCTAAGGTCCATGGGGTGTTTACGGGTCTAATAAGGAAGATAGTTAGGGGGGCTGGTTGTTGGAGAGAGATAATTGTTGGATTGGATCTAGATGAGGAGGAGAGTAATCAAAATCAGGTTGGGGAGAGGAATCTAATTCAAGTGAATGTTTGTTAAATGGCGAGTGAGATAAGGGCTGAAGAGGCAGGTTAGATCGTATAGAAGGAGGAGAAGATAAGGGAGAATTTGAAACAGAAATAGAGTTGGGTCTATAGGGAATGAAGTGTTAGAAGTTTTAAATGAGGAGGAGTGAGAGTGATCCATACAAGTAATAGATAGCCAATTGGAATTTGAGTTTGAAGAGGAATCTTTTTCCTGCATAGTAATCACATCAGTCATAGGGAATGAATTTTCATCAAATGTAAAATGTCTTGCAATGTATATCCGGCCATTTTGAGGATCAAGACACCTATAACCAGAGTGAGAAGGGGAAAGACCAAGGTTGGCACAAAGAGTTGTTCGAAAAGAGAACTTATGTTTGTTATAAGCTCGTAGGCGTGGGAAAACACTACAGCCGAAGATTTTGAAAAACTCATACTTTGGATTTTTATGAAATAGTCAGTAAAAAGGAGACTGATTTTCCAAGATTTTAGTTGGTAAAGAATTAATAATGAAAATAGCAGTGTCAAATGCATGAGTCCAATATTTTAGAGGAACTTTACTGTGAGCCAGTAGTGTTAAACCTATATCAACTGTGTCTGATTTTTCATTCAACCACCCCCATTCTGTTCATGGGTATGGGGACATGCCAAATGCCATGAGAACTAAGATACTGAGTTAATTTTCGATATTCCCCTCCCCAATCAGTTTGCATGGCCTTAATTTTTGTATTAAATTGATTTTCAACAAGCTGTTTGAACATGTGAAATACATTGCAAAGATAACTTCTAAACTTTAAAGGATAAAACTAAGTAAAATGAGTATAGTCATCAACAAAAAGAACAAAATAACGATATCCTTGATTTGAAATATAAAGGGAAGGTCCCCAAATATCATAATACAAAAGCTTTAAAGGTTGAGTACTAGAATGAGCCACGAGTCGAAGAGAAAACTTAGAGAGTTTGCCTTGATAGCATGATGAACATTTAAAATTTTTATTTCTCAATGAAAGGCAAGGTAAATCAAATTTAGAAACAAGATGTTGAACGGTTTGCAAGTTGGAATGACCCAACCGAGCATGTCAATCCTAAAGAGACTTTTTCCACATAAAGGGCGTGAAGCGGAGGTTGAGGCAGCAACTTGTATAGACCACCCTCAGTCGTTCCTCAAAGTAAAACCGTATGAGTTTCCTGATCCTTGACAACAAAAAAAGATGGGTGAAATTCAGAGTAGCAATTATTGTCTTTAGTGAACTGGTTTACAAATAGTAATCTTTTTATTATTTGAGGGACATGTAAAATGTTTTGAAGAGTTAAAAGGCCGAAGAGGAGAAGAAAGTGAAGAAGAACTAGTGTGATGTATTTTCAAACCTGTTCCATTAGCAATATGGAGCTGATTAGCTTTACCTTTGCAATTTTGAGTGATATTAATGTTGGAGAGATCAAAAGCAACATGATGAGATGCTCCAGCAACAACAAACCAAGGCAAAGCTGAGCCAAAATAGATATACGGATGTTGCTATCCCGAATTGAAAGCCATATTTGCTTGAGAGGAATAGGGAGATTGATTGGAATAGTTGGGAGAAAAGGATCGAGGGTGATATCGTTTTCGACATTTATCTGCAGTATGATTGCGAAGGCCACAGATTTGACAAGGGCCTTAGTTGAGATTGTTTCTTCTTGGGAAAGAATTAAGGTGGCCAACATTGGAGTCATTGTTGCCTTTGGGAGTGGGAAGAAGGGCCAACTTTTGCGCATTGTCGACAATGGGAAGCTCTTGATGACTCTTAAAAAGAATTTCATGAGCATCAAGCTGCCCATGAATCTCATGGAACAGGACAGGTTCTGGTATGAGGTTTAGTGCAGTAATTATGGGGTGAAAATCAGACCAAATGTTGCGGTAGATGATGGCATTAAATTCTGCGGATGAAAGAGATTGTCCGGTTGCACTAAATTCATCAGCCAAGGCTTTTTTGCCTTTTGTAGGTATTGGGACACAGTTAGGTCATTTTTCTTCAACTCTTGAAGATCAATATGGAGTTGAAGTTGGCGGTTTGGGAGATGGAGCCAAAGGCATTTGATAGGGCATTCCAAACTTGAACATAAGAGGTCAAACCAATGACACAGGAGAAGACTTCTTCGGATAGGCAGGAAAGAAGCCAAGAAATCAACATTTGATCTTTTCTGAACCAATCTTGGTAGGTGGTATTGGGTATAAAAATAGTGGGATGAGTTTCAGTTGGTATTTCTTTGGAGGGAGGTGGTGTTGAACCATCAACCACATTCATCAGATTTTGGTCATATAGAAGAGGGAGAAATTGGGTTTTCCATGCCAGATAATTTGTGAATTTCAGCTTAATGGCAAAGGAGTGGGTGGCTGTAGTGGAGGAGGTGATGGTGTTGGGTACGACAAGTGTGGTTTGAGAAATAAGGGAGGGAGAGGAGGATGAATAGTTTGAAGATTCAATTGCCATGGATGATGGCTTTGATACCATGAAAGTATTCTGATTGTATTTCACACATAAAATACATACAAGAGGCGAGTATATATAGGCTGCCTAGAAGAATTAGTTACAACAACTAGATAATGAGATATGACAGCCTTTAGATAAATATAAGAGATAATTACACAATTGAATATTTATACTGAAAGCCTATATAAGGGGAAGAGATAAGAGAGTTACCTCTGAATATAACTCATCCCAAAAGTCATAACGAGCACTTGAATCTTTTAATTAGTCGATGTGAGATATCTTAACACATCCTCCTCACGCCCAGGGCTGAACATTTGCAGGAAACCTAAATCGTGAAGTTTGCAAGACTGGACATTTGCAGGTGGCCAACCTCAAAAGATAACCCCGACTCTAATATCATGTTGAATAAATGGGTTTTTGGTCTAACTCATCCCAAAAGCTAGCTTAAGGGAGAATAGAGGTCCAAATCATTGTAAGAAGCATTTGAATCTTTTAATTAGCTGATGTGGAATATCTTAACAGAAAGAAAGGAGTAAAAACTCAAACACATAAAAATATTGGATTAAAGCAAATGACAACTACGCCAAAGCCAATTGTATTCGAGGGGGAATGTTAAGGAGAATTCCACATCAGGAGCTTGAGGGATAGAAAAAAAGTTTATAATTGTAGTGCAATTAAATTCAGATTGACTAAATCATTTTGAAACAATGGTAAATCGACAATTATCAAGCTCAACTATCTGAGTCTATCAAATTCTAATATGATATCAGAGTCATGTGAAAACTAACAATCGCATTACTGTGGACTCTAAGTAAATCTAAGGCTTAAGAAGTAAAAAGGCCCACATCAACAAAAAAATAAGTTTGTGGCTCAAGAAAGGAGAAAAACCTCAAACACATAAAAATGTTAGATTAAAGCAAGTGACAACTAGGCCAAAGCCAGTTGTACTTGGGAAATTTTAAAGAGAATCCCACATCGTAGATTGAGGGATAGAAGAAAAGTTTATAATTGTAATACAACTAACTTCAGATTGACTTGAGTCATTTAGAAGCAATGATAAATCCATAATTATCAAGCCCAACTATCTAAACCCATCAAATTCTAATACTGTAAACAATATTTATGGGAGGAAAGAATAAACCTTAGCTTTGAAATGGTTTTTGGAGTCGTCTTGCCACTTCAGCAAGCCTTCCACCAAACTTCCCAAGTGCATTTGCAGCCCTTCAGACTTTGATTTGGCAACCAGTACCTTTAAGAAACCTAAATTTGCCTGCAACCAAAAATAACTACATTTAGCCTAAAATATAAATGATATAGCAAAGGCCGCAGCACAATAAGAAAGAAACAATATGGTTAAAATGTTCACTACATATACATGCCAAAATGAACATAAAGAAAGATAAGCAACACACTTTAATAATTTCTCGGTTCTTTCTCCGAAAAAGAAGAAATGTGGATGGAAGCAACTTGTAAGCAGTAGAAACAAGGTCTGAAAACTCATAGGCCAGACGAGCTAAGCCTTTCACTGCAGCACTGATCACATGTGGAGTTTCCCCAGCCAGGCCTCCAGCAACCTGTAACCAACAAAAAAGATTGTGGGACTCGAACATTACAATATTTACATGAACATAATCAGCCAAATTCTTCTATATGCAAATTGAGAGAGGCTAGACAATATTATTCAGAATATAAAAAATGAATCAAGCATGCAAGTTCAGTCCGTTCACAAGATCTTGTAATAAATTTCCATGTATAATGAAAAGATAACAGCTTTCAAGCGATCTAAAAAATAATCTTTGAAGTATAGTTAAACATTGAAGTACCAAGTTAAAAAATTGAAATAAGTTCTCCCTGTTTCCGCCATTCTCTTCATCTCCACATGCATGGCCAATTTGGACCAGCATATCATAAGCTCTATTTCTTGTCTTTTTGTTAGCCTGTAAGAGAACCATAAAGGACATAAACTGATAAAATAGCATTATAAATAACACAAACTGTAATGTTGAATCGAGCAAATGAGGCAAAAGATAGTTTTGATCAACATAATAAAATTCCTTTATATTCTAACATACTTCATTTCAAAGAGCAGGAAAAACTTAGGGCCTGTTTGGCATGTTTCTGTTCATGGTTGTTATTCCCACAATTTGAAATTTTATTTCAATTAAAATATACTATTTTTTAAACTGCTGTAATGACTCGAAACAGAAAAAAGTTCCTCCCTATTTCTTCAGCTAGTTTGTCTGGTTACAATTTTTCAAAATAGAAATTAAAAAAAAACTAGAATTAATAGCAAATTTAGGCCCTTAGCAAATCACAATTTCAACAACCAATCAGGGCACCGTAGAATCATAATTATGAAACTTGCATAATTGATATGACAAAGATGATAACAAAATAATACTTCCTAGCACTGCTATCCTGCAGAAGGTAAGAAGCCTAGAAAACAAAGAGATACAAACGGGCAGCAGAAAAGGGAACATCACAATCAAAGAAAAGAGAAATTTTTATAGAAGTAAAAATAGAATTGGTGACAAATACTAGCTCTCCTGGTCTTGGGGAAACAAGAGGCAAGTGAATAAATGATAGGATCATTAAAAAGTAAGGAACTTGAAAAAGTAATCAAATAAAATAGAAGCTCATGGCCTATAGAATATCAAAATACAAGAAAAAGCTAAAGTTGACTAGGAAAATCAAAAGCTCAAGATGATGTGGCTCAAACAAGTTTTTTTTCCTGATTGCGTGCTCAGGAGAAAACATAGAATTATAGAATGAGAAAGAAGCAACAGACTAATAGATTCCATATTACTTAAAATAGGGTAAACCCATTGCTTTGGATAATGATAGAAGCATAGTCTTGTAACCACAACAGTACAAGATCAAGATGTGAAAGCAAACACAAAAACAGTTATAAGGTAGCATTGACTCCAAATACTCCATGCCATGAACCCTGCTTCAGCACAACCACAATTCAACAGAAAGTCAATGCTCTAGCAGATGGCAAATACCTCTTTCAAAGCAAGAATTATTTCAGTAAGGAAAGCACTAAGGATGTCACACCGCCTTTGCTCTGAATCTCTCTGCAACCAAAAGCAATTCCACTAAGGTAAGAGGACAAAACATATAAGAAATAGTCATAATACCAATTAATAAAGGATGACTATCAATAATAGACTTAATGACAGAAATAGATCGTGTCGAATAACCTTTGTGACATGGAGTATCAAAAAGTACAAACAATCAAGTCTGTGCCTTCTGGCAGAGAAATGACAGGATGGCAAGACATCTATCATGAGTTGAAGAAGTTCCTCAAGCCCTGATGAAAGAACTCTATCACACTTCTGGCAACACAAACAAGAACAAAAATTTAATCAGAAAAATAAGTTCACCAAATAATAACAAAACACCCCAAAAGGTCACTAAAATGGTCAAAGATGCCCTATAGCAAAATTTCCACATAGTTACTTCTATAATAGAGAAGAGCATACTTGAAAAAAGAAAAATAAAAAAGTAAGGCCGATCTATAGTCACCAGAAGGCCAAAGGTTCCCATTGTGGAAATAGCCTCTTTGTGAAGGGGAAGGCTGCCCACAAACATTGCATATTTGCATTCTTTTCCTGAAAGCTTATCATACAGGATTTCTCTCTTAAAACCTCAGATTGACCTCCTTAAGTATTAAAAAATTAACCAAACCCCAAACCATTCTATTAATCAATTTATTAATTCATTGATCATTAGGAAGACAAATGGCCATGAACCTCCTTTAAACCATATAGAGGTCACAAAAAATCCTATACCATTTTATTTATGCATTTCAGCAATTTTGATAGATATGACTAGACAAGTAGACATTCAAAAGATTACATAATTCAATAGATCTTGCCATAATGAAAGAGTCAAAGAGATACCTGGATTATAACTGAAAGGACTTTATATGCTTTCTTTTGGATCAGGCCATCAGCATCCTACAAACCAACGTTAATAACAAGAATAATATCAATAAGAAGTTATATTATTCCTATACAGCAAATAAAAATTAGCTTCTACCCGAAGTGATGAATTTGAGTAACCAGAAACACATGGGAGATTGACAAACCTGTAATGCAGGCTTTACTGCACTAAACGGAACACCAATCTCTTTATCATCCAAGCCCGGCAAAAGTGAAACAGCCAAGTCAAATAATCGGGCCCTGTAGTTTTAATCAAGTACAGAAAAAAAGTTGCAACCCTATCAACTCCACAGCAACAAACACTTCACTAATACGAATGCATTAACTTTTGGGAAAGAATGGAGAACAATTTACAGATGTAAATTATATGCAATAACATCACAATAGCAGTACCCAAGCATGCCACACAACCCCACCCTCCACCCTAGAAGGACATTACCAAAGCTATAAATACAAAGTGAAAAGATTAACCTCTCAAGCAAGGGTGTATTTTTGTTTGATGAGTCATCAATCTGCATAGAATCAGAATTTCCAAAATCTTCAACTTTTGTAGCCTTCTGTGTAACCTCCAAAAGCTTTCGCATTGTCTTTAAGAACACCCTTGAAACTACTTCTTTATCAGCTATTGAAGCAATATCACTAATTGTAGACTTGCAAAATACATAAGATAAGATTACACACTTCATTTATTTCCAACTAATAGGTATCACAAAATCACCTTTATCAAAAGAATAATTGTCAGACAGGTACTGTTAGATAAGTAAATTGTCCGCAGTTGGATGAGTGTGGGCAGCATAAACCAAATTTACAAAGCATCCAAAGAGTTTTTCATTTTTTATAACTAAACCAAATGAACGAATAATCTCTACCAAACAAGATGTTTTAGCTAACGTTTCCTGACTTGCAAAATACTGACCTCAACTACTTCCATTCAGAAAGCTTCAATTTTATTATTGAAAGTACCCCCAAAATTAGAACTCAGCATCAAGGAAAAGAATCTTAGTATCAAATTGAAAGACAGAGCATGTGCCCACTTTGTCATTAATTTAATGGGCAACTTGAAAATGTGGATTTAATTAGGAAAAAAGTCAAAGCTTCGCAAGCTGAAAAGGTGAAAATCAAAATATTTTTACCGAAACCATAATTGAGTACATATATTCATCATATTCTTATCAACTGAAAAATCAGCAAATGGATACTCCTAAAGAAATAGCAGCAACCTTGATGATTCAGATAGACCATCAACTGATGTTGGGACAACAAATTTTGTGCTAAATGTGGCAATAATAATAATAATAATAATAATCATGACAAATGATTATCAGTATTTACAACCTAGAAACCAATTTCAAGTTTTGGAATAGGTTGGTGATAAAAGTTTCTCCTTGACAAAGCCATAAATGCATCATCCATTGCTCCCAAAAGAGAAGTGAAAACGGCACAAATTGTTCATCATAGCATAAGTACCTGCACAAAACCACCATCATCTTTTGAAGATTCCAACAGGATCCCTGACAAAACAGTCAAAAACTCACGAGCAGATGACCTTAGCACACTCAAATTATCTGCTGCAATCTCTGGGTTATAGAGGGCAATAGCTCGCTGTCTGGCAATACTGACTTCAGTAACACCACCACCATTATTTTCTTCAATAATTCTCTTATTTTGCCAAATGAGAATCTGAAGAGCAGAGCATATTATTCCATGAATATCACAATCTTCACGCAGAGAACTGCTCAAAGATTTCTGTAGATCCATAAAAATTTCTGCAGTGTCCAAAGGATAGTTGCAAAAATAAGGTAACAAGGACCAGATGGAGTATATAAGTGCATCAGCATTCCTTGCAGAGACAGTTCGTCCTTCTAGCTTGAACTGCAGTAAGAAATAATTATAAACTGCTAGAACCCGACAAACATACAGTAAGAGAAAGAGCATACTATAGCTGAAGAGTTTCATACTTTTCGGGATTTCTGTCTCATCAGACAAACCATGCCCAAAACTGTCTCTGTAAAGAAATTTAAATGGGCACCAACAGTATACTGCTTCAGAATAGGAAGGAGCCAAACATTAACCTCAGATAAGTCATCTGCCTCTAACTTAAGAGGTAAAACGCTTAAGAATGTTTCAGGCCCCATTGCACCAAGGGCAGATCCAAGACACTCATTCAACTGCAGGTTGAGAAACAGATCCACATATCAGCAGAAAGTGAAGGTTTTGAAGTTAAAGATGGAGATGCAAGGACTGAGATACTTTCAAGCCACTTATGTCAGCATAAAATTTCATTCAAAATCCTAATTCATGCACAGTAGAAATTGGTTAAAAAGACACGTAAATACAGAGTACAGGCTACAGAAATTTTCCAGAACTAACAAAATTGTACTATTTACCAACCAATAACTATGCTTTCAACACAATTGATTCAAGTGGTTCATAACAACAACGAACCTGATTATAAATCAAACCTCCATGGATCACCAAATCTACAGATTATAGAATGAGGGATCTTCACTTTTAAAGCTCATGAACCAAAACTTCCGAAAGGACTCCTATCAAAAACCCATTCCCTCTCATCCTCATCTCTCATATAGTAAATTTGGCTAATTATCACCAGAATTATGATATAGAAAAATATAAAATTAACACGAAAATTTAAGTCAACTCCCAAATCAAAGATAAGATCTAGCTAGCTTCTTGAAGCTACAATGATTTATCCCTCAAGCATATTGTGTGATGACATGCCAATATTTCAAAGCAATAATAAAAAAAGGATAGCACTTGGAGGGATATAAAATTTCAAATACAGCTTATTGAACATCATATTAGAAAAACATCAAATCCTGGCACCTTTACTAATATACTGCACTAAAGAACAAACAAGAAATCAGAACAATTGAGAAGCCACTTCAAACAGAACAATGAATGAAAATATGAACAATTGTTTATTGGGTCCCTTCAACATAGAACAAATGGCCACCTGTTTTCTGTGAGGAAAGTCTTCATCAGATAATCCCTGCATATCTGCCAAGTTCTTGAGAGTTCCTTTCATGAAATATGATGAATAGTTACCTGAAAAAGAAAATGAAGTGTTGTCCTCTATGCTGTCTTCAGGATATGAAGAACATATACATCTTATGAGAAAGAAAAATAATAAACAAAATGTAGCAGGCTCAGAGCAGAACCGTAACTTACAAAAGGGAGTTGTTAAATGATTAGAAATGTTAGTAAGGAAAAACAAGACGTATGAAGTACATAAAATGAAATGGAACAAGAGATGAAAACATCAATGGGCATACCTAATTTATCGAAGGTTGTCGAAACCACTTGAAATACCATGTCCCAAACTGCATTGTAATGATAATCAAGTAGACTCTCGATAGTTGCACAGAGATTTTCAATGACTGTCGGCCCAGACTTTCTACTCTCTGTACTTTTACTTGTCATAATCTCATCTACTCCCTGCTTGATCAAACTTTCATCAATGCAGTTATTTATCAAGCTCTTAAATGCCTCCATAGCTGCAAAGATGGCCTCCTCGTGTTCAGAGACCAAAATATCTGCCAAAAGTAAAGAGAGAAAAAAAAAAACCATATTACTGCTGCTGTAGCTTTGATCCCCATAAAATTGCAAAGAAACATGTCTCAAATACCTTATCATCATACCTAAAAATAGCATCTTTACCTTTCAGTGTGCTAAATATAAGCGGTAGCTTAACCACACAATTTTGTCTATCCAAGGAATAAACTTTTCTCATCCCAACATCCAATAAGCGAGCAATGGAAGTCATATTACCCACAGATGTCTCGTTTGAGGAGGCAGAAAGAGCTAATGAGCATAACAGATCAAGCAAGGCTTCAGCTGAAACATATGAAGTCGATTGCAGACAAATTACATTCAAACTGTCAGATATGCGCCGAGTAACAACTGGTTGGTGCAGTTCAAGAAGGGTTTTGTAATACTTAAGAATGGTAGTCTTGTGCTCCATAAACATAAATGGACGACATTCTTTAAGAGTATCGAGAATGTATAAAACCTCCTGCACTCCTCTAGGCCTTTCAGTCTCATTAGTGTTTGATCCACCGGCAAGAAGAAGAAACTTTTCAAATTTATTTTTAATCTCTTTACTTGCAGGAGCTAGTGCTGATGTTCTTTGAAAACTTTGTAGGACATCATGGATGGAAATGCTCGCTTGCCTTCTCACCTATTCAAAAATCCACAACTAGCTTAGAATGCGTGAATGATCAGATGGATATCAATTCACATGAAATTTACCTAAGTTTGGAGCAAATAATTGGGACAAAGAAAATTTACCTTTGGACGTGAATCAATCATGAACCCCAATAAAATGTCATATAATTGAGAAACATCAGTCCAATTGACTGTCTTTAATAATTAATATATGAGCTACACATTTTAATCCGGAAGCCAACGCGCCAACCGTCAACGAATTCAACCTTAATACCCTAAGCAATATCTCCGATAAGACCTCTCTCTTCTTCTTCAAAATCGCAACGGAAATTCTGGGAAAAGCGAGAGAGAGAATGGTCAAGAGAGCATCAATCACATGAGGGGGAGGGTCACGGTCGTAGGCGAGGCGGTCGAGAGAGGAGCATGCGGCGCCTAAATAAGCGATCGGCGTAGACGGCAGGTTATTGTCCTTGAGCTCCTGTGACATGGCGCCTAAGACGGCAGGTCTCCACTATTTCCTGCACAGAACGAAGAAGGACGGAAGATCTTCTTGAAACTCCTACACGACGTCGTGCTTACGGTAGAGAAAATAGATTCTTTATTCATATAATCATGTACGCAAAAAGGAAAATGTGAAAAAAGAATATAGTGTTTTGTGTGTTCTTTCATAAGTAAAATAAATTTAGATTTTTTTTCCATCCGTGTAAAATAAAAATAAAGTATATATTTTTTTTATAATTAAATTTTGATAAATTAATAAATATAAAATATATTTATTAGATATAATTTATATATTCAACAATTTTTCAAACTTATTGATTGAGCAATTATAATTTATAGATTTATTATTTTAAATTTATAAATTTATCAATTATAATTTATAGATTCATCATTTTCAACTTGTAGATTCATCCTTTTGAAATTACAAATTCATCATTTATAATTTATAAATTCATCATTCAGAATTTACAAATTCATCATTTATAATTTACAGATTTATCATATAAAAATTACAAATTTATCACTTATAGGTTTATCATTTACAACTTACGTATTCATCACTTATAAATTCATTATTTCTATTAAATCTATTGTTTTCAATCTCCAACAATACGATTTTTTCTCTCTATATTTTTCATTTTTAGTTCAAATATCTTAATTTTAACCATTTTATTCCATAAATTTATCAAAACTAATATTTTTCATCAGAAAAACATAATAACAATAACTTATTCAAAAATATTAAAAATAAAATTAAATATACAAATTAAAAGTTTTTCATCTTTAGAATTGACTTATAATATATCCAAAAAAAATTATTTTCTCTATGAATATGAAGAAGAATATGATAAAATAAAATAACAATAAAAATATTGTCTAATAAAAAGAGGAACACGTGTGAAAATATTAATACTTCAATTAAAAAACAATATCGTTCAAATTAATGGCATACGAAACGTAATACACTCGAATACATATTATAATTTGTGTCAGTTTCCTATGTGGATGCCCTTTCAAACTTCAAAAAAAAAATTAGCTAAAGATTCCTTTTAAAACATGTAAAATTCTTAATTACTCATAAATTGTGATATTATTCATAAATTATTAATAATAAAATTAACATATATGTAAAGTAGAAAAAAAAATTAATTACCAATTTGAAATTGGCACGGTAGGTTGGTGCAAAACATTTACCATTTTGTTATTGGATTAATAGTTTATGAATGAAAACTCAAATTCTTAATTTTAAGTATTCCAAGAAGTTGTAGTGTTGCATATTTGCATAGACGCACTCAAAAAGAGGAGAGAATAGATATAAAACAATTGTAGGGCTCAACTATACCTAATCAAACATGGTCTAAAAAATTTCATTTGAAAGTATAATTATATATATTTTATACAAAAACTCTCTCTATCCTATTTTGTATTTGTCACATAGAGATAGTTCAATATTCCTTTTAAAAACATAGTTATATGTTCATTGTACAGTATATTCTCATTTAATGCGATTTGTTATTAACAAATATGAATTATTATTTTAATTTTATAGTAATATCTTTATTTAATGAAGAGTTATATTAGAAAAAATCATATTTTTAAATATACTAATTATATTTCTTAATCTATGTGAAATTAGCAATGGGTTAACAATAGTATATCAGGAGACATTTTATCATCCACAAATAAATTTTATTAGAAATTGAATTTGAGTTGATATTGTAATTGTTCACATTATTTTTTATTTTTTTGTAGGGAGTTTAGAAACCGATAATTTTAGGAAGAGACTAATGCCACGCCCCGCAAAAGTTCATACGGGATTTTCCGCAAATGTACATTTTCCCCATACATGTAATATTCTAAAAGGCCATTGTAACCGTTAGATTAAATGGATCGTGGTCGTCCATTTCGGTAGGTAGGAAT
The DNA here is from genome assembly GCA_023653625.1 of Triadica sebifera. Classification (NCBI taxonomy): domain Eukaryota; kingdom Viridiplantae; phylum Streptophyta; class Magnoliopsida; order Malpighiales; family Euphorbiaceae; genus Triadica; species Triadica sebifera. Next base: position 24,127,606 of record CM042910.1, on the reverse strand, counting down.
TAATCATAGCATTCCATTTGTTAGGTGGGAATCAATCCTAGTCATCCATTTTGGTAGGTGGGAGTTGATCTTAACCATTCATTTGGTAGGTGGAAATCAATTATAGCCATTCATTTGGTAGGTGGGAGTTAATCCTAATCATCCATCTGGTAGTTAGGAATTGATCTCGGCCAGCCATTGATGAGGTGGAGGCCTATATATACCTTATGTAAATTCATTTGTAATCATTCAAGCATTTAAGCATTTCAAGTAATACAAAGCATTCTTCACAAACTCTTGTGTTCTTGTTTTGCTATTGAATCTTCTCGATCTCTAAGTTCCATTCTATTCTCTTTGGAGTGTTTTTATCGGTTTGGAAGGCAGACTTAGTGCAACGGACCGTGCTAAGTGTCGCACGATTGCTAGTTGAACTCTAGGGTCGTGACAATTGGTATCAGAGCCAAGGTTCGAAGCTTTACTACCTTTGGCATAATGAAGGCTACTGCCCCAGCTACACCTAATATGGAAGTTCCATCAATGGAACGTGGTCGTGAGGAAGTTCGGAAACCATCTAAAGAATCTCGAGCCAAGTCAAAAGGCATGATTTCTAGCTTGGAAGCACGTATTGTGAGTGCTCAAGACAACTTGGGAGAGTTGTTCGACCAAGTGGACAACTTGGAGGAACGTTGCAGCGGCTTGGATGCCGAGGATGCGGAGATCCATGCAGCGGTCAAGATGTCCCTCAACGAGCTAGACGGTGGGTTAAGGCAAGAGATTGATGGGCTGAAATCCGAACTTGCCAAGGTACGTGATCTCTTCCAAAGAGAAATTTCCAATGTGTTGCTTAGAGTTGAGGATATGGGTGGTGATCTAGCCCTATGCAAACGGGTTATGGCCTCGGGAACTAATACAACCACCATCATTGAGGCCAAGAAAGTGGAAGTTCCCAAGCCAAAGACTTTCAATGGTGCTCGGAATGCTAGGGAAGTTGAGAACTTCCTATGGGGGCTGGATCAATACTTCGAGGCTACTGGCGTAACGGACCATGCCAGCAAAATCCGAACTACTGCCATGTACTTGACCGACACTGCTATGCTGTAGTGGAGACGAAGATATGGAGATGTGCAATGTGGGGTGTGCACAATTGACACTTTTGAGGACTTCAAAAGGAAGTTCAAAAGCCAATTATTTCCCGTAAATGCTAAGGAAGAGGCGAGAAGTCGGCTTCGACGACTAAAGCAGATGGGTAGCATAAGAGAATATATGAAGGAGTTCACAACCTTATTGCTAGAAGTCCCTGACACATCGGACAAAGATGCATTATTCTTGTTCATGGATGGTCTCCAATCATGGGCTAACATTGAGCTCAAACGACGTGGTGTCCAAGACTTATCTTCAGCCATTGTCGTTGCTGAAAGTCTTATTGATTACTCCTCAAACAAAGATGGCCAGAGGCCAACTGAAAGAAAGTTTGTTGGAGCAAGGAATGGGGGAGGCCATGCTAAGAGTCAAAGCTACAAAAATCACAGAGAAAACTCCTCATTCAAGCCACGAGACAAGGGGAAGGAAAGGGAAGAACGTGGTGCCTCAAAGCCCCGTGTGACGTGCTTCATATGCGACGGACCGTATTGGGCATGAGAATGTCCGAAAAGAAAGACATTGAATGCTTTAGTTGCCTCCACTCATGATTAAGACAGAAGTGAGGCAGATGAAGGTGCGAAGATGGGATCTTTGCGGTTGCTTAGTGCATTGCAAAGTGCCCCAATGTCCCCCAAGGGACTCATATTTGTGGATGCATCCATCAATGGGAAAGTCGCCAAAGCCCTGGTCGACATAGGTGCATCTCACAACTTTGTTTCGCTAGAGGAAGCCAAAAGACTCGGTCTCAAGGTTACCAACGGAGGTGGCTCCCTCAAAGCAGTTAACTCGGCGGCACAACCTCTCCAAGGAATTACCCGCGGAGTGAAGATCAGTCTTGGTGCATGAACTGGCCAAGTGGATTTATCTGTGGCACCCATGGATGATTTCTCGGTGGTATTCGGCATGGAGTTCTTAGACCAGGTGAGAGCTTTTCTTGTTCCATGTTCAAACTCTATATGCATTATGGATGGACCAAAGGCTTGTTTAGTACCGACAGAAAGGACCACCAAGCCTACTACCCAAGTTCTCTCAGCACTTCAATTCAAAAAGGGATTGAATAGGGAGGAAGAGAGTTATTTGGCCATTCTGAAGGAGTATGATGATGATGAAGCATCAACACAACTAAACTTATCGACGGAGGTGCAAGTTGTCTTGGACGAGTTCCAGGATGTGATGCCGGAGGCATTGCCAAAACAGTTACCCCCAAGGAGGGAGATGGACCATGAAATTGAGCTAGAGCCTGGCACAAGACCACCAGCAATGAGTCCTTACCGGATGGAAAACTCGAAGTTGGCAGAACTACGAAAGCAACTCAATGAGTTGTTGGATGCTGGTTTCATTAGACCATCTAAAGCCCCATTTGGTGCCCCGGTGCTTTTCCAAAAAAAGAAGGATGGTTCACTAAGAATGTGTATTGACTACCGTGCTCTAAACAAAATCATGGTAAAAAATAAGTATCCTATCCCACTCATTGCTGATTTTTTTGATCAATTGGGGAATGTTAGATACTTCTCCAAGTTGGACTTGCTGTCGGGATACTACCAGGTGCGCATAGCAAAAGGAGATGAGTCGAAGACTACATATGTAACAAGGTACGGTGCTTATGAGTTCCTTGTTATGCCATTTGGTCTCACCAATGCACCTGCTACCTTTTGCACTCTCATGAATAAACTCTTCCATCCTTACCTCGATCGGTTCGTGGTAGTATATCTTGATGATATTGTAATATATAGCCGGACTATGGAAGAACATCTTGAGCATTTGAAGAAGGTGTTCGAGGTTCTCAGAGAAAATGAGCTATATGTTAAAAGGGAGAAATGTTCATTTGCCCAAGATGAGGTGATGTTCTTAGGTCATGGATAAAAGATGGGAAGCTGATGATGGATGGAGACAAGGTAAAAGACATCCAAGAATGGGAACCTCTTACTAAGGTCCCCGAGTTAAGGTCTTTCCTTGGACTTGTGAACTACTACCGGAGATTCATCAAGTCATATTCAGCAAGAGCAGCTCCACTAACCGACCTACTCAAGAAAAACAATACTTGGGAGTGGACAAACAAGTGTCAAGCCTCATTTGATGACTTGAAAAAGGCCATTACCGAAGAACCAATTCTTTACTTGCCAGACCCTTATAAGATGTACGAGTTGCATACAGATGCCTCTGACTTTGCCATTGGTGGAGTGTTGATGCAAGAAGGGCATCCGATAGCATATGAGAGCCGCAAGTTCAATGAAACGGAACGTCGCTACACGGTGCAGGAAAAGGAGATGACAACTATCATCCATTGTCTAAGGGTATGGTGACATTACTTGTTGGGTTCTCACTTTGTGATCATGACAGACAATGTAGCAACTAGATACTTCCAAACTCAAAAGAAGTTGAGTCCCAAACAAGCTCGATGACAAGACTTTTTGGCAGAATTTGACTACAAGCTTGAATACAAGCCCGGTAAGGACAATGTGGTGGCTGATGCACTAAGTCGAAAGGCGGAGCTAGCAGCTTTGAGTAGACCAAGCAGCCCCTTGCTGGAAAAGATCAAAGAATGGTTGGAGCATGATGCCCTGGCTCAAAACCTCCTTGTTCTCATCAAGGAAGGAAAGACAAGATGATTTTGGCAGAGTGACAGACTACTCTATGCCAAGAAAAACCGCATCTATGTTCCTAAGTGGGGGAACTTGAGAAAAGAGTTGATCAAAAAATGCCATGATTCACTATAGGCCGGACACCCAGACATGAGATGCACCTTAGCCTTGATCAAGTCTATTTACTATTGGCCTCAACTGTGGGATGATGTTGAAGCCTACGTAAGAACTTGCCTTGTTTGCCAACAAGACAAGACAGAGCAACGTGCACCCGGTGGCTTGCTAGAACCGTTGCCTATTTCGGAGAGACCATGAGAGAGTGTCTCGATGGACTTCATCACTTGCTTGCCAAAATCAGAAGGCTTTGGCAGTATAATAGTGGTCATTGATCGCTTCAGTAAGTATGCAACATTCATACATGCCTGCTGATGAGACTGCACGGTTGTTCCTCAAGCATGTTGTGAAACATTGGGGAATTCCATTTAATATCGTGAGTGATCGAGACCCACGATTTACTGGGAAGTTCTGGACAGAGTTGTTCAAGCTGCTGGGATTAGACTTAAACTTCTCCACAAGTTTTCATCCGCAAAGCGATGGGCAGACGGAACATGCCAACGCATTACTGGAGCTATATCTGAGGCACTTTGTTAGTGCCAACCAACATGATTAGGCTAAGTTGCTAGATGTAGCCCAATTCTCTTACAACTTGCAGCAAAGTGAATCCACTGGCAAGAGTCCATTCGAGATCATTACGGGACAACAACCTATGACTCCTCATGCTTTGGCCACAAGCTATGAAGGAAGGAGTCCTGCAGCTTTCAAATTTGCTAAGTCATGGCATGAGCAAGCTGAGTTAGCCCGAGCCTATTTGAACAAGGCATCCAAAAAGATGAAGAAGTGGGCTGACAAGAAAATGAGGATGGTCGAATTTCGGGAAGGAGATTTGGTCCTTGTCAAATTACTACCACAACAGTTCAAGTCCCTGCAGAAGGTTCACAAGGGGTTGGTGCGGAAATACGAAGGGTCATTTCTTGTCCTTAAGCAGGTTGGTAAGGTGTCTTACAAGCTACAACTACCTCCCAAACTTAAAATCTATCCAGTCTTTCATGTAAGTATGTTGAAACCTTATCATGGAGACGAAGAAGATGCAAGTCGAGGAGAGTCAAAAAGGGCACCCACTGCGGTAGTAACCTCCTTTGATAGAGGAGTGGATTCCATTTTGGCAAACCGCCTAATTCGGTGAAGAGGTGTACCAAGTTATCGAGAATACTTGGTCAAATGGAAGAATGCCCCGGACATAGAAGCAAGTTGGGAACCTGAAGACACTTTGTGGCAGTTCAAAGATGACATAGAAAGGTTTAAGCTTGAAGGCGCGACGAGGGCGTCGCGAACTTGAGTGGGGGAGAATGTCACGCCCTGCAAAAGTTCATACGGGATTTCTCGCAAATGTACATTTTCCCCACACATGTAATATTCTAGAAGGCCATTGTAACCGTTAGATTAAATGGATCGTGGTCGTCCATTTCGGTATGTAGGAATTAATCCTAGCCTTCTATTTGTTAGGTGGGAATCAATCCTAGCCATCCATTTTGGTAGGTGGGAATTGATCTTAACCATTCATTTGGTAGGTGGGAATCAATCCTAGCCATTCATTTGGTAGGTGGGAGTTAATCCTAACCATCCATCTGGTAGGTGGGAATTGATCTCGGTCATCCATTGATGAGGTGGAGGCCTATATATACCTTATGTAAATTCATTTGTAATCATTCAAGCATTTAAGCATTTCAAGTAATACAAAGCATTCTTCACAAACTCTTGTGTTCTTGTTTTGCTATTGAATCTTCTCGATCTCTAAGTTCCGTTCTATTCTCTTTGGAGTGCTTTTATCGGTTTGGAAGACAGACTTAGTGCAACGGACCGTGCTAAGTGTCGCACGATTGCTAATTGAACTCTAGGGTCGTGACACTAAGCTCCTTTGACACTGGAACACATGTCACAGACTCACATTACTTCATTGGTCTTTTACTTAGGTCTTAAATGTGCAGTACTTGAGTTAAGACCGTTATATATTTACTTGTGTCTTCTAATAATGATTTTTTTTAGCAGATCCAGTTATGAATATTTGAGTTATGAAAAATCAACTCTAAAACATAATAAAATAGCTATAAAACTAACCCTCAATTATTGATTAAAGTTGATTCTAAATTGGCTCTCTAGTGGTGTTCCCTATGATAGACAATATGCCAATTTGGTGCAAGCTTGCAAGGATTATGGCTATGATTCAATTAACTAATATATAACATGTTTACCGAGAAGGAAATAGAGTTGCATATTGGTTAGCTAATGAATATTTGAGCTTTGATCATGTTGTTACTGATTTCAAATAAGCTTTCAGCCGACAGGGGAACTTTGGCCACATTTGTGATCTTCCTGATCTTCACATCACTCTTCACCTTGCTTTCAATATCTCCAAAAGTCGTCAAGACACATGTTCTCATTTGTCAGACCCACGTATGCACATTGCTCATCTGGAATTGGAAAGTCTCACTCTTAGGAGCTTCAACTCGTCAATTGACTCAGATATCTAATCCACGCAGCTCGTTCTCTCTTCGTTTTAAGCCCATAGAGCGTGTTCAAGTACCTAGATACTCTGCTTTGAATTTCATAAATAAACAAATTTTCATTTCATTAAAACTGTAAAAATTATAATTCATCTCGAGCCAACTCATGCAAGTATCTACTAGATTCCATATGTAATTTGGCGAGTACATTTTCCTCATTGGCTCAAGTAAATGTATCATAGAGAAAATTATTGTTGGACTCAAAATATCATCTGATGGAAGCTGAAAAAGAAAGGAAAAGAAAAAAGAAGGCATGAGTTTAATTTGGAAAAATTGTAGATTGGGAAGAAAACAAGGGAGTAAATGCAGAGCAACAAATCTTAGTGAATTTGGGTAGGCATTAAAGCCAAAAAATAAAATCATTGAGATCACTTTATATACATATAATTGCTAATTAACACTTGAAAAATTACTTTTATATGTGTAATTACTAGAAATTATATAATCATACATATAAAATGATATATAACTATCAGCAATTATATAAAATAATATGACATAATTTATATAATTACTAGCAATTATATGATTATACATATAATATAATATATAATTGTCAACATTTATATAAAAGAACATAACAAAAATTATAAAAATAGCTTATAACTATCAAAATTATATATGTAGAGTCATTCATTATAATACTACTATACATTAAACCATTTAAGATATTTTTGTAGATCACATGACCTCATACCTCTTAATATAGCTATTCTCCTGGGCGTTATTAAAAGAGATTGAGCTCTTTTTTCCTGTTTGAAAAAAAACCAATTCTATAAATTGATCACATGATTTCATCCCTTACATCTAACAGACTAACATGTTTGGGTTGGGTTTTTATCTTTTATTTATTTATTTTTCAAAAAATTTATTAATTGCATAAAATAAAAAGTCAAACATGAAAGACTAAAAGCATTAAAGTCTTTATAATCGGATTATAGAAATTCTGAACGGAAAAATTTGTAAATTGAATAACTGCCAAATACAGAAGCTAGAGCTCTCTACATATAGGGCTAATAGCTAGTTGAAAACTAATCCATGAGGAAAAGAAAAGATTAAATACATTAAATTAGATGATAAGTACTCTGCCACTATTCTAAGTAATTAGCGTGAGTTATTGTCTGGGTTATTTGTGATTACTATTAGATATCCAAAAAATATATTTAATTTTTTTTATTTAATTGATTAATTTTTTTAATTTTGTATAAACTGTTTTTCACAAATCTGCTTATAAAAAAATCATCTATTTACCCGCTTCTTTCTAAAAACAGTTTTTAAAACTCAAAAAAATTAAAAATAAATTTTTTTTCTCAAACGTTTTTTTCCAAAATAGTTTTTATCAATAGCTTCGCTACTGCTGCAAGTACCTGTTGCTCCTTTAGTACTGTTATTGACAAAAAATTTCGGGAACTGGTTGTGCTGCATATACTGGGTTGTCAAATTGATGGCTAAAAGAGCATGATGAGCACCTGAAAGAGCTCTGTTGCATATCATATTTAAATTTATCACCATTTTTAATAGATAAAAGTTACAACTTATTAATGATTTGATTTTTTTTTTCTAAACCAACAATTGCATGCTAATTACGTTAAAGTTTAGACTTTAGGGGAATAGAGTACAATTCATACAAAAAGATTGACAAAAACAAATTGATGCTCGAAATATGTTATTCCTTCAATAACAAGTTATAATATAATTTTTTATAAAAAAAAGTTAATATATAGTGCCTCTTTCTAGAAATCTTTTCAAATATGTATATTCAAAAAGAAAATTAATAATTAAAATACATTTATGAGAAAAGAAATCAATTTTCTTACGACTATTATCTCGGTCTATTATTGTGAAAAGAACGTGCACAATCAGTGAGGCAATCTAGTAAGTGTAATATAAGCAAAAGAATTTCTTACAATGAATGTAAGGATCCACAAAAATGGAGGGCTGAAACTGAGGCTTTTTAATTTGCTAATTTTCAACCCTAATAAAGCCGATGAAGAAGAGCTAAAACCCCCTGTCGATTTGTCGTTTTCTTGGTTTAATTAAATTGTTTTAACAAACATAACAATGAAGAAGTTAATGCTCTTGAAATTGATTGGTATTGTTAGTAAAACCAAGTAAATATAAAGGGCCCTGCTGGAAATAAATTATTGGATGTAACCTCAGAACATCCTTGTTGCTCACTGTATATGTCATGATCTTCGGCCATTGATCTAAAAAAGCAAGAGTTTCTGAATTAAAATGCCTCATGTGCCATGGACAGAGCTGCAGAGGACTACAATACCAATTATGCCCACCAAAGAGCCAAAAATGGAGTTGGCATGATGCACATATATATTATCATATTATCATGTATAATTGAATGAAATTTTCAGTTCACGGTTCACCTAATTCAAAGACTTTTTTGCAGTGATGATTAAGTTTTGATAATAGGAAGATCAGAGCCTTGGACCCATTAAGGTTATAGTTTTTCACTAAATAGAATTGTAGAATCTGTGGCATATCTATTGTGGAAATCGGGTTAGTTTCCACCAAAGTGAATAATTGTGCCAAAAATTAAGATAAAGAAAAATTCTCAGGTAGTTGGTGGAGTCACAAATGGTCTCCCTTAAAAACCAACTTCCTTAGACTCTTAGAGTCTTGGTGACAGAATTTTTCCTATATAATTTAAAGCACAATATATCACAAAGTAAAAGACCTGACAATAGCTATTAAATAGAAATTAAAAGAACACCGGAATTTAACGAGGTTCGGCCAATTATGCCTACGTCCTCGGATACTACTAAAATAATATTTCACTATTTCAAAGAAAATATTACAAAGTGAAATAGGAAAAATACAACCAATCTTAGAAGTAGAGGGATTGGTGTTTTTGGGATGAATTGTTAAGAAGGGGATGAAGCCCTTTTATAGCCTAATGTTATTGGAGAGAAATACAATTTTTCCGATGTGGGATTGCCACATTTCAACAAATCTCCACCTTGGCGATCTCACAATTCCAAACAAATACTCTCTTAACTCTTATATTACAAATTTCAGTAATGTCTTCAAATGCGTTTCGAAACGCCCAATTTCAAATTTTGAGAACATTTATCAAGTCCAAGCAATGTTGGAACTTGATACCTGTCACAACTTTTGTTGTCATATCTGCGGGATTTTCAGCAGTCAAAATCTTATGAAGAAGTATCCCACCATCTTCAAGAATTTCCCATACAAAATGATATCGAACATCGATATGCTTCGTCCTTGTATGATAAACTTGATTCTTTGCTAAACAAATAACACTTTGACTGTCACAATGCACTTTGACATGCTTCTGACCAATTCCCAAGTCATTAAAAAACCCTTGAAGCCAAATTGCCTCCTTAACAGCTTCTGAAACTGCCATGTACTCTGCCTCTGTTGTAGACAAAGCAACTGTTGACTGCAAGGTGGACTTCCAACTAACCGGTGTCTTTGCAAGTGTGAACACATAACCGGTAGTAGATCGACGTTTGTCTAAATCACCTGCATAGTCGGAATCACAATATCCAACTATATACTGACCACTTTTTTCATCATGCTCAAACATTATACCAACATCTACAGTGTTCTGAATATACCGCAGAATCCATTTCACAGCTTGCCAATGTCCTTTGCCAAGATCATGCATGTACCTGCTCACAACTCCAACTGCTTGTGAAATGTCAGGCCCCGTACACACCATTGCATACATCAAGCTACCAACAACATTTGCACATGGAACCTTTGACATATATTCTCGTTCTTCATCACTTTTCGGAGATAAAGATGCACTGAGTTTAAAATGAGGAGCAAGTGGAGTACTAACTGGTTTTATCTTCTCATTTATCTCAAAACGCTTTAGTACTTTTCTCAGATATTGTTTATGAGTCAAACAAAGTCTCCCCAATTTTCTGTCTCTGCATATCTCCATACCGAGAATCTTCTTAGCTTCCCCTAAATCCTTCATTTCAAATTCCTGATTTAGTTGAGCTTTTAACTTCTGAATCTCTCCTTCATCTTTTGAAGCTATCAGCATATCATCAACATAAAGGATAAGATAGATAAAGGAACCATCCCGTAGCTTGCGTAAATATACACAATGATCATATTTGCTTCTTGTGTATTTTTGCCTTATCATAAACTTGTCAAATCGTTTGTACCACTGTCTTGGAGATTGCTTCAATCCATACAACGATTTGCTCAACTTGCACGCCAAATTTTCTTTTCCAGCAACTTTAAATCCTTCTGGCTGAGTCATGTAGATTTCTTCTTCTAAGTCTCCATGTAAAAATGCAGTTTTTACATCCAGCTGAACTAGTTCCAGATCAAATTGTGCTACCAAGGCCAGCAGTATTCTTATGGAAGAATGTTTTACAACTGGAGAAAACACTTCATTATAATCAATTCCCTCCTTCTGAGCGTAGCCTTTAGCTACCAATCTTGCCTTGTAGCGGATATCATTCTTATCAGGAAAATCCGTCTTTCTTTGCATAAACCCATTTACAGCCAATTGCTTTTTTTCCCTTTGGCGGACTTGATAGCTTCCATGTCTGATTCTTTTCAAGGGACTGCATCTCTTCTTCCATAGCCTTTCTCCACTTTTCTTCTTCTGAGCTTTGAATTGCTTCACAATAAGTGGAAGGAATCTCATCATCTACTGAAGATGTATAATTAGTCATATCTTCAAGTCGAGCAGGTTTCTTAATATTCCTTTTCGGCATTCGTAATGCAATTGACTCAAGTTGCTGAGGAGGTTCTTGTGCTGAAACCTTTGCTTCCTCATCTGATCCATTTTCTACCATTATCTCCTCTTCTGCCATAGGAGTAATTTTATCAGACTTTACAATTGCTGGATCAATAATTCTTCTTTTATCAAACTCCACCTGTTTGGGAGTTTCCTCCACCTGCTGTGGAAAACCATCTGTCTGCTCCTTTGTTACCTTTAACATGGTAGACTCATCAAAGGTAACATCTCTACTAAATATTATTTTCTTCGTCTCTGGGCACCATAGTCGATATCCTTTAATACCAGAGGATATCCCCATAAATATAGTTTTATTTGCCCTTGGATCTAACTTCGATTCCTTAACATGATAGTATGCAGTGGAACCAAATACATGTAAGGAATTATAATCTGTAGCAGGTTTTCCATACCACACCTCCAAAGGTGTTTTGCCATTGATAGCAGTTGATGGCAAACGATTAATGAGATGACATGCGTATGTTACGGCCTCAGCCCAAAACTGTCTGCCTAATCCAGCATTAGACAACATACATCGAACTTTCTCCAGTAGAGTTCGGTTCATACGTTCAGCCACCCCATTCTGTTGTGGTGTATTTCTGACAGTGAAATGTCGAACAATTCCTTCATTTCTGCAAACTTTCATGAAGGGATCACTTGTGTACTCTCCGCCATTGTTTGTTCGAAGACACTTGATCTTTCTGCCCGTCTGAGTTTCTACCATCTTCTTCCAGATAAAAAAAACTCCCAACATTTCATCCTTTGTCTTCATTGTATACACCCATACTCTTATTGAACAATCATCAACAAAGGTAACATAGTAGTGTTTACCTCCCATTGAAGCAGTTTTGGAAGGACCCCATACATCTGAATGAACAAAATCCAGAATACCCTCGATATCATGGATTGCAGTGCCAAACTTCACTCTCGTCTGCTTCCCTTTGATGCAATGCTCGCAGAAGTCTACTTTGCAGGTTCGCACTCCTTGCAATAATCCTTGATTCGTCAGAAGTTTCAAGGATTTTTCGCCCGCATGCCCCAAGCGCATATGCCACAATCTGGTTGTTTCTAGCTCCTGGTCATCACTAGAAACTGTTGCTGTTGTTCCAACAACTGTATTGCCTTCATAGTAATACAAGTTGTTGCTCCTTTGAACTCCTTTCATCACCACAAGTGCTCCAGATATAACCTTTATTATTTCATTTTTAATGATTATAGTGAAACCCTTTCTCCCAAAGATTCCCATAGAAATAAGGTTTTTCTTCAGACTGGGCACATATCTTACGTCTGTCAGAGTTCTGATTGATCCATCTCGATTCTTCAACTGGATTGAACCAATTTCAGTTGTTTTGCAAGGACTTTCATTTGCTGTATAGACAACTCCACCTTCAATTTCTTTAAAATTGAAAAACCATTCCCGATTGGGACACATATGGTGGCTACAGCCTGAATCCAGGATCCAAGCAGTCGAACTGCTTATTGATGACATCAATGCTAATGAAAAATCTGAATCATCACATTCAGCTACATTTGAATATGCAACAGGCTTGCCTTTGCCAGATTTGCTTCTCAACTTAGGACAATCTTTCTTCCAGTGCCCCTTTTCTCGACAAAAGGCACATTCATCTTTGCCCACTCTGGACTTTGATCTGTCTTTCTTTCCCCTGTTTTTATTTTTCGAACGGCCTCTTACTATCAAAGCTTTTGCTGCTCCACTAGTTCTATCCTTCTCTTTTCTCCTCAATTCATAGCTGTATAGTGCAGCACATACTTCACTAAGAGACACTTCAGCTTTCCCATGGAGTAGAGTAGTTTCTAGAAACTCAAACTCCTCAGGAAGGGATCCCAACAGCATTAGGGCCAAATCTTCATCTTCAAATGTCACATCCAAGTTCATCAGATCTGCTACAAGTTGATTGAAATTGGTGATGTGATCATTCATCGTGGTACCAGGAACATATGTGAATCTGAACAGCCTTTTCTTCATATGAAGCTTATTTTGACTGCTCTTTTTCAAGAATTTTTCCTCTAGTGTCTTCCACAATTTACTTGCAGAAGTTTCTTTACAAAAGGCATACTTCTACTCTCTTGACAAGCACGATCGAATTGTACCACATGTCAAACGATTGATTTTCTTCCATTCCTTCTCATCTGCATCTTCTGGCTTTTCTCCCTCAATGGAAATGTCTAAGCCTTGTTGAAATAAGGCGTCTAGAACTTCACCTTGCCACATGCCGAAATGACCTGTACCATCAAAAATCTCCACTGCAATTCTCGTATTTGTCGCAGCAGTTCTCGCCAAAATTGATGAAGTAGAAGCTGCTGTGTCCATCGTGGATTTTTGTCCGTCTCTTGCCATTTCCTCTTTAAGACTATTTAATAGCTTTCAAATGCGGAATACCTAAGAAACCAAAGAAACCTTTCTGATGTGGAAGATCAGCTTACGCCGCAACCACAGAGCATAAACTCAGTAACATTGGCTCTGATACCAATTGTTGTGGAAATCGGGTTAGTTTCCACCAAAGTGAATAATTGTGCCAAAAATTAAGACAGAAAAATTCTCAGGTAGTTGGTGGAGTCACAAATGGTCTCCCTTAAAAACCAACTTCCTTAGACTCTTAGAGTATTGGTGACAGAATTTTTCCTAGATAATTTAAAGCACAATATATCACAAAGTAAAAAACCCGACAATAGCTATTAAATAGAAATAAAAAGAACACCAGAATTTAACGAGGTTCGGCCAATTATGCCTACGTCCTCGGACACTACTAAAATAATATTTCACTATTTCAAAGAAATATTACAAAGTGAAATATTACAAGAGAGAGAGGAAAAATACAACCAATCTTAAAAGTAGAGGGATTTGTGTTTTTGGGATGAATTGTTAAGAAGGGGATGAATCCCTTTTATAGTCTAATGCTATTGGAGAGAAATACAATTTTCCGATATGGGATTGCCACATTTCAACAATATCCATATGTTTAGACATGGCTCCTGTGTCATGTCTATACATATATGCTTGGTGTATATATTTCATCCATAAAAAAATAAAGATGCAAATGTAACAAAATCAAACCACAAACTGATTCGTATAGCTAAGCTCATCAAGTCACAACCACCCCATACATATATATATATATATATATATATATATATATATATATATATATATATGCAAATTGTCTTGTCTACTTGCAACTAAATTCAACCAACAATATCGAATCTCTTCGAATCTGTCATTTCTTTTTGCTTTTGTCTTTGTAATTGTAAAGATATTTTTTTTTTTCGAGTACATAGAAGAAAAAAACAGACTCAAATTTCAAAGCATATGTATATATAATTATATATCACTGATAATGGTATGTATTAGGCCAACATAATCAAAAAAATATATGTATGGCCAAATTATTAATTAATGGAAAAGCATCTTCCGTACAAGACTCTAGGGTAGGGGGCAACGGGGCATTTGCCACAGCCCATTGCCCTTAAAATATTTTTTTAGTACTCTTTTTAGTTTTTATAAAAAAAAAATAATATTTTATTTCCATTAACAATAAAAAAATTATACAAAATTATTAAAATATGAGTATTCAAATAGAATAATTGTAATAATTTAAAATTTATATTATATGAAGCTTTTTTTATATCAAAATATATATAATTATTCAAAAATTTGTATTTTATTTGGGCATGTTTAGTATTGCGTTCGCTAAAAACTTTTTTAGAAAAAAAATTTATTTTGAATTTTGAAAATTATTTTTAAAAAGAATCAGGTAAATATATAATTTTTCTGTTTTTTCCAAAAGCATATTTGAGAAAAATAATTTATAATAAATTAAAAAAATCAGTAAATTAAATAAAAAAAATTCAAAATCTATTTTTTGAACAACTAACAGTAATTTCAAACACATTTTTTATATATAAGTTATTTTATATAATTTTTAATATATTATGTATTAAATTAAATTTATTTCCACTAAAAGTAAATTCTTGAGTCATCCTTATTATCAACAAAGCTATGCCTCCATTGGCAAAATAAAATAAAAAAGAAAAAAAAAAGGAAAAACTAACATTTGTAAGAAGTTTGTTAGATTATTAAAAAGGGACAGGGAAAGCATCCTTGCTGCTTTGGCTGGAATAGAGATCAGTGGATTTGGGCATGTGGAGATGATTGAGTTGCAATCATAACAAATGCAGGGTTCAATTCACAGGGCAGCAGCAATAGGGCCAGGGTCCTCCCATTTTAATGGATCCTTCTGTTCAATCTATCGCTATTCATCCATGGCCTTTTCTATTGGCTGATGTAGAGACGATTATTAAATGTTGTTACTGAGTTAGAGCAGGAATTGCCCTACGGCAAAAGGAACCCAATTGTTGTTTTGTTTTTAATTAAGAAAAAAAAGGGAGTAATTTTGGGTTTCAAAATACAAACTAAGTGCATTTACAAGATGTGACATCAAGTTAAATTGATATATAATTGCTTCTAAAAATATAAAATTTTGTTAAAAAAATTAACAAAATGTAAAATAATAACATTTTATTGTCTTTATGTGACATCAAGTTAAATTGATCTGGTAAGACACATTTTAATTAATTGAGCTAAAAGAAAATTGTTGCTAGACCACTATGCATTACCTAATGACTTATAAGTTACAATCCAATTTGTGCAAGATTATTATTATGACAAAAAATTAAAGAATCATGAAGAGTAAAGAAATCTTTTTATAATATCAAAACGTGAAAGATTGGGAAGCTTATTATTCTTGAATTGAATGTGTATTGCCCTTGATATTGTAGTCTGCGGATAAGTTTAATAAGATTATGTTAATTAAATTTTAATTATTCATTTATAAATGACTAGTTAGAACTAGATTTTTAAATTATTTTTTAAAATTTTTATGAGAAGTTATATTATCCATTTATATACACGAATAAATAATTGAAATTAGACTAATATTATCTATCACGTTCTGATGAACATGAAAAAATTAATGTTAATTCAATTCCAACTTACCCAAACAAAATTACTCAACTTAATCAACTACATTCATTCAGTAAAAAAGGAATATGCCAAATATTTATTGCTCATGTTCAGAATTTTATATAAAAAAATGGCTATTTTTATATCTGTTACATATAAATATATATATATAGTTTCATCGATTCGTGGAATCAATGGGGCCAATAATTGACATTAATTAACAAATAAAAAGCTGTGATACTTAGCTGCCATATGATATAACATCGTTATCATATGTAGCTTTTCATTCATATTTTAGCACTGAATTGAGGAATATGCTCTCATAAGATATATATATATATATATATATATATCCAAACCCCATTATCAAGAAATTGGCGGCTAGCAATTTTAGCCCGCTTATTGGACTGATTAATAATTATCACACGTCAGTTCATTTAATTTCATATCTTATCGTTTAAAAATTAAATTTTTTTATGTGTACAAATTAATTGTAGGTTCACCTTTAAAAGAAATTAAATACACAACAAGAGAGAGAGAGGATTTACTTTTTTTTTTTTTTTTTAAAAGAGAGGTTAGGTTATTAAAATATGAAAGTTTTAAAATTTTACAATGAAAAATAGGAGCCAATGACACCAAATCTTAAATTTTAAATATTTTATTTTTGTCGTTTAATCAACTTATGGCCTTAAAAAAAATATTTTGGTAAATCTCTTTTTTATTTTTTTTATTTTCCGATTATCTTATGCTTTGTGGTTGATACTATGCAATTGGGCATTCGTCTTTTATGCTCTAGCTAGAAGAAACCAAATTAAAAACTATGCTGCACTTGCACCGCAGAAATGGATTTAACATCATAAGCACCAATTTGATGCATATATTTCCAATTAAAGCAAATAATATTGTTATTTTGGTTTGAAAATTTATCCACAAATCACTGTGTTTCGGCACGCAATCGTATAACAAGGAGACCATATTCAACTAAAAAGATAAAGAACCGTGATTTAATTTTCACACTACTAATTAAATGAGCTTTATTAATGCCTATTTCCAAATTCCTAACAAATCACAGAAACTAATTCTACAGATTAAGAACCAACAGAATACAGCTATTATCTCTAATGAGAGAACCATAAATTGCAGCACTAACACCGAGCATTGCTTTAAGATTTAACCCAACAAAATATATATTTACATTTAGAAAATCTTGAAAGTTAGAAGAGCTTCTATTTTATAATTTTCCTACCAATACCATTCATCATTACCATATTACCAAACAGTACCACAGCCTGCGCTGTCCTTTCCTCCTCTTCTACGTGTAATCCCATCCCATAATCTGACAACGTTTCCGCTAATCGCCGTTAAATCCTGGTATCTGTACCATCCCATATCACCCCCCAATCCCATTCTCATCCTCAATACGCTCTCAACACTCTCCGTCAACTCTCCGCATCCGCCGAGACAATCCCACTCTCTGACCACCCTTAATTCACCCTCGCCGGCACTTTCCCCATCGTCTTCGTAATACATTACGAACTTCCCTTTGATAACGCAGTCATCTTCGAAAGTTGACGGCCTTGATGGTGCAGGAGATGAAGGTGTTGGTGGCTGTGACTGAGTGGCCGGCTCCGGCAACGAAATCTCACATGCCGGCTTAGGCTCGTTATCGCGGCGGTGAATGAAATTAGATGAAGAAATCGTCTCCGATTTGACGGAAATGGAGAGGGCACCGCCGGCGGCTCTGATCCGCCAGAAGCTGACAGCAGCAGTTACAAGAGCGACCCAGGTCCACAAATTATTGACGACGGTGAACATCCCAAAGCTGAGATAATCAAAAGCTAAAGCTTCAAGAGGAGACACCAGCGCACTCATGGCTGCTTTAGTTTTGGATTTAGGCTTTGTGGGGGGGTGTGGAAATGGGGAGGTGGGAAAATGAGTAGTATATAAGGGGAGAGGAGAAATAGTGAGAGCCGTTGGATTAAATAAGTGGGGTGCAGGGATCAGATGATAGATGCCGAGAATCGAGAATTAAGATGCTAATTGTTGAGGTAGATCCAAATTTTATGCCAAATGCTTTTAAGTTATTAGTATGAATTTTTTTTTAATTTGTCGCTATTCAAATAACACGTGTAAGGTCAGGAGCGCGTTTCGTCTTCGTCGCGTATCCTTCTTTGGATGCTGACCACTACGCTCTGAGAGCTTAAGGAGAAAGGATAGAGCAGAGCCGCAGAGCACTTGCAAATTGCAATAAATACAAGTGAAGTGAAAACAACGTCACAAGCGACGCGCGGATCATGTAGGAGCTATTTCACAATACTCACGGTTCGCGTTAACCTCGCTTCAATTTTTCTTTTTTTGATTTATCATTTATTAAGTTTGTTTTCACTACTATCTTCAAAAAAAAAAAAAAAATTTCACCACTAAAAGTCTAAAACCTCCTCAAATTTATCTTAATAAATATTTTAATTGTTTTTTTATATTATTGTAATTTAATTTCTAAATTTTTATATTATGTGTCATTACAAATTATAATCCCTTAATGATAATATAAGGATTAAATTGTTATGATTAAGTAATTAATCTCTTGAATATCTTCATGTGGCCGAGATGGAGCAGGGTCAATGCACATATCTTTGACCAATCACAGTAGTAATTTTTTTAGTAGCATATGATAAATGTGTTCAATTTAATTTCCTTTTTTATCAATTTTAATTTACGTCAATAATAGAAACGAATTTACTTGATATATATATATATATATATATATATATATATATATATATATATATATATATATTTGAAGTTCATTTTTGGATGTAAAAATTTGAATTTAATAAAAAAGTCCAACGAATTAAATGTTAGTTTGAAATTTGCAATTCCGAATATTGGAAACTGCAATATAATTATTTTCACACATACCTATCCAAATGCATTTCCAACCAAAAACACATGTCCATATTTGGAATTTTAATTATAATATAAATATAAATATAAGGTGATGCCGGAAGACCAACCAACCAACCAAATGTGAAATGGTATACTGTATACACTGGAATATATTAATTAAACAAATAATTAGATAAGCACTGAAAATGGGTTGAAGAAATTAGATAGGTGTGACTGGTTGAAACTCTGGAGCCCAATGCAAAGAAGGTGACTGTTTGGTGAGTGGGCAGCAAAGGAAGAGTGGGGAAATGGATCGAAAACCATGTGTACTGGATACTAATTTTATTTTTTAGTCGTTTAGTACAAATTTATTGGGTATTAAAATGGATTGGTGGGTTTGGTAAAAGGATTAAAATAAATATGAATACGATTGATTTACTAATGTCTTCGGACATCAATGTTTCAACCCTACAAATTCACATTGATAAACGACAACATGTAACAGTATGTGGATTAAACAAAGCCCACGTTATCTTATAGCTGCAACCGTTTACATTAATTAAACTAATGCATGCTAAAGAATTATTACGTTTAATAATTAATTTAGATATGTGTAGATGGAAAAATAATTTTTTTCTAAAAGTATAGTAGAATCGAAATTTAAATTGCAATTCTTATATCATCAACCCAAATCCAGATATATGCATTATGAATCCAACTTTTATTACAAGAATATCTTTAATTTGTTTTATATATTTTAAAAAATAAAATCATTTATCATTTACCATAAATACATGTTAATGATATAATTTACCTTTAAAGAGGCTGTGGACATGAATTGGATTGGGCAAATAAGCCAACGACAAATTAAGCTGTGTGGGTCAGTATTAGAAATTAAACTAACATATATGCACCTTGTTAATTGTAATTAGTCCACAATTAAATTAGGTTTTCCATGAGAACCCAACTTAATTTGTTTTAATTAGCCTACTAACATTACACATAAGGTGGGCTGGGCTGCGCTCCTCCCCTGCCCCACCTTACACTGCCCTTTTGTTACCTCTACATTATTTCCTTAGCTTTTTTATAATTTTTTGGACGTTTTCTTTTATCTATTTAGAGTTTGATGAGCATGAGTAATAAAATGAAGGTATATTTCTCCTCTCCCTTTTCATTTTCTGATATGAAAACTATAAAGGATAAATAAAGGGACTGCCATCATTTAAAATTATGGTATTAGAATATTAAATATTCTTTTGTATTATTTTTTTATCCTTTCAATAATACATATCACTATTTTAATATTATGCGTTCCACGTTAAAAAAAAAGATTATATGTAACAAAAAAATATATAAAAAAAAGGATAGCTAATACTACTCTTTCTGTTATATTGCATTACAAGATATACATTTCATTCTCAAATTATTACTTTTAATATTGTTATGCATATTTCTTTAAAAATAATACTTTTACCTAAGTTTTAGAGAAAAAAAGTTATACTCTCCCTGTTTCAAAAAGAAAAGTTTATCATTTCATTTATTCGTCTTGAATTATAACTTACTTTCATTTTTTAAAGAATGATTAATTTGTTAATACTCTATTATATCTCTATTTGATGAATTTTATTATGAACAAAGAATGCTAGAATGTATTATTTATCTTCCAAGTACCATAGCATGTGTTTCCATTCATGATGCATGGAAATAATGAAAGGGTGGCTTTGCTTAGTGCACTAACTGCATTTCAAAATTGTGATTGGTGACTAGTTGACTATAAATAGTAATAACTTTATGATTTGTGTTTTAATTAGGCATTTTCTATAAATTAAAAGAGCCAAAATCCATATCTTGACCATTTTTTACTGTGTATGCATGCATGCATGCATCTTCGCTGTATATGAAATAATAATCGACCTTTGAATTTTAGAATATATGAACATGTGGAAGTGGAAAGCTCGAACCTTTGAAATCAAACCAACTGCGGAGGTCCAAAACATTAATGGTTGGTTGTGTGTGAAATCACAAATGTCTTAACAAATAATATATTTACACCAATTGCAAGTACAGTCCCTGCTTTTCAACTTCCTCTTTGCATTTCACCCCAAATACGGGGCATGCCATTTATTATTTCTTCATTTATTTAGAACAAATTATAAAAAATTATGAGATTTAATAAATTATAATCATAAATAAATTTTTAAAAAATAGATAAAAATATTATTTGAGATAATAATTAAGAAAACTATAACTTAAATGTATTGACTGCCCTATATTTATAGTTATTAGTAATGAAAAAAATTCTAAAATTTTTATAAAATATCATTAGACTGTGTATGAAATTCTAAAAAAATTATATAAAACATTTTAAATATAGAAAAATCATGTAGTATATTGCATTGTAATGCTTAAAATTCATACAGTATCAAATGAATTCTTATTATCTCCGAAATTTTATTTTGCTATAATTTATTAAAATCCGAGAAGTTTTTTTTTTGTAATTTGTTGATTCTTCTCGTAAAAATATACTTAATAACTGATTAAAAAATTTTAATTAATATAATTAAAATTATACATTCTTACTGATATACTTTTATTATATTGAAAAAAAATTGAGAAATGGTAATTTATATTTTCTTTTGGATAATAGATACATTAAATGAATATACAATAAAGAATTAACAACTTAACTTCATTTTTAGGTTGACTTTTATTTTAAAATTAAGAAACTTTAGTTATCATAGTTGAATTATACATTTTTATGATATACCTTTACATTAATATAACAATATATTAGAAAAGTAAGAAATAAAAATTTTACTGCACCTAAAAGAAAAATCTAAAATAATTGGTAGTAAGAACATAAATTCAGTAACATTTTCTGTAAAATAATATTCTAATTAAACTGTTAATTGTTAGATGGTGTGATCATAGAAAACTTATGATTCTCAAGACATGTAGTTTTGATTCAAGTTGTAACAAGCTAGCAATCGGCCAATATACCATTTTCATTTTAGAACTGAAGTTTTCACTATCGGGTCAAATGTCATCATCAGATCTCCATTTCTGAAATAACATTAGCAATTTCATGGAATTTAGAATCGGAAAATTTCAACTTAATCATATTCTATTAATTTCTTAAAAATCATATATCTGATTACATGTTTTTTAGTTTTTGAAAATAAAAATTACACAACTGAGTTCGAAATTTCAGTCAAAAGTTCAAAACAATTTACTAACTTAGCCATGGTGACTTGTATTTCTTGATACAGTAAATTATTAGCTAATAAATCCCTTATTGTTGTTTTATATTGTGTAAATGCTCCTTACAATACATTGAGTAATCCTTCTCCCTTTAATTATTAAATTTTTAAGCGAGTTAGGTCAAATATTCATTTGAAAGGTTAATATAGTAAATATATTTTCACTGAAATATGATATTTTTACAATGAAAATAAAAAATAAAAAATGTATAATGTTCATATTATATATATATATATATATATATATATATATATATATATATATATATATATATATATAAAATTGGCCCAAGAGGTATCAATTTTTTAAAATATTTAACACACACACAATTAATATATATAGAAAAGAAAAATGTACAGAGGCAGATGTGGGCTTTGAATCAACAAATCCTGACTCTTGACCAAGGACTTAAGCTAAACTTTCAAAAAACGTTTAATACTCAGTGTTGAACCGTTGCTGGTTTTTGTAGATACAACTTAATTAAGTATGGACTTTGATTTCCAGAAAGCGTACACATTTTGTTTTTATAAAATTATATATTCAAATAAATTATTTTTTATTCAATATTTTTTTTTGGGAGTTTACGTATTAGCAATTGTGATATATATATATATATATATATATATATATATATATATATATATATATATATATATATATATATATATATATATATATATATATATATATATATATCTAGACATAACTTTATTTAGAAGGCAAAGAAAACCATGGACTTTATTAAAAAATGCATGGTTAATCTTTCTTGGATATGTTACAGGAGCTGATGGGCAACCGTGCGCCATGGTGATTAGAAACTTACACTGGACTGTTCCTCATTATCGGATATGGGGTTTGCCATTTTACCTGTTCTTTTCTACATGAACTTCTCAGTTTATCCCTGAAACACCTAACCAAAGCTTGCTCATGAAACTACTCGGCCTGCTCTTATATCCAATGGTGAGTGATACATCAATGCTCTTCTGTTTCGCAATGAATGTGATTTAAGTGCTAATTGCAATGAATTTTGCAGAGGCATATAGTTTCCAAGTTCATAGAGTCCTATCTGCTGCATAAACTTCCTATGGAGAAGTATGGATTAAAGCCAGATCATCCTTTCATTGAGGATTATGCTTCGTGCCAGATGGCTATCATGCCGGAAAAATTCTTTCCTGAAGCTGACAAGGGAAAGATTCTGTTCAAGAAAACATCAAAATGGTGCTTCTCTAGCGAAGGACTTGAATTCGAAGAGAGCACTAAATTGAAGGCTGATGTTGTGATTCTTGCTACTGGTTATGATGGCAAGCAAAAGCTCAAGAATATCATACCAGAACCTTTTTGCAGTCTGTTAGAGTATCCTTCTGGTGTCACGCCCCTTGTACAGGTTAACCATTTCACAATCTGTTTTATGACAGTTGGCTTCGGTCTATGATTAGAAGCTGATAATCAATATCATCTTAATTCTACCTTCTGAAGGGGAACAATTCATCCACTAATTCCAAACATGGCCTTCGTGGGTTACATAGAGAGCGTTGCAAATCTTCACACAGCAGAGCTGCGTAGCATATGACTAAAAAGACTTGTCCACGATAAATTCAAGCTCCAACTGTGGAGAAAATGCTTGAGCAATTGACCAAGGAGATTGAAGTAATGAAGAGGACAACTACATTCTATAGAAGGCATTGTATCTCCACTTTTAGCATTAACCACAGTGATGAAATCTGCCAAGAAATGGGGTGGAGTTCTTGGAGGAAGAAGAACTTGCTGGCTGAAGCATTTAGCCCTTATGGTAGTCGGGACTATATATGAGAAAGGGCCTAAGGCCTAGCAAGCTCATTAATGTCTAATGCCATTCTTTTTTTTTTTTTTTTTTCTATATATAATAATAAGCACATTAGTGCATCTGAATTACTTACATATTAGATGGGTCCTTGTCAAACAAAAGAAGGATACATTTGAAGGAAAATAAATGAGTTATCATGTGTAGGAGTATCTTTGATCTTTATGTACTAATAAAGAATTGACTTTTTCTGTTGCAAGTTTTCAAGAAATCTGTGATATGGCAATCTGTCTATTTGCAGATGTTTTAACTAAATATTAGCAAATCACCCATTATACTTCACAAAGCTGTATCATTTGGTAAAATGAACACACAAATTCTATTTAGGTCCATTAAAAGTTGATATTCATCTTTAATAAGAAGCTGCACTTCATTCCATGGGAATTCATATACATATATATTAATACGGGATCTAACTCAAGAATTTGCTAATAACTACAAAGATCTGAATAATTCAAGAATATTTTTGAACTCGTGGAGAATATACTAAAAGGGGAAAAGGTAAGATAAGAGCAATACAGCATAAAATGGAAGGTTCAAAGACTTTGAAGTAGTTTCAGGGTTTCATCAATATGCTTTTCTGGTTGGAATTGGTTGTTGTAGATGAGTTGAACCACACCCTTCTTGTCAAGAACATAAGTCTGTCTCCCAGGTAATGCGCCAAAGAGATCTGAAGGAACACCCCAGTCTTTTCGTATTTTGTTTCCTTCGTCACTCAACAATGTGAATGGAAGTCTGTACTTGTTTGCAAATGCCTACAACCGTTTATATTTTTCTGTCAACTTGTAGCATTTGATTGGTATTCGTTATAGGCTATAACAGGTCAAAAACCAAGTTCAAGGATGGTTTATAATAAATCGTTAGCTTCATGCCTTGCAAATGCTCCCAACAAACCAATCTTGGACTAATATTGGTATTCTACAATATGAAAAAGCAAAATCCCAATCTTAATGGGTAAACAGTGTATTTCTACAAGGCATTTATACTATTGCAGAATATTAGAACAGGCTTAAAAAGAAAGGGATAATGCATAATCATCTAATTTGGATTTTTTTTTCATTCACCATAGACAATGACAGACGTCAGCAAGGGACTAATTCTGAATTAAACTCTGCTGCTATCACTGATGAAAGGATATGTTTCAGTCAAGATGTTTGAAATATACATGTGATTAACAAGTTTTAGCTCAGTTCGTGGACTTCACTACTATTTAGAAAAACACTAGGAGCTTAAGCATAGGCACAAATGCTAAGGTCATCCTTCTAGAAATGTAACAAAGAAAATTTAAATTGAATATGCTTCAAGATTGAAAAGTTTTTTGTTACCCTGTGCGATGATGGATCATCACCGCTGATTCCAACAACCTCAGCTCCTGCTTTCTTAAACTTCTCATAAGAATCCCTAAAAGCACAGGCCTGCAAAGATTTATCCTTTTAGTCATCGACATTACTCGGAAATATGTCTTTTACTCATTGTCCCCCTATTTGAATAATTAAGTTCATATTTCAATGATTTTTCATAATTTCTCAAGTACACGAAGTTTAACCCAGGAACAAGTTCAAAACTTTCCGCTCACTGAAATTAATCACCATAACAACTAAACATAATAAAAATTTAACGAAAGTGATGGAGAATCACCTGTTTAGTGCAGCCAGGAGTCTCATCAGCAGGGTAGAAATAGACAACAACAGGCTTCCCTTTGAATTTAGAAAGGCTCACAGGTTTCCCATCCTGATCTTTCAATGTGAAGGAAGGAGGTACCTGCCCTTTGTTCACCTGAAAAGAAAGACATACCCAGAATCAACAATTGAATGTTTAGTGCACAAAAATTGAGATATGGACCAAATGTACCTTAGCAAAAATGGTAGACTTGAAAGAAGAAGAAGGAACTGAAAGAGAATGAAAATGGGAGAATTTAAGGCCATAAAATTGAGACTGTGATGAGCTGGAGAGAATTTGGAGATTTTGAGAATGCTGGGTGATGGGTTTCTGAGTAGGGATCAGAGAAAGAAGAGAATGCTTAGGCAGAGAGATGGATGCCATTTTGATAGAGATAATGCTACGGTACAAACTTGTTATTTTTTGAGTTTTTTTATGTTTAATATGGTTTCTGTTTCTTGAATTTTTATTTTATTTTATTTTTTAAGTACAGGAAGATAAGGAGAGAGAGTATCTTATTGGGGGGAGAAGATGTCTGAAGAAGATGAAGTTGGGGATGGATTGGCTTTTGGCGTGGACAATTGCTGACCCCCAATCCATCTCTGTTTTTCCTTTGTCTGGCTAGCACTAGCAGGGTCTTTTTTTGAAGTATACAATTGCTACAGTTTGGGTTTTCATTATTTATAATAATTATTTTAGTTATTTTCATTTTTATATTGTAATTATATAAATGAAAATCACAATATTTTAAATTGATTAAATGAATTTAAATTTCAAACTTTAGAAATTAAGGGCCTATTTGATGGTTGATTAAAAAAAATTGTTATACATACACTACTCGAGATATATAAAAAATTAAGAACATTCAATTTTTAATTGTATATTTTTTTTTTCATATGAGAGTGGATATTATTATTAGTTTAATTGTTTTTTTTTTTAATTTTTTTAAACAAGTTTAATTTTTTATTATATATATAAGTTATATATTTTTCTTTCTTTTCCCAAAGAAAAATATATATTTTTAATTTTAGAAACCTTAGGGACTAATGTGCAACTTAATTTTGAAAGAGCCAATATGGCTATGTCATGTGCAACCGTCCAATTTCCAAATCATCGATGGCAAACCCTAATAAAACCCAAAACCCCTAAATTTCTCTATACATCTTCCTTTCAATAGGGTCGATATCAGCTTTGACTAATAGCTATATGATTGGGGTGTTCTGGTTCCATAAAATTTTCCCCCAGTTTTCTGTTTTAAGGTTATGTTATCTATTCTAAATTTTCAAGCAAAATGGAGGAAGCGCAGAAATTTTTCCGTAACATTTCAAAGGACTTAAAATCATTGAGTTCATCTCCTTCCTCGTCTGAGAGTCCATACAATTCTAGTGGAAAAGGAGGATTAACTGCCGCTTTACCTTCTTCTGATCAATCTCGCGTTTTGATCACTAGGCCTACCAGGTAATCCTCTGCATTCTATCCATTTTATGGATTCCACTAAATCCACTTATAACGTTTTCTGTTTGCTTTAAAATTGTTGAAGTTTGTGATTATTCTTGATTTGTCTCCTGGGTCTTGGACAGTGATTCCTTCAGATATGTGGTTCAAACTTATACGTGCGAATTTCCATGTTTGAAATTTGCAAGTCGAATAAAATTAACGCATTTGCTCATTTGATTTTTGGATGTTTTAGTTTTGATTTGTGTTAATAAGTGTAATTTTTTGGCAATTTTTTTATAAAAGTGTGCATGGCTATGTGGTTTTTCTTAATTTTTTTAACGGAAGCAAAGCAACCACATGGTTTTTTTTAATTTTCAAAAATATTGAAGCTTTGGCTATGGTGTCTCCTCCCAAAATGCAATCTGAAGAGATTAGTTTAATTTGTAAGTTGCATTGGCAGTGTGTAGACCAAATGTAAGCTCCATGAAATAGCAATACAGTTCTTAAATAACTTATTGACCAGTGTGATTGTTTTTGCAAATTGTAATGTGATTGTCATATCCCTCCTTCATGTTATTCTTTCTTCTATGCTCTCCTTGTTTTCCTTTCTAGCTAATTTTTGCAATTGCAGGCAAATGGTCTCACTGTGGACCTGCTCAAAGTTCTGTGCAATTTTCTTTGTTGCTGGAGTGGTGGTTGGTTACACATTGAAGAGACGTGTTCGGCGGTGGGTTTGTAAGCTTCTTAAGAGATTAAAAGATGATTGATGTCAAACATCTTTTGTTTCTCCATTGAAATGGAAGTGCTTCTGTTCTTTAAGACTGCAATTTGGAGAAGTTCTATCTAACTAGGTGAGGGATTGGGGTAAAAATTATTGTTACACATGTCTTGTATCTCATGTGACGTGTCCCTGGGATTTCAAATTGATGCAGTTTTCTGACCGACAGGTGATACCTGTTAATTTTTTGTTGTTATTTATAAACAGATATCTTTTGATTATATTCTTACATTCATTGCGCTTTGGGTGAATTCCACTCTGATTCTTTTCCAACTTGTGATTCTATTTGAATTGTTGCTCACATGCATTTTCTGTCACTAATTTTGCTTTTCAAATAAGTACATTGTTCTCACAGCAAGCAATTGGTTATTTATTAGGTTATCTTTAAAGATTGACGATTTGCTGGAAACACTGCTGTTTTATAGATTTGAGGTCTCTCTTAACCCACCTGGCCTGGTGGCTTGGGGGGCATATTGGCAAAGCCAGCCTGGGATAGAACATTCCATTACCAATAACTATTACTTGTAAATAATTTAAAGAACTTATTGCAGAAGTGAATGCTTAGCTTTTAACCATCAGATTATAGTTAGAACATGGAAAATGTTGTCAACAACTGAAATTCTATAAATGCCTCCTTTTCTTTTAAAATGTTCTCTATTGTGTTGGACATCATTGCTATATGAATGGTGTATAACAGCATTTACATCTAGCTGTGCTATGAATATGAGATGCGAATATATGTATATTTTTCACTCAATTATTTTGATAATTACAAATTGATAATGGCAACTCGGCATTAAATAACTCCTCCTGTTCAGAAATATTCCTTGTGGAACTCGAACCGTGTCGATTTCGTGTGGCTCAGCTCTTGACTTATTTTTTTCAGTTCCTTTGCTAGCACTGGCATCCCACAGTAGAATACCCCTGCAAATTTCATAATTGTCTACTTTGTTAAATTTTTGCTTTCACTCAAAGATTGCTAATTTGTGCCATGGATTTTCATAAATTTGAGCCAACATGCAGGTAGTCATTGGTAGTTTTATAATTTTACCTACTGTTGCCAATGGATGTTTCGCAGCTATTTTAGTGAACACTTCTTTCCAATTTGGTCTAGCAAAGTGGGTCCTTACCTACAAGAAAGGAAATATAAATTGGGAGATTATACTCAGATATAGCAGTCCGACCATAAAAATGCTAAAACTCTCTTCCTTTACTGTGCAGTGCTAGAATCTCATGTTTTTTCAGTTCCTTTATTTAATTTTAACAATGTAAAGAAAGCCGTATGTTTAGTAGAGGTCATACTCGAGTGCCAGAAAGGATGTCAACACCATGTTTGGCATGGTTGAGAGCTTGGATCATGGTGATCAAAGTTGACCTTGCATCACCTTCTTCATAAACGCTAGTAAGGTAATTATGCAGCTCAATTTGACCCTGTTCCATAATATACAAAGCAATCGTGAAGAAAAGAAGTAATCACTCCTCGCTCCTTACTCTTATTTGCATATCTCATATAAAAGTAATGAATATTAATTGAGATTTGCATGTATTACCTTATGATCCATCTCTGCAACTTCATCCATGACTCCTTTGAACCATTCAAATGACCCAGGTTCTCTTGTAACCCAGAAAAAATGAGCATTTGTAGTCCTCTGTATTTTCTTTTTACTGCTTGATGTCGCACTTGAAGATCCATAACTGTTTGAGCTGTCATCTGATCTGCTGTTTTCAGTGTTTGAATCCTAGGCCGGAAGCATATGGAAAATCAGCCACTATGGATGAAAGTTAAACTTCGAAGTTTGGAATTTGGTATTTGAGAGTATGAATAATACCGTTTGATAATCTGCTGGTCTTGTGTTATTCATGAGGTCTCTAAGAATACTTATGAAAGGGGTGGCTCCAATTCCCGCTCCCACGAGGAGCAAGACATCGTAATTTTGGTAGTCTTGCGCTGGAGCCCCGTATGGACCATCAACATATAGTTTTGGTTGGCTGCATCAGTATGCGTTTTCATTTAATATTCTCCTAGATTATTTAAATGCAAAACTGAGTCGATAGAGAGTTTTTAGTATGTAATTACCTTCTTTGATACACACGTCCAGGTTGACCAAATATGGCTCGACCGATGACAGATGATGAATCATTTCCCTCAGTTAAAACTCTCTTTAACTCCTGCGTCCAGTCTCCCACTATCCGAATATGGACGCTGAGGTAGTCATCTCCTGGTGCTGAGGTTATAGAAAATGGGTGCCTGCATAGGATATTGGTTAATTCCGCGTTTAGAATCTTCAAGATTTTATGGTAATGATTACGAAATATGATGGAGAATCCATGAGTAGAATGTAAATTTGTGTCAGATTAAAGATCTCACCACTCAAAGGAGGAAATTGCCGGGCATTTTAGAAATATGTATTGCCCACTTGTGTACTTAAATCCTTGTGGCTTGGACATTATCAAGCTGAAGACGTTTCCTGGTAGAACTGATACCTTTGAAGATCAAGTGGCTCATATCAGACTTTGGTTGTTGCAAATAAGGAAGTCATTTAGGGAAGTATGAATCAAAGAATCGAATGTACCTTCAATATTTTTACAGAATAATGTTCTGATCTACATGTCCGCACACTCCGTTCTGCTACATAGAGTAATAAGGGAGCAGCGACGTACAGCCATGTCTGAAAAAATTTAAAAATGCAATCAATTTGAGTTTTTGGTTATTGATTCTTGGGCAAAATCCAAAGCCCATAACAGATTCTGCATTCGAAGTTTCTTACTGATTTCTGACTCCACTTGTGGGCCAAATATAAGAAGGTTCCATGTACTAGCAGCAAAACATAAACAACACCAAGAAGATGATGAGAGTACCAGAATGCATTGAAACCCGTTAATCTGTTGAAGGGTGCAGGTAGTTTTACCACATTCCTCCGGAACTGGCGGGTCGCTAGGGTGAAGGATATGGCCATCAATACCACCATAGAAATCCCAGTAATACCTTCGACACCACTCACTAAATCTCTATATGTAGGCTTCTTGTTACGGAAATCAGATGCTATCAAGGCAAATTTATCTGGAGGCGAGTTTGCTAGACGAGGTAAATCACAAAACAAATGGCTTCCTGCGTGAAGGATTACTCCAGCGGCGACTGCAAATGCTATTACCTACAAAAATAAGGCGAAAAACAGGCTACGAATTAGACTATTTTTTTAGCAAGCTAGCTAGTTATTGAATACTCTGTAGATTATTCCAGAACTGCACCTACCTTGTGGAAATTAATGTTGTCATCGAAAGGAACGCAGGACCTTAGTCTAGTGGACCGTAGCCAAGTGAGGGTGTTCCGACAAACGGGTAAAAGAATTAGAGCCATATTAAGCTTAAGAGTCTCTGCAGCACCCTTAGCAATGCACAAGCAATAGCCCATGGCTTGAAATGCTGCTCTATTCCTATATTGGTGGAACTTCCATGCGAACAGGAAAGCTATTGTCATTATCCACAGCATTAATATGAATCCTCTCTTCCAGTTCTCTAGAATTAGACATCTCAGTTTAAAGCTTAGCCTTCGCATTATAGTCTGGGGTCTGTATGAACTTTTGTTTTGACTTCGGCCTACACTACTTGTGCTCAGTGGTCTGCTGTAGTTCATATATGTGTCTCTTTGTAGAAGAAGTGTCTCTAACTGCCACAACTGAAAAAAGGACAAGAACAATACTTCAAGATTTGTAGCCATTGGCAGGTAACGTTGCCTTTAATTGGTAGGATTGACTCATGCTCATGTTGTAAGCTTGACTTCAGTTTGTAATTTAAACATTCATCGAATCGATACTAACGTTTGGTATTATTGTAGATTTCTTATTTTCAATTTAGATACATTTTATATAAGTTGGATATCAAATTCATGACTCTCCACCTTATGACTATTTTATAATAAGTGTATCAATCAAGTTAATTCTAATAGGTTTTTTGTAAGACTATAAATGCAAACTTTTTTATTTTAGCTATGTTTGAATTGAAGGATTTTGAATGAGTAAATTAGAACAATTCATGTATTTATATCAAATTTATTATTTGACCACTTAAAAAATGTCAAAATACATGAATTTTAGAAAAAATTTCACCTATCAAAATCTCTCATTTTTGAAAGATTTGATTTCTCATTTTCTAGGTGAAAAAATTCAAAATATACCATTTTTATTCATAAGTGATTGTTGTTAGATTTTTTTTATTTTAAATTTATCTATAATAAATTAATAGTATTTTAAAACTATCCTTAAACTTAAAAATAGAGCAAAAATCATTTACAAATTTTGTTGTTGTTTTATTTTCACTTATTTTATCTTTAATGGTTTAAATATCAATTAAAAAAATATCAATGAATTCATTCAAAAAAAGAGAAAAACATATTATTTTAAATTTGTTTTAAATTTGATAATAATGATAATTTTATCAATTGCATTTTTATAAAATTTAATCTAAATTATATTATTTCACAATTAAATATAAACGTGTTAAAAAATAGAAAATATTTAATTAATGATAAATTACCAATATTTAGTAAATGATAAAATTGAAAGTTAATTGTTAAATTTATGGATTGTGTCATTGATCCAAACATAAATATAAGAGAAATTTTTTTATCAATCCACGAATTTTATATTCAACCAAACTATATAATTTTTATAATCCATAGATTTAAAATCCATAAATTTTACAACCTATCAACCAGAACTTTATATTTTTTAGTAACTGTTTTGTTTTTATGTGTATTTCTGTCTAAGCTATAATTACCAATTACTTTATTATTTGTTTCTCTATTTTTTTCCTTCTCATTCACTTTATCTATTTTAGAGTCTTTTTTCTTATATTTAATGATATTGCGAATATAAATTATAAATTTTCAAAAAAATATTTACAAATTTGAAATTCACATCTTAAAATTATAAAACATTGATTTTCTTTGTTGCCAATATAAAACATTGATTTTCAATAAAATATAAGCTCTACTGGCAAAAATCTTGTAGAAAAAGTCTTTTAAAATTTGATTCTATTTATAAAAAAAATATATGACTTTTTGGCAGAAAAATTTTAAGCTCAACTCTACATGTACAAATCTAATGAATATGTCTACACGGGGAACGCTATGAATGGAAGAAGAAAATGGGAAAACCCAAAATCTGAGTTTTCTATTTTCTTGGGAAAAAGGGTTATTTCTGCGATTTTGACTTCATAACCTCCGCCTAAAAAGAAACCCTTGTTTTTGTTATGAAGGTCGAAAAAAGAAACTTTTCGTCGACGACAAATGAAAAATGATTCGTCTACGAAAGGCCCAGGAAGACTTTTCCAGTCCCTTTTTCTTGTGGGTCGTGGCATACATAATGTTTAAGCCTGGACGTTAAATAGACAGGTTGCTGGATTTCAAATTTGTTGGACTGGGTCTATGTTTGTAGTTTAAAACGCATATAACCGACTCTCCAGTTCTTTCACTGTTTCTGACAGACTGTAAGCAAATGAGATAAATATCTAATTATTGGGATCGGATTTTACCTCAATATATCCAAAATTTTCGGGATCTAATTCTTCCATTATCAATGAGGCATATTCTTCGGCTTGTTCTTTGAGTTTGGACAATTTGTTTGCAGAGGCACTTAGCATTATAAGCTGCCATGAAAACAAAACTAAAGATGGTGAAAAATAATACTAATGTAACTTTCAACTTGACGAACGCAAACAAGTTGATATGTTCACACATATTGTTTTGTATAATAAATGTACGCGATTATGAATGGCATCATCTGTAAATGGTAGGTAGCAACTTGTAAATCTTTTAATTCTATTCCAGTTTGGCATAATGATATAGTGATAAGCGTAATCCTTTTTGGACTAACATTTTAAATTGCAACTATAATTCTGTTGGCAGAATGGGACTCTTGTTTTATTTTTTCCAACCAATTATATCTATGCAGCTCCCAGCCAGAAGTCTTTTTACTTTCTCCATGTAAAATTACTGGAATAATAATATTAGGGATGATACGAAAATTCATAATTAAAAACCTTTAAGTCAAAGGGTAGATTGTTGAATTAATATAAGGCTTAAAATTTCAAATTAAAGTTACCTCTTGCACCTCTTCCCTTGTAATTCTTCCGTCTTCATTACTATCAACCCTGAAAAGCATGGAAAGAGTGTTTTCACAGGTTAGAAAATTTTGGCGCTTAGGTTATGTACCTAACTGTGGAAAGTAAAAAGCAATGGATTTTCCAACGGAACTTAGAATCAAATCAGTGAATCACGATGGACAATTGGTGTCGTCAGCACTGCCAGATAACCATAATCTACGCCTAAAAAGTAAAGCTCCGGCTTAAATCACCGTTGATTTTGTAGAACATGTGATTATGATTAAAATATATATATATGGAACACTGATTGACTCACTCACATGTCAAAGAAAATTTGAAGACGCGCGTCAAAGCTATGGTCTGTGATCTGTAACCAGAATTCATGAAGTTCCTCTTTGCTTATTTTGGAAATTCTGCGCCTTTTCCTCCTTGCTAGCGCATCAAATATACACACCGCAAACTCCTTTGAATCCACCATTCCTATCAAACAAATTTAAAAAATTTCAATTAGATTTATATAATTCCATTTAAAATTCATTTTAGAATTTAAACTATGAGGCAGAAATATATATGTGGAACATGGTTAATTACCTATACATTCACCAAAATCTTCTCTTGCAAGCAAGCCGTCTTTAGCAACCGAGTCGAACCGCGACTCAACTCGTCTCCACAACTCGTTCCCGTCTGATGCTCCTGTAGTCTTACTAATAAACCTCAGTCCTTTAAGCGCTCTTTGCGCTCCTGATCTGTTCCGTTGCAGTTTGGCTCTGATTTTCCTCGCGTCTCTCTCCGAAATTGTTCCGTCCTCAATCTCCGATGACGCCGTTGTTCTCGATGATCTAGAACTCAACCACCCGAATGTCCGGCGAATCATAGACGTCGCCGACAAACTCCTCTCTAATATACCGGGAGCGTCGCCACTAGGATCCGATGTCACTGAGGCAGGAACATTCGGTTTAACACTGCAAACGAAAATAGAGTCATTGCCGAGCTCAAGCGTGATCTCAACTAAGTCTTGGTCATTGTTTCTTCGCAGGTCGTTGAGGAATATCGGCAACATTGCACCACCGACTTCATAATCGCAGGCGGCTCCGGCGTCATCAAGATCTTCAGGCAAGTCAAATGTGCGGCTGTAATTGGAAAGCCTGGAGCTGCTTCCGCTGAATGAGGGCGAAGACTTCATTGTTAGCGATCGAGATGAGTTTGTAATTTTCTTCTCTTCCCGGCGTGTTGGTTTTTAGACGTAGTCAGTAGAAGTTGGTCACGCAGATAAACACAGGCAAGATAGAGTCTTTGGGTGGGCACGCTTACAGATGAAAACTTAGCTTAAAAATTGAATTATTTCTTATTAAAACAAGACAAACACCTCTCAACCGATCTCCACAACATGACTTCAACGCTTTCGCCTGGTTGTTCTTTAGAGAGAGGGAGTAGTAGTTGAGATTGATTTTGCTGAATTAAGTACCTGCATTTTAATCTTTTTTTTTTTTTTGAGCATGAATTAGTCCATTGAATTCATTAAAAAATAAATGAATAATATTCAAAATCATAAAAAATTCAATCTTTAATCTATAAACCTGTAATATTTGAACTTGTGCTTTCACTTGCTCATTATAATGTAGTTTGCTTAATCTAATTAATTAAGAAATTAACAAGTGCTAGCCATATATATATTGCTTTGTCAACAGAATCTACGGCAATGATTGTGCCACGTAATTTGATAAATGGAACAAGTGCTGTGTTTAATTCGTTGGAGAAAATATTTGTGAGAGTGTTAACATTTAAATGTTTTATTTACATTTGATAATTAATAAATTTGCATGTATATTATTAAGTAATTAAATTAGTCTAAATTGAATTTATCTAAAAAATTTCATTATTTATTGTTATTGGAATAGTTTAGAAGGTGAATTAACAAAAGAAAGAGTTGGTTTGTACTTAGTTTCTTTTATTTAATTATTTTAGGGAACAGCTATCTATAATAAATTTATAATATATATATAGAATAACATTTATAACAATGAAGTCAAAAAAACCAGAAATATTAATATTGGTGGAAATATCTCAGTTTATATATATATATATATATATATATATATATATATATATATATATATATATATATATATATATATATATATATATATATATAATTTACTGGGCGAATCTTAAGGTTTTATACATTAATTGGTAGACTTATTTTTGTTTTTATTATTTTATTATTTTTTTTAGATTGGGACTCTTTCCATTTAGAAATTTTTAGATAGATTCAGTTTATTATATTATTTGTAAATTAATCTAATTAGACAGTAAAATATATTTAATTATTTTATTTATAAATAGATATGAATACAATAATTAATAAATATATACATTTTATTGTGTAATTGGATTAGTCTAATAGACTAAATTAATTTAAAATTTTATCTTTTTGAAACTAATTTTATCAATTAGTTGCTTAATTAACTCTATTGTTTTAATTACCATGCTGATAGTGATTATAATATATAGCCTTGACGTACCAAATTTGACTGTATGATGATAAAGTTAAATATTATATTTTATAATTAATGCAAGCATTAATTTAGCAAATGACTTAAGCAAGAATAAAAGTGGAACTTCAACGTCAATTTTCCCTTCATTTCATGGATAAATCATGCGAATCACTCACCCAATAAAAATATTAATCAATCATATGTTAATCATGCTAGCTATTTTAATTTTTTTTTATCTGTACTTAGAACAATAATGTACATACAGTAGAAAGTATTAAAAAGTTAAATAGAGTTATCTTTTACACCCACATTATTCTGACTTGAGTTAAAAAGTAGTTTTCTTTTCTTTATCTTTTTTTTAAGGAACTTTTGGCATCCAGAAATTTGACCTCAGAATAAGTATTTGTTTTTAGTTTAGCTAAAATCCGAATCTTTTTTTTTTCTTTTAAAAAATAATGTGAGTTTCGTTCACCCTTTTGTAAAAAAAAGAGTTATATTAATTAGTTTCCTAATCAAAATTATCATGTCTGAATACATACTTTGCTACCTATACATACAAAAAAATTTATTTATTTATATTTTGTTGATGGCATTATTCATTAGTTGGAATTAATAATAAAATGCCATCCAAAGAAATTAATAATAATTTTACTGTTTTAAAAAACTAAACTATTTTACTTATAATTAACATGTTATCATATTGACCCAATTTACTTGGGAACTAAACAGCTGTGCCTATAGCAATTAATTTAACAGGAACACCACTTAATTAATTATATTACATAATATTATCCATGTATTTGGTAATGTGAAATGTTTCCCACTCCTGCTGTCCTTATATATATATATATATATATATATATATATATAACTGCATCTAACTACCTCTGCCGTCCCTAGCTATATAACTGCATTGAACTACTACCTTGCTCAAATAAAATTTTTATTCCATCTAGCTGCTGCATTTGACTTCTCTTAATTAACCAAAAATTATTAGACAGATTTAGTATGCGTTCGTCTTCTAAGCTAATTGACATAATGAGACTAATATTATTTCCTACTGAATAATTACACACACACACACACACATATATATATATATGGAAAATTGTGAGAAAATTATAAATTAAACCACAGAGTACGTACTAATAGCTAAATAACATTTATATAAATTCAAATTAGATATTGAAATAATGGTATGGTTTCTGTATTAACTCTAGGGTATGGTATCTCTAGGTACCCTAAAAAGAAAACAAACGAAAAAGAAAAAGAAAAAGCTGAATTAAAAAAGAATGAGAAAAGGGGATAATTAAGGATTCAAAAACATGGAATTTGTAATTTTATGAGACACATACCTACAATTTGAATTTGGTCATTTTAGAAATAAATGATGAAATATGCTTAATTATGTGTCATTTTCTTCTGCATTTTGCGTGCCAATTTCTCGTATTAAAATTTAAAACTACTAAAAAATTTAAATTTGAAGGCACGCAGTTGAGCTATGAATGGCTGAAATCTATAGTACATTTTGCATGCAAGTTTATGGATTATGGCAGTACACTTTTAGGCTCTTAGGCTCTTCGAGAAGGTCTTGCTCGCACTTGCACTATACCCTACCCTTTGGGTTGGCTTCCCTCATGCAACTTTAACTAATAAAACTTGAGCCCTACAAACTAATACAGTGCAATTTGATCATAGCCCTTCAAAATCCTTAAGGTTAATATTTAAGTAGAGGTAAATAATCTATATATCATATTTTGATAGGATTTCATCAAAATATAAGAAATACTATTAAGAAGAAAGAGTACTGTTGTTGTTGTTGTTGTTATTATTATTATTATTATTATTATTATTATTATTATTATTATTATTATTATTATTATTATTATCGTCGTCGTCTTAGTGATAGGTGAGGTTTGGTATCTGTTTGTTGTTTGGTTTGGTATATACAATTGATTGGAGTTCAAATGCAGTCACTTATTATTAATTTGACACAACATTATTATATATTCTTAAATTTCACATTTATATGCAAAGTAATAAACAAGAAAATAGGGTTTGGGTGTCTATGCCTGATTTGAATTCAATTCTAGTCACTTAATTTCTTATTCCAATGCACTTCATTTTTTCCATATTTATATTTAAAAAGTAATAATTTATGTAGAGTTTTATAAGCAGCTGAAAAGTCATTTTCGAACGAAATAAAATAATTGATTTGATAAGCCAAAATTTCTCAAATTTTCAATTTTATAAATAAATTTTTAAATTTCTCAATTTAAAAAAAATAATTAAAAATTTATGGACTCGTAGAATGGAAAGGCTTCTTTTGGCGTCACCAATGACCTATTCAGTTTTTGTTGCGAATAGAAAAATGCAATTCCCTTTTCCGCATTAAAAATATATTGTTTGAAAAACTTCTGTCAACAAGCAATAAACAAAAATCGAAAATACACACAGCTAAGCTAAAATCCATGGTGATTTTTCATAGTTAATGTCCCAACATTCTATAATTTACCTATATTAATTGCTTGCATAATTAAAAAAAAATAATACTTTTTATGTACGTTAATGGTAAAAAATTTAACCACAATGATGATGTTATGAGCATGAACTTTGAAAAATCTGAAATTTCTTAGAAAAAAAGCTCCTTTTCTTGCAGAATTAGACAAAGATATAATATTTTGAAATTGTAGGATATATCATTTTAGCTGTTGAGATGTTAAAGTCATTAATGTTATCTTTTTTATGTATAATCTACTAATACCAATTGAATTTGGCCATAATTAACTCAATTCCTTAGAAAGATAATATATATTCAAATTTCATTATCCAATTATAATTAATTAACTTGATCAACCTAACTTTTAAGCACGTATATATATAATTAATTAATTTGATTTTTCTTATATAAAAATATTCATGTAGTTGTCTGGGGCTTTAATTATAACTGGAATTTCATATATTCCTGATTATGTTTTTCATAGCCAACAGTTCGCAGATTTGGAAATTAATAATTAATCATCGAATTTAGTACTGTTTGTAAGCTGATATTTTAAATTTTCTTAAAATTGGTTAACTACTAATGTAAGTAGACTTTATTTTTAATATTAATAAATTTTAATTCAGTAATTATAATTATTTGATTTTGTGTTCGAATCTCCATCAAAACTCTTGTAATCAAGTTATTATAATTTTAAAAATATTTTGCTAGTTTTATTATTAGATATAAATATTTGAAATAATTTGTTCAACAAATTTCATGAGTCCATCTCATCTTGCCCTTCTACCCAAAAATTGTTTATTTGACATTGGATCCTTCGTTTGTGTCATATTAT
Organism: Triadica sebifera; assembly: GCA_023653625.1. NCBI lineage: Eukaryota > Viridiplantae > Streptophyta > Magnoliopsida > Malpighiales > Euphorbiaceae > Triadica > Triadica sebifera. The sequence continues at coordinate 24,087,772 of CM042910.1, read as the reverse complement.
GTCTTTTTTTAGGAATTCTTCAACACATTATTGCATTTTTTTTATATAAAAGAAAAATCATTTCTATGAAATCTGCACATAATTTCGTAAGAAAACAATCTAAGCCTTTTTGTTTATCATATGGCACTCAAGTTCATATTACAAATGAAAATTGTCTTATTAATGTTATTGGGCTTATCTTAATTTTTATTTATTTACTTGCGTTTGAAAATGATCCTTAAATAATCAGCTTTAGATATTTATACGAAATATATTTCTAAAAATAAATAAAAGAAAATTGGATTTAAAATTTACTTATTGTTTGGGGAATAGGGTATTATATGCATCTTCGTCTTAATTATCATTGTTTTTATTTCCTTTCTTTCTTTTATTGTCATTTTCTCTTATATCAATTGATACAAATAATTATATGCTTCTGAGTATTTTCCATTTAATAGATTTTATTTGTACCAACCGAAGATAGGACTCAGAAACAGCCGGCAGATGATGTAAGATGCTTATATTATAATAGTTCCACAAGCATATTACATTTTTTTTAGTGATTATATATATTTATTTTGACCACGACAATTGCCTCTAGCCTAAGTGCACATCGTCACCATTAATGCAATTTTCGTTTACTCAATTTGAAAACACATAGTTGGAGTAAGAAAATTTTATTTTAAAACACCCATATGAAAATTTATTATAATTTTAAAATTACCTTTTTTTTTATTATTGTTATGTAACCAATGTCAATAGAGAAATAAGTATTTTATTTCCAATTAATCAAATTCTAGATATATAAAGATACACTTGATTAATGAAACTAGCAATTCAAAATAATTATGAAGAGGTTTCCTATAAATTAAATCATGAATATACCAATTTAAAATTGCAAAAACACATATTTGGGTTCCTGAAAAATAACTTTTCTTATTGGGTGTTTTACTTTATATTTTGTTTTGCTCAGTTTTTAGTTTACATTGAGTCCGAAATTGAATTTAATAATAAAAAGAGATAGTTGAAAGATCTAATGTGTGCTGAAATAATATTGTTATTTTCTTTAATATGCCTGCGTTAAAATAATTTTGTAGAAAATTAATAAGATATAATAAAAATAACGAAGTCAATAGACAAAAAACAAAAACAAAAAAACAAAAACACTATTCTGCCTGTTAAAGTTTTGATTATTGCAACTGAGCCTACCAACTTCTTTATGACTTTTTGTGTCATTTGAAAGACACAACTGACAAACACTCGTCATTTTATTTCTAGATTGAGAGGCAAACCCAATCAACTCATTGGGGATCATGTTAATAGCTTACTCTTGTTTTTTTTTTTTCTTTTTAGTTTAATAATCTTTACTATGATTTTTGCTAATAATTGATAATTTAATGTTTTAGGAACCTTTTTTACTCCAATATAATTGGGTTAGTTCTCTGATCACCCAATGTCATGGTGGCAAATGATAGTCCAGTTGGAGTTGATTTTTAATATATATGAAATGAATTTATTGTAACTAAGAGTGAATTGGTGAAAATTACAAATAATGCACAGTTTGATGTATATTTGAAACTTGAAAGAATTAATTAATATATGTTTTATGAGGCAGATGTTTATCAAATTATTGTAGAACATTCTCGCTAAAAATCATCTTGATATATGTTTTAAACATTGAATATGATGATTCTATGGTGCACATTATTAATTTCACACGCAATTTTTACTATATTCAAATGATTTCAATTAAAATTGAATGAACTGTAAGACCTTGCCACTAAAATTATTTCCTGAGGAACTTGTGCTTCCAGTGCTACAGAGAATCAAAATGCCTCCACAATTTGTACTTCCTATTGTACCATGTAGTAAAAAGGTAAGGTTTAGTTGAGGAGCAATTTGAGCATTTAGATGGAACCTACAAATCAACCAGAAATTGAGACATAAAAAATGTCTGGTGGAATTAATTTAGAACTTAGAAGGTGACAGACGCCCCTTGGCTCAATACAAAATCCAAGTTACTGTGTGAAAACGACACCGTCATGCGCAAAAGTCCACAAGATGACCTCAGTGTTTCGGCAATTCCAATAAATTCTTCAGAATCAAGTAATGACATAGGCAGTTTCAAGTCCGAGGATGTCTCTAGTTCATTTATTTCTATGCTTAGTGCTCAGATTTGCCTGAGAACCAAGCAATCAACTGAATGCACAACTGTAATATCAAACCAAATAAAGAATCCCCAAGAATCACTCAACCAGCACCAACCAAAAACAAAGCCCAGAAACCGCTATCTTTCATTTCACACAGAATCAGAGATCATTCATCAATTGTTACTCTGTTTTCAGGAGCCATACAACTCCTCTTTAAACTGAAATTGAAAGAATGAGCTCAAACTTCGTAATCAACTATTACACTTGGAAGATAAATGGTGGATAGTTTCATAATGGACAATAAATGGACGGCAAAAGCATCACAGTAAATTTGTAATTTTAAATAACTGCGCCAAAATTTTCATTTCACGACTCTGTACAAATACAGAATTAGGTGGAGCATGCAATAAGTGTTACAGTCCAACAAGCAGGATCACTGAAGTGAACCAACATCACAATTCGTCATCTACGTTACTTTAAAATTGAAGGTTTTAAACGTTATACTCTGAATTCATACAGGCAATTCTTGCAGTTCCTTGCTTCACTTCAGGAAATTCATTAACACCGTATTCGATTCTATCTTCTTCTTCTTCTGTGACGAGTTCGAATCGGTACTTCCTGAATTCAAGACTCATCCTCGGGCATCGTGAAAAGGCCTTCAAGAAGTAGGGGGAAGAAGAAAAAGTATATGTGAACTATAGTTGGATTTTTTTCCTGGTGAGGTTGCCAGAAGAACTGTAGCTGCTTTAAATGCTTAATTAATTTAGGGCAGACTTCACCCTGCCTAAAAGTTGATCTTAGGCTTTCAATTATGGTCCAGGTTTGTAGTGTGACCCTGGCTTGAAAATGTTTGAGGTTTAATGCGCAAGTATCTGCAAGTTTTACAAGGCATGTAACCATGTTGCTGAATTATTCTAGCAAGCTACAATATTAAGGAAGGTTAACTTGACTGCTATAATAGTGCGGAGTTTGTAAATTGTTGAACAAAATGAGGAGAACTGTTGCATTAACAGTTTAGTTTTGCTCTTTTTTCCCTTTATTTTTGTATTTGCTTTGGAGGAAAATTTCTCATCCGTTCAGAAAAACTTATTACTTAATTTTTATAAAATTTGGTCTGCTGATTGTCGGGAACTACATTTTATTTTCTCATTGTTAACTACTTCCTGATTCATTATGAATCAGGGTGTTGGCATTTTTTTGGGAGTTGTGTATGCTTGAGAATTTGACATTGTTTAAAAGGTTGTCTTTAGCTGATTAAGAACACGATTGGAGAAGTTTTGTGGATAGATGACATTTAGTGGATAGATGACATTTTGTATTATATTTCTCCCTTTGTCTTTTATCCAGAAGGAGAGACAAAAAAAAAAAAATCTCTTTGTATTACTTGACTTTAACATAATTATGCCAATCCTAATTAGATTTGGTAGGAAAACTTCAAGAGAATACAAATTTTTGGATTGGTAAGTTTGTGTTATATCTCTTGGTAATAAGACATTTCTCTCATCAGAAAATGCAAACAACCAAATGTTTATTGATAATTATCCCCCAGACTTAGGCTTGGCAATGGAGCGGGGCGTGTTGGTCCCTCCAAGGTACGGGTGCACCACTTAATAATTAAAATATATATATATATATATATATATATATATATATATATATATATATATTCTTGTGGTTATGAAAATATTTGTTCATATTGTTTTTCTAAAATAGGCACAATTTTATGTCTTCAAAGTACACAAGGCAATTGAGAAGAACAATTGCATAAGTAAGAGCTACAATGAAAGGCAGCTTATTGAAGGCCAGAGAAATTTTTCCTTTGACGAGAGTGTGAGAGAGTTGGATTTTTTTGGAAATTTTTTCAAAAATGGCAAATGAAAAAAATAGTGTAAGAAATATTTTAAAGATATTTTTGGAAAATATTGTTGGGCACAGCGGATAAAATAACACAAATAAATGTGAAATAAAATAATCAGCAAAAAAAATAATACTGATAATTTAACATGATTCACCTTTTAATTTGGGTTACGACCACAGACAACATTCCGAATATTTTTCTTCCATTAATAAAAATTAATAGGTACAAGAGGAGAGTCTTCCCTAGACACAGGCTAGAGGTAATACAATAATTTTGAGATAAACCCAAAAATAGTGGCACACAAGTGTTTTCCAAAAACACCCCAAAATATTTTTCTTACTATTTTTGTCACTCCCTAATTTTTAGAAATATTCCAAAAGTCTAACTCTCTCAAATTCTCTCAAATGAATTGAGATTGTTGTAATTCAAATGAAAGGATATCTGCCTATTTATAAAAAAAATATTCAGTGTGAACACATAACAAAAAAGTCAAAAATATTAGCTGAATGAATTCAATTTGAAATTGAATTACCACAACTTTTGATTTTTTATTTTATTTTATATATGGTAGGACCCACATGTGGAGGAACTCACACCAAATTATTCAACAAATTCGGCGCCTACCAACAAATCTCTCCCTCCCGACAATGTGGGGGCTCCACCATTCCAGTAGCTAAACAACAGTATTCAAAATATGATCTTGGCAGAATCTTCGTTAACATGTCTGCTCCATTTTCTTCTGTATGGATCTTCTCAAGCTGTAATAGCTTCTTCTCTATCACATCTCTGATCCAGTGATATCTCATATCAATATACTTTGATCTTGAGTGAAATAAGACATTTTTTCCAAGATGGATAGCACTCTGACTATCACAAAATAATTGATATATGTCTTGATGCAATACAAGTTCTTTCAAGAACTTATTCATCCATAGCAACTCTTTACATGCTTCTGTTGCTGCAATAAACTCTGCTTTAGTTGTAGATAGTGCAACGCACTTCTGTAACTTTGATTACCATGACACAGCTCCCCCTACAAAAGAGATCAGGTAACCTGACGTTGACTTTTTGGAGTCAACATCACCAGCCATATCTGCATCTGTGTATCCAACCAGCACAGGTTTGGTATCTCCAAAACATAAACATATTTTTGAAGTACCTCGAAAATACCTGAAAATCCACTTTACTGCAGTCCAATGTTCCTTTACAGGATTTGAAAGGAATCTGCTCACTACTCCAACTGCATGAGCGATATCAGGTCATGTGCACACCATGACATACATCAAACTTCCAACTGCTGAAGCATATGGAATCTTGTCCATCTTATCCTTCTCTTCGTCTGTAGAAGAACTCTGTCTAAAACTCAGCTTAAAGTGATTAGCAATAGGACAACTAACCATTTTAGCTTGGTCTATTTGAAATCTCTGAAGTACTTTCTCAATGTACTTCTCCTGTGATAGCCATAATTTCTTGGCATTCCTACCTCTGATAATCTTTATGCCAAGAATTTGTTTTGCTGACCCCAAATCTTTCATAGCAAAAGATTTGCTCAACTGCTTTTTCAAGTTGTTAATTCTAGAAACATTCCGACCAACAATCAGCATATCATCCACATAGAGCAGAAGAATGATGAAATCTTCATCAGAGAATTTCTGTACAAAAACACAATGGTCTGAAGTAGTCTTATGGTATCCTTGCTCCCCCATAACAAACTCAAACTTCTTATACCATTGTCTCGGTGCCTGCTTTAAGCCGTAGAGGTTTTTCTTCAATTTGCAAACATATTCCTCTCTTCCCTTATGTTCGAAACCCTCTGGTTGCTCCATGTATATCTCCTCTTCCAAATCACCATGTAGGAAGGTAGTTTTGACATCCATTTGCTCAATCTTCAGGTTAAGACTTGCTGCTAACCCCAACACTGTACGGATGGATGTCATTTTCACAACTGGTGAGAAAATTTCATCAAAGCCAATTCCTTTTCTTTGACTGAATCCTTTGACGACCAATCTGGCTTTGAATCTCGGATGGGAACTGTTCTCTTCATGCTTGATTTTGAACACCCATTTATTTTTCAAAGCTCTTTTGCCTTTTGGCAGCTTCACCAGTTCAAAAGTATTGTTCTCATGCAAGGATTTCATTTCATCTTGCATGGCTTCAATCCATTTCTATTTGTGCTCATCAGTCATTACTTCTTCAAAGCTTTCTGGTTCTCCCCCATCAGTGAGTAACACATACTTATTTTTTGGATATCTCGAAGACGGTTGTCTTGCTCTATTGCTCCTTCTCACAGGAATTGGGGAGTGCACAGGTGACGGTTGATGATGAACATCATCATCTTCAGCATCATCTTCTGGATTATCGATGAGAGCATTATTTTCTTCAGACAGATCAACATGATCTTCATCCCCAACTTGTATTGGCACCAGTATTGGAGGAATCAATTCTAAATCTGTTGAGTCACCATTGGAATCAGGAACACCTTTCTTTATCCTGACAATATCTTCAATGGTCTCCTTCTCAATGAAAACGGTATCACGGCTTCTGACAAGTTTCTTTTCTATTGGATCATAAAATCTGTAGGCAAACTGATATCTGCTACCGCCAATAAAAATACACTGTCGTATTTTGACATCGAGCTTGGACCTCTCATTTTTTGGAATATGCACAAAGGCTTTGCAACCAAATACCCGCAGATGATCATAGGAAACATCCTTTCCTAACCACGCTTTCTCTGGAACATCTAGCTTTAGAGGGATACAAGGTGAAAGATTTAACATGTACACAGCTGTGAGTAAAGCTTCACCCCAAAAAGTTTTAGGTAACTTTGCATGTGAGAGCAAACATCTGACTCTCTCCATCAAAATTCTATTCATCCTCTCAGTCAGGCCATTCAACTGCTGTATTTTTGGAGGCGTTGTCTGATGCCGAATACTATGTTATTTGCAGTAGACATCAAACGGTCCAATGTATTCTCCACCGTTGTCTGTTCGGATGCATTTTAACTTCTTCCCAATCTGTCTCTCAACTGAGATATGAAATTCTTTAAAGACATTTAGCACCTGATCTTTTGTCTTTAAAGTATACACTCATGTCTTCCTCGAATGGTCATCAATGAAAGTCACAAAATATTGAGTACCACCCAGTGACTTTGGCATTGGCCCACATAAATCTGAATGGATCAGATCTAACACATTCTTCATTCTGGAAGGAGGGAACTCTTGAAAGCAACTCTGTTTTGCTTTTCTGCTAAACAGTCAGCACATTTCTCCAAATGTACTTCATCCATTCCAGGAAACATCTTCCTTTTGACAAGGGTAGTCATTCATTTCTCACTCATATGGCCGAGTCGTCTGTGTCATAATTCAATAGCATTGTCTTTCTCCATAGCACTCACAGTGTCATTGGAGAGCTTTGCATGCATCACATACAAGGTAGCATGTCTTGTGCCTCTAGCCACCACCATGGAACCTTTGGTAAGCTTCCATTGGTTATTTGAGAAGGTACTGCAGAAACCTGCATCATCGAGTTTTCCTACAGAGATCAAATTTAGACGAATATCTGGAATATGTCTAACATCTCTCAGGACTAATCTGGTACCATTCACAGTCTCCAGACAAACATCTCCTCTGCCAACAACTTTTAACAGATTATCATTTTCCATCTTCACAGCGCCAAAATCTCCTGTTGTATAAGATGAGAAGAATTTCTTCTGAGACGTGACATGAATGGTAGCGCCACTGTCAATTACCCAACTGGTCTCATGAGATGTGAAATTGATAGTATCATCACAAACGATATTGAATTCGTTCATGGTATTTATTATGTCATCATCACTGCTGTGATCTTGTTTTACTTCCTTGCCTTTCTGGTCCTTTTTGAACTTTCGAGAGTATTTCTTGATATGACCCTTCTTTTTGCAATAATGGCATTCAATATTGTCATATTTGTTTGATTTGCCTCTGCTATTTCCTCTAGACATTTGTTGTCTAGAATGACTCATTCCTCTATAGTCAGTAACCAGAACATCTGATTGTGATGAAGAAGATGAATTTTGTGATCTCTTTCTCATTTTTTCATTCAGGATACTGTTTTTTTACAGACTCCATATTGACTACACCGTTAGGTGCAGTGTTGGTTATTGAAATCTTCAAAGTCTCCCATGACTCTGACAAAGAGCTCAATACTAACAGAGCAAATACTTCATCATCCAGCTTTATACTCATTCTGGATAGCTGGTCCATGATCTCTTGCATCTCATTCAGATGATCTGCTATGGAAGTTCATTCCTTGTATTTCGACTGCGTCAACTTTATCAAATAAAACAATTTATTGTTACCTGTCTTTGACGCGTAAAGCTGTTCAAGCTTGTTTCACAGCGTCCGAGCATGAGTCTCGTTACAGATGTGGTTGTACACGTTGTCTTCAACAAATTGTCAGATGTAACCGCATACCTGCTCGTGCTCAAACTTCCACTCCTCATCTGTCTTGCCTTCGGGTTTAGTTGTAGTAAACACCGGCAGATGCATTTTCATCACAAATAGGAGATCTTTCATTTTGCTTCTCCATATGTGGTAATTTGTGTCATTTAAGCTGATTATTTTGGTGTCATTTGTCTCCATTTTAAAACAAAATGAGACTCCTTCAGCTGACAGTAAACTAATAAAATCTTTTCTGATGTGGAAGATCAGTTAACACGGCAACCACATAGCATACTAAGAATTTTATAAGACTGACAGGCTGACTCTGATACCACTTGTTGGGCACAGCAGATAAAATAACACAAATAAATGTGAAATAAAATAATCAGCAAAAAAATAACACTGACAATTTAACATGGTTCACCTTTTAATTTGGGCTACGTCCACGAATAATACTCTGAATATTTTTCTTCCACTAATAAAAATTAATGGGTACAAGAGAAGAGTCTTCCCTAGATACGAACTAGAGGTAATACAATAACTTTGAGATAAACCCAAAAAATAGTGGCACATAAGTGTTTTCCAAAAACACCCAAAAATATTTTCCTCACTATTTTTCTCACTTCCTAATTTTTGGAAATATTCCAAAAGTCTAACTCTCTCTCAAATTCTCTCAAATGAATTGAGATTGTTGTAATTCAAATGAAAGGATATATGCCTATTTATAGGAAAAATATTTAGTGTGAACATATAACAAAAAAGTCAAAAATATTGACTGAAAGAATTTAATTTGAAATTGAATTATCACAACTTTTGACTTTTTTTATTTTATTTTATATGTGGTAGGACCCACACCAAATTATTCAACAAATTCGGCGCCTACCAATAAATATTTGTGTGTCACTATTTTTGTATTTATCTCAAATTATTTTCTCTACCTTGTATCTAAGGAAGTTTCTCTCTTTGTACCAATTAATTTTTATTACTGAAAATATTCAGAATTTGTCCCGTGGAATAGCTCAAATTAAATGGTAAATCACGTTAAATTGTTTGTGTTATTTTTTGCTAATTATTTTTATTCCGCATTTATTTTGTTATTATATCCTTTATGTCCAACAAGTGGTATCAGAGCTAATTTGTCAGTTTCATAAAATTCTTAATATATTCTATAATTATAGCATTGATTGATCTTCCACGTCAAAAAAAATTATTGGAATTACTACCAGTTAAAGGAGTTTCACAATGGAAGCAAAAAGGATTAAAATGATCATTTTAAATTATACAAATTACCACATATGGAAAAAAAAATGAGATCTCCCAGCTAAACTCGATGACAAGACAGATGAGAAATGAGAATTTGAGTATAAGCAAGTGTATAGTTTCATCCGACAATTTATCGAAAACAGTGTGTATAAAAATATCTGCAATGAAACTCGTGACCGGATGCTATGGAATAAATTTAAAAGCTATGTTTATCAAATATTTAAAAATTTTATTTTTTTTTGAAAGGATCTTCCTTAGTTAAAAAAAATGTTTATCCAGGTCGATTTTTAACGACTAATTTGAAAAAAAAAACTTTAATTTCAAATTCTAATTCATTAAAATTGAAAAGGAAAATGACAAATGCTTCAAAAATTTATAAAAAGTCAAAAAAAAAAACATAGGAAAAAGAGAGAGAAAGGTGTGGGCCGGGCCTACTAAGAATCATTTGATCATGATCACGTGGACCGCAACCAAAAAGTTCATCCATCCATCAACCAAAGCAAACTGTCACCGTTGATCAACATCACAGTTCACAACTTGAAACAGATACACACGGAATAAATTTTTTGAGCTAATACAGGTCTCCTCTCTCCTCTCTCCTTCCATATTAATCACAAATTTTCATCTATTTATCTGTAATTACCGATAAATCCCTTATCTTCTACTCATTTATCATAGTATCCATTGCATTGACTATAAACCGTTTGCTTTCTTATTATTTTAATTTTTTAAAGAAAAGAAAAAGACAATAAACGGACTCAGCGAAACCGGCGGTGCAGCCGCGAAAATTTTCCTGCGAGATTCATTGGCGCAATAAGACAAGCACCTGCTGTGCTTGGGATTCGATAGAAGAGGAAAGGACTTGTTATATATAAATATATACTATATATATGCGTTTATATATTCATGTAGAATTTTTTTTTACTTTTTTTCTCTCTCTTGCTAAGGAGAGCTCGCCGCACTCTTTCTTCTTTTTTCTTCCTTATCCTTACTTCCGAAGCTCAAATGGCGTTCTTCCTCTAACTTCGCACCATCTGATTCCGCCCTCCTTCTCTGCTTCAGGTATTTATTTATCCATGCACGCATGCTACATGTTCTTGTGTTTTGATTTCGTTTTGAGTGAATCGGTTGATTCTTTCTTTCTTTCTTTTTTGAGATTGATGATTTTTTTTTCTGTTTCCAAATAAAAAAGGATTTTTAGGGAATTGAAATATTTTCTTGGGATCTTTTTTGTTTCGTGGTTATTTTAATTAATGTATGAGTTGTTTGTCACATGTTGATTTTCAACAGCTTGATGGATCTAAATGATTATTGTAATTATGGTATTCTTCTTCTCCGTATAATCTGTTCTCTGGTGGTTGAAAATATTGAATCCTCTCTATTTTTGTTTCTGAAAGATCATAATTTCATGCGTATGTTCACATGGTTGAAAGTTTTCGTAACCGGTTGGCAAGATATGCAACTTGAGGGTGTTTTGGAAATTTCACTTTTATGGTCAAATAAACTCATTTTCTTTTTATTATTATGCTTGTATGTTTGTATAAGGGCAAATCAAATAAGAAACTATAGATTTGAAAATTTTAATTTCCAAAAGTTGGGTTTGAAATTGGAAATGCAAGCTCAATTGAACCAATAACGGGGAAATATAAGTGAAAATGTTGCCTTCATGTTGGTGGAGATGAACATTCTGGTTGGCATTGATTTAGTCTTCCTTCAAAATAATTTCATGTTCTTATACATTCTAGGTTGACCTATATGCACTTGTTGCTTATAGATCTGTTGAATAGTGGACTAGATTATTCTACGAGTTTTGTTAAAAGAGATCTTTAATTTGGATGGCTTTATCTTCCTTTAAATAATGGGTACATGTTACTGTATTTTAAGAATTTTCAGAGAAAGCCTCATCTAATATGGATTCTTGTAACTCATTCATGAAAATCTATCTTCATTGTTTAATTAAATGTTGGCGTCGTGCACATTAATGTAGTGGAAGAGGATCTGATGAGACTTGCATGTATGGAACCAGAAATCCTGAATTTGATTCTGGGATTGTTTTTACTGTTGTGGTAACGCAGTAAGCAATGGATGACCATAGTGGCAGCAAGGTGACAGGAATTAGGCAGATTGTTTGGCTAAAGGAATTTTTCCAGAAGTGGCAATCTGTTACAATTGGACCAAAGGCAAATAATGCTCAGGGTAGTAGCACTCATAGTGGCATTTCGCCGGCTATTAGTAAGAGGCTAACAAGCAAACATTGTTGTGATTCAGATGAGGAAAACAGCTGCCACAGTCCTGTACCGCCACCTGATGTCCCCAAAGGGTGTCTAGCGGTTTATGTTGGGCCGGAGCTTCGGAGGTTTATCATTCCCACTAGCTATCTTAGCCATTCTCTGTTTAAGGTTTTGCTAGAAAAGGTTGAAGAGGAGTTTGGTTGTGATCATAGTGGCGGGCTCACAATCCCATGTGAGATTGAGACCTTTAAATTTCTCCTGAATTACATGGAGCACCATCCGGTGGATCAACAGGATACCTCAAGTAAGTTTTGCTTGTTTTCTCTAATTAATTTTTGACTGTTGCATCTGGAGTTCTACAACTAGCGAACATTTATAGGAGACAAAAGAGCCAAACTTCTACATCATACTTCTATTAAACTTTTACAAAATTTTCCCCATCACGTCCTTGAGTGAGTCACAGAATTGCTCTCTTATGAAAAAAGTTTTTGTGGTGCCATCTTGGAAGTGAGCTATTTTCACATATCCAAACCAGGCAATTGCAATGGCAGAGAGAAGTCATTTCCACTAAAATTACTCTTCTTTCGATCCCCATCAGTTGCTTTCTAATTCTCTTGCTTGCTTCGTTATTTATGACCCTTATCAATTAAGTGTTTTTGGTGGTTTTGCAGGGGTAGAATTTCGCTAACCATTGAAGAATAATTCTGCTGGCTTCTGCAGCCGTCGAGATTTTGAAGCTTTCTTTCTCAGTTTTCATTGAGGAAAATAGGAAAGTTTAGTTAGGTATGCATGTACATGCATTGAATTTGGTGATGATGGGAGGTTAATTAAGTTGGAGCCTCTTTATTCTTTTTGTCGGGATGGAACTTACATGGCTATATCCTGATGTTTTATTGAATATATATAAAACTGATGTGTGGTTCAGCAAAAATTCAATCAACTTACATTTGTTATATTCTCAAAAGCTCTAAACTCAGTTTTAGTTATTTTGATTTTTAATTAAAGTGTCCAGAACTGTTGAATTGTGTTCCTGTTAAATAAACATTTGTGATGGGTTAAAATAGAGTTCCGAATTCATGTTTAATTTTTATGGCTTTTATGAGACTAAGATCTTATTGATGGAGATATCATTAGCTGTAATGGTGGGATTCGCAAGAGCATATCAAATCTTTAGAGATAATTGTTTGCTTCTATCATGTGAAGGTAATATAATTAATTGAAATGATGCCTCTCTCCTTTTAATTTTAGGAGAGAACCTTGTTTGTTGCTTCTGTTGACTGTTTATATATATCATGTCGTCGCTGGCACTCTTTTTTTTTTCCTCCTAATTCTTATATGCTTTTATTTGTTTATTGGCAAAAAAATTTTACTTGGTATTTTCTTCAAGCCTCATCTCATTTCAGATATGTCCTTGAAACGTTGACAATATGGCCTTCCAACTTTTATTTAATGGGCATATTCTTTTCGTGTCTTGGATAATATAGTTTTAATTTTAAGTAATTAATAAATAATAATTTACCTAATGAGTATGTAATATGCTTTAAAAATGTTAACTTGTAATCTAATTAGACTGCAAATAAATCAACCTAGCACGATCTCATACATTTATCATTAGATAGTAAGGTTCATTGCTGGTTATCAGTCACTAAATTGATTTTTTAATCTTGATGTCTGATTATGTTAATTCATTGCATGATACTTTGCATGTGAGGTGTGGGGAATTTTCTTTTATTTTTCATTGATAATGCCTTACTTCGTGGATCAAGAAATTCATGGGTGTGTTATTTGTAATCTACTTTCAAAAGTCTGGAAGTATAACAACTTTGATTTTCTTATAATCCAACAATCCCTTAAAAAGAAAAACATAAAATGACAATAATAAAAGAATGATATTAAAAGATACATATGGCTATGCTTTAAAGTCATTTTCTGAAATTAAAGATTCTTATTTTACTGAATTAGAGATAGGAGAGGGACGATCTCGTGATTCGGGAAAATGTCACTTCCACGTACATATAAAGTCGCCTAAACTTTTTTTATTTAAATAATCAATTGCCCAAACTGAAGTTTTACTTAGTAATTAAATCATGGAAAATTTATTATTTATTGAGAAATGAGATATTAAGCTAAGTTTAAAATTATACTATTTATCTTTTCCATTTTATCATATCATATTAATAAATTATTCCGTTAAATTTTATGTTAGTATAATTGTTGAATTATTATGAAATGACAAAATAATCATTTTATTGTAAATTTTTCTAATAAAAAAATTACTTTTTACTCATTGTGGTTGAGGCTTGACATATGACTCTCACAGATTTTAAAATTATACTACCTGTTCTTTTTATTTTATTTTCATTAAACTATATAGTTATTTAGTTAATTTTTTTATTTTTTCTATCTTTCTAAAAATTTGAGTAAATTTATAAATTAATTGGATATTCTTATACTGATAATTAATGATTTATAGTAAAATATTATTTAATATGAATAGAATGAAATCAATTTATAATTTTAATGTTTTGGATGATATTATTAAATGAATATATAGTATTTTTGGAATTAATTTCAAGAATTGAATTATGACATTTTATAGTTTAAATTTATATTTTTTTACGTTGATTTTAACATAGATTATGAAAAGAGATATGATAGAAAAATATGATAAAAAGAAAGACATTTTACTATTTTTCATTTTAATAGTATAAAAAATAGATTGAGGAATAGTTCTTGTATTAATTAATTATTTAATTTTAGCATTACTGATAAAATAATTAAAAATTGATGAAAGAATTATATAGTCTCATGTAAATAAAATAGAAAAAATAAATAATATAATTTTAAAATCTCAAAAAATATTAATATAATATATAAAATTTCATAAAAAAAAATAATAATCCGTCTTAAAAAGAAAATAAACAATGAAGGAAAAGAAGTTGTGTCTGTCACCGCACAGTTGCGGCAGGAGATGTTTTAATGAATTTTGATTTTTATATATATAATATAGTATTTAATTAATTTGAATTCTATAAAATGTTTTTTTTTTGTTTACGAGGAAATCATGAAATAAATATTTTATACGGATATTGAGTGATATATGAATCATACTGATAATCGAATTTAGAACAAACATAAATACTATTAAAATTAAATTTAGAATTAATTTGAATGCTTTGATTTTTAACAAATTCCAAGAAGCGGATATTTATCTTTTTCTACTTATTGGGCTCCCATTCGAAGAGGTCGAGCCATTTATTTGGTTTCTTAATCCTATAGCTGCTCAATGTGGGCTCTCAAATTTCTTTCACTGCCCACATAGATGCCCAAAAGCCTTTAATAATAATTAAGCAAAAGTCTTTCATCTAAAAACTAAAATTCAAATGGGCATAACATCTTTATCTGAGTTATAGGTCTCGAGTTGAAATTTTATATTCTACCATTGTATCTCAAAAAAAAAAACTAAAATTCAAATTAATTCAGGCTTTATATACACATTCATTTTGTTTTCCTGACTATCTAATCATCATCTTCGTAGCTTCTTAGAAAATCACAAGATGAACGTTGAATTACAAAGTTTATACAAATTTAATGGGCGTATTACAATTGCATGAATTTTTAATTTTATGATTATGATGAAAATATAAGTTTTACTGTGATGATTTTATTTGCAGGGTATAGTCAAGTGGGTTGGGTTAATTATCCCCTGATTGTGTTTGCTCAGATGGTTGAAAACTTGAATTTTAGCCTTATTTCTATATGTAACAAAAAATAAAAATTAAAACGTTACATGTAAAATTGAAGTAGCAAGAGAAGTAGTATGTATTAGTTTGATAATAATAATAATAATTAAATTAGAGGGAATTAGAAGTTGTTAGACATTTAATTAAGTTCATCTTAATTTTGTTTAGATATCAATACAAAAATTAGTGACACTAATCAAAAAATGTCGCTCTGGTTAGGGGTGTTTGTATAAAAAGCATCATCCAATTTAGAAAACTTACTATTCAACATAAAGAATACTCAAAACACTTTCTATTAGAGAGTATTCTAAAATAGAGAGTGAACTTAGCATTTCTTGCCGAATATATATCTCATGTGAAAAAAAAAAAGTGTTAGTAGGGCACACGTGTCAATATACTTGGGAAATTTCTGTAAATATTGCATGTGCTAAAAATTGTAGCTAAATATAAAATAAATGAGTTGCCCTTTTTGGTAGTGTTTTAAATTAGAAATTTACAATATTTTACTGGAAAATGGAAAGAATTTATATAGTTTAAAGACAGATCGAAATTCATTAAAACCAAATTAATTATATTAGTTCTAATAATAAAAATAAAAATAATGTATTCTAGAAAATGAAAATCATGCGGCAATACAACTATATCTATGCACTAGTCGTCCATCCGCGTTTTGTAAGCGGGCGTAAAAAAATAAATTTATTTATAATTTAAGTAAAAGATATTTAAAAAATATATAATATAACGTAAATTAGTCTCATTCGTGAAAAATAAATTTATTTATTTTTATAATTAAAGTATAAGATATTTAAAAAGAAAAAATGAAAATACACACTAGAACTTAAATTATATGAATTATATATGCAACATGTAAATTTATAAAAATCTATAAAAATGTCACGTCACACACTTTTATATTATAGATATTAGGTTAGATACTTAACCAAAAATTTAATAACTAAGAACACAAATCTTACATGCAAATAATTAAATGCCACTCAATGCATCGAAACCCTAATACAATTTAAAGAAAAAAAATACAAAGATTATCTCATAAAAAAACCCTAGCATATGCAACTAGTAATTGAAGAGACAAAATTAATGTGTCAATTTTGAGATTGTATCTTGCAAGAAAGGAATATGCTAGAGAGATATGCTAGAGAGATGGAGACAACATCGTCATCTACCCAATCCAATCTACCAAATCTCAAGAAATAATAATATGGCGAATTTAAAGCGAAAGTTTTCATATCCGCATCTCTGATTAAGGAATTCTATCCCGTTACTCAATTTTGTTCCCTTATCCATTTGGAAAAAAATATTATTTTCCGTCTTCGCACTATATAGAGACAAAAATTCCAAATTTTTATTAATTTTTTTATTTTTTATTTTAATTTATTAGTTAATTATATAATTATTTAAATAAAAATTATTTTTTATTTTAAATGAGTATTATATATATATAATTTTTGAAACAAAGTCGATCCAGAGATCGAAACAAAAATATATATACTGTTTCCACTCCATTTCCGAGCAGAATCGGAACTACGTTGTTCTCCATCTTCGCACTAAGACAAGAATCTCAAATCCTATATTCCATTTTTATTAATTTTTTTTATTTTATTTTAATATTAAAATATTTTTTTATTTTTATTTATTAATTAATTATATAATTATTTAAATAAAAAAAATTTTATTTTAAATGAGTGTTATATAATTTTTGAAACAAAGTCGATCCAGAAATCGGAAAAAAAATATACATGCCATCCCCACTTCATTTCCGAGCGGAATCGGAACTGAAAATGGATCCAATTGCCTTATCTACAATACTCTCGTTATTCATTAATTTCTTTTATACATATGTTGGATCAGAATTCAGAAGCTGCCTGTTAATTTGTCATATATATATATATATATATATATATATATATAAGCTTTCAGTCCATAGATATTTGCATATACAGCTGATGGACTGAGACACTTCTGTCATGATGATGAAACAATTTATCACTACTATTGTCTGTTTTGGTGCTTATCAGTTATCATATTGTGGACGTAATTCGACTCTCAATTTCTTATCTCGCAGAAAAAAAGATATGGATAAGGTGAATTTATTATTCCTTTACCAAAGTCGTCGGCATTAATGCGTCCTCATAAATGTTACTCGTCCTTAATTTCATTTGCACGTGCATGAATTCATGTTTTAAGCAAGAAGAAAGAAAGAAAGAAAAAAAAAAGAAAGGTATTGTTGCTAGCAGTTAATGACAATCTAAAATTCAAACTATTTTTCATTTAGTTTATTTAATATTTCGATTCATGTACATGAAAATGAAAACAAAGAAAATGCATGATTATCAATAATATACCGATGCATGGATATGTATTGGTCTAAGAAATTTTGTTTGCATTCTTTTATTTTGTACGCTCATGAACTTTATAATAATTTTCTATCCGCCCCTTTTTTACCATTGAAATACATATTATATTTTGTATTATTTTTATTAGAAAAATTCATTCGAATTGGAATTCTAAATATGAAATACTTTTAAAATTTAGAAGGAAGTGTTTTATCTCCTTAATATGCCTATTTAGTGCAAATTGGATGATTGAAACAAAAAAAATCATTAAAATAATTAAAAAAATATTTAGCATTTCTCCTGAGGCTTGTTTTTTTGCTACCAATTAGGGGAATACGTATATCCATGCAATATACATGCAAACACAGTTGTCTTAAAAAAAATGAAAAAGATGCTTTAATTTATTATGAATCACGATCAAATTAATTGAATTACAGTATATATGGGCTTCTGGTCCCAATATTTTTCTTCCTAATTATTAAACATATCCTTATTAGCACCCGCACTAGTCCTATATATAATTATCTATATATATGCATGGTGGTTGATGCTTTATATATATCTATGTATCTTAATATATTTACATATATTATCTAAAAAATAATTCTTCCACCCCGGCCCACATATATACCTTAAATCTCCACCACACATGCCAATCACATTATATCTATAGCATATATGTGAGTAGAGGATTCCAATTGATATATATTGATCATTGTCTATTTTGTCGTAGATGGTCTCCCTTTTCAATTTCACATGCATATGTTTCTTTCAAGAGTTTATGCCTTAATACAAATTAGCTAGTAACCTTTCAATTTTGATAAAATTTATTGATTTTTCTTTTTCCGAGCTGTCTAATTAACCTTATTGAGATAAAATCAGAGAAACAAGAGGAAGGGGGAAAGTGGGATAGAGATGACGAGTTTTCTCTTTCTGTCCTTGGAAAGAAAAAGCAAAGAAAGAAACCCACGGTTTCTGAGTGGTGGTATAACATATTTGTATGGAAGTAGAAGCTTTTAGACATCACATGTTGTTGGGTTTTTGTTTTCGGTGATTGGAGTTTAGTGGCTACAACATGCAAATAGAAAGGTCATATGCTCTTCTGCTTTCCTCTTCGTCTAGACATAAGTCAAAAATTATCACTCACTTCACTGTCCAAGTTCAGGAGGATTAATGGATTATGTAGATACTGCAGGATACATATCAACTAGTCAGAAGTCACGCCGTCTCTTTAATTATATTTGTCACTTCTTGTTTTGACCTTAACCCCCCCATGCATGCTATGGAGACTGTAGTTTTATCTGTGATTTGGACAGTAATTTTTCGTCGATATATAAGGTCTAGTTCTTTACCACTAAGCTTATTAGTATCTAAATCAGCAATGATTGTATTTTTGACAAATATGATAATTTAACTCGTACGTGAATTATAAATTTTTAAGGCCCCCATCACGATCTCCTAAATATGCTGTGGACCGTCTATGCAATTTTTTTGTTCAAATCTTTCAATCCTCTCCATCATTTGGTTCAAATTACAGAGTATTTATACATTACACACACTGATTGTTGCTTGACAAACTAATTGGATATGCACATGGTCACTTTGCACTTTATGTGCTTAATTCACTATTTAGCCATGATGAGATTATTTGAACTCCTATTTAACCAACCATTGTGATTTTAATTATCAATTGAGTTGTTTGGCGAATTTGAATTATTAATTTGTAATTTAATACACTATCATGACAAATATGTGATTTAAACATCCCCTAAAATCATTAGAGTTGAAGATGAAGTTGCTCAAATTCTCAAAACAAATGCATTGAGAATCAATTATAACCTCCTGAATCAAAAAAACTTAATCAAAATTGAATGTCTATAATAATGTAGCTTAATAGGAAATAGGAAAAGTTTTGGGGACAAAAATTCCTCAAGTAACATAGGGCTCCAATATCAGATTTTGCCGACCCACTCCCAACGTGGGATGTTTGTCTATAATATGGTCTCTGGTCTCTGGTCTCAGGCTGACTGATTCCGTTTTTGGATACCATTTTGAAAGACATAAATGCCCCCTCTCAGTTTCTCTGAAATTAAATTAGTGGCTGCTATCTCCATTTCACTAGAGGACAAAAATGTAAGAAAGTAAAAAATAAAAATTGAAGATGACTGGGTCATCTCTTCATGATAAAAAGCCGCAAAAAGCGGATGTTTTCCTATGCAAGAGAGTTTGTCTTGATCGACGTAGACAGAAAGCGGCTGCAGCAACAACTACAGGGTTGTTTTCGTCTGCTCCCGGCTCTTCTCCTGTATCTGTAAAGCTGTTTGGCATCAATTATTAAGGCTGGTTTCACATGTTATTTGACGAAAGTATTTTTAAAAAATAAATTTATTTTAAAATTTTTTTAATTTTGAAAATTATTTTTAAAAAAAATAGATAAATAGATATTTTTTTTAAATTATATTTGAAAAAAATACTTTATAAAAAATTAAAAAAATAAGTTAATTAAATCAAAAAAATTTTAAACCTATTTTTTGGACACTTAACAGCAATCACAAACACCCCTAAGTCATATGATTACTCCCAAATCTCATATTTTGTTTAAAAAAATTAAATATGGCTTAATAATTTAAAGATTTATTAAGACACTGTTAGATAATACCAAATTATATTATAATTTAGTTTAATCAATAATATGTATTTGATAAAATAACTTATTTAGAAAAAAAATTAGGTTATAATCTCCAAAACAAAAAGTTAATGGAACTAAATTTTTTTTATAAATTTTTTTATCATTTTATAATAATAATATAATTATTTAAATTATTTAATAATAATAATAATAATAATATAGTGTTATATGATAAATATAAACGTATTTATTATATTCGGATAATATATTTAACATAATTTTTATATTATTTAATATGTATATATATTATATAATTTGTTTGTATTATGTATTTAAATAGATTTTATATAATATTTTTGAATAATATAATCATATAATTTTATGTCATTATACATTTTCAGATAGTTTTACTAAACATATTTAATTGAATCATAACTATATTTTTAGCTATTAGATTATCAATTATAATTAAATTATTAATTTAAATCTAAATTATTAACTAGCAGATAGATTATCAGTTAGTTTTATCAAAAAAAACTTAAACCAATAAAATGGATTTTAACTAATACTCATATTCTTCATGTTTTTACTAATACATTTGGAATAGAATTACTCTATATTTATAAAATTGAAAACCTTAAACTAGTCTTACTATTTTACTTTTTTTGCCAAAAATAGTTTTATTTTAGTTTTGAGTTTATTGTTTTCATAATCAAAATCAATGATAGTTATGACTTTTTTTTACTGTATTTACTCTCTTTATCATAAATGGAAGGTTTTTTTATTATTAAAATTGGAAAAGAAAATGGTTTCTAAAACTAAATTTTTTTAATTTAAAATTTATTTAGATGGCTTCTTTTATTATTAATGAAATTTGTTTAATTAATTCTCTTTAAATTAACTAATTAATAAAAATATTAATTAAAGCTCAAGAATTGAATATGCCAATTTAATAAAAATATTCAAACCTAATATGCAAGAAATATACAAGAATTGACCAGTTAAAATTACATTCAAAATAAAGAAATAAATATACAATCATATCATTTTATGTCATTATACATTTTCAGATAGTTTTACTAAACATATTTAATTGAATCAACTACATTATCAATAACTATATTTTCTGCTATTAGATTATCAATTACAATTAAATTATTAGTTTAAATCCATATCATTAACTAGCAGCTAAATTATCAGTTAGTTTTATCAAATAAAACTTGAACCAATAAAATGGGTTTTAACTAATACTCATATTCTTCATGTTTTTACTAATACATTTGTAATAGAATTACTCTATATTTATAAAACTGAAAACCTTAAACTAGTCTTACTATTTTACTTTTTTTGCCAAAAATAGTTTTATTTTAGTTTTGAGTTTATAGTTTTTGGAATCAAAATCAATGATAGTTATGACTTTTTTTACTGTATTTACTCTCTTTATCATAAATGGAAGGTTTTTTTATTATTAAAATTGGAAAAGAAAATGGTTTCTAAATTTTATAGGACTAATTTTTTTTGTTTAAAATTTATTTAGATGGCTTCTTTAATTATTAATGAAATTTGTTTAATTAATTCTCTTTAAATTAACTAATTAATAAAAATATTAATTAAAGCTCAAGAATTGAATATGCCAATTTAATAAAAATATTCAAACCTAATATGCAAGAAATATACAAGAATTGACCCGTTAAAATTACATTCAAAATAGAGAAAGAATATTGATAGTTTGAAGGACCAAATTAAAAATCATATAATAGCAAAAAAAAAAAAAGTAGGGCTAAGAATAATGCAGAGTATTTTATTCAAAGTAAACTATAGATAAATTTTTATAAATGTGATAGAATAGCAAATGTATTCAAAAGAATACCAACCAAATAGAAAACACATGTTGAGAATGATAAATAAAACAGAACAATTTACAGTAAATTACAATAATTTTTTTTAAAAAAAATTAACAGTTTATTCTCATATTTTTTTGATAAAAATGTTGTTTGAAATAACAATTAAAAAAATTTAGATTTGAATGTACTAATTGTTTTACAATTACAATAATTAATAATAAGTAGAAACTCTAAATTTTTATAAAAAGTCATTAGATTACACAATAAATCCTAAAAAATTGACATAAAAATATTTCAAATGTAGAAAATTTATGCAGTATATTACACTGTAATGTTTGAAATTCATACAGTATCAAATAAATGAGCATTTTTATCAAATGATACTGGATAAATTATTAGTTTTTTAAAAATTTATTTATGGTTGTAATTTGTTAAAATATCATGAGGCAAACTGTAATTTATTTTTAAATATAAAGGAAAAAATATTTAAATAATTTACTTATTTTACTAATTTATCCAATTATTTAAACTGTCATATCAAACATAAAATTATAAATTTAAATTAGTTAATATTAGAATTAAAATATTTATACCAAATAAGAATAAATTTAATTAACTATTAATACTAATCATATAGTTTAAACAATCTGCTAACTAAATGATAAGTAAATATTGAATCTTGTCAGGTTTCTGTATTAGGCCATATGAGACTTTACTCTTGATGTAAAGTCTTGGATTTGTGATTTAGCCCCACCAGTAGTACGTGGACAAACAACTCCTTCCTTAAATTAAAAAAAAATTAATCTTAATAATTAACAAATCTTTCTTTTTGTTGTTAGTTTTTAATATTAAAATCGACTAGACTCTGATTATAATTATTTAATTTTCTTTATCCGCAGATGAAAATGGTTTTGTAATTTTTATGAATGACAATCGATATTTTGACTTTTTTATTGAGATGATACTGTTTATCGATCTGCATGCAAGTTTTTTTTTTTTATTACTTATATTAAGATTTTAAATAATTGCAAAATTAATTTTTTTATGTACATTTATTGTATGTATATATAATACGATTTACATGCAGTTTGACTTGATATAGGTATTGACTTAATTATATTGGTCATAAAGTTGATAATTGCACCGTCTATAAAGTTATGATTTTATTGAATTTATTTTCATTTTGTAGAGTAATATAGGTTTTGACTTATAATTTTATTAATTAATGATCATCTAAGCTGGACTTTATTTAATTAACAACACAAACTTAATTAGCCATTCTTGTATTTTCAATAAATTGATAGAATTAGCTTTGGAGCCTTAATTAGGAAATAAACATAATCTCTCTATTTAATTTGATTATAGGAAGATAATGATTTTAATAAACGGCCAGGAAGACTAATCAAAATCAGAGGTCCATTTTAATTTAACATATGTTAAGTTAATATCGCTAATACCTTATTTTTCTTTTTCCTTTTGTTTTTTTAATAAGATTTGATTAAGTAGCTTTACGGGTGGCAATTTGGCGATGACAGCGTAGGTAGTAATGCGTATCTTATACAAATTTCGTGTCTTCCACTAATATAATTAAAAGAAACAGTCTTGTTTTTGTTTTTTTTTTTAAATCATTAAAAAAGTTGTACATAAACCAACAAAACAAAAATTAAGCAATATGACCGTGTGGATTTATACATAGAGAATAAAAAAAGAAAGAATCTCCAACAACCTAATCATTAGTGACGAAAACTAAGCATTTTTCACTTAATTTAATTATGTGAAAGGCTGAAAATATAAGTATTTAAGAGAAATGTTAATAATACTTTTCGATTTTGGACAATCTCTAATACTCACTTTCTGATTGGTTGATAAAAAAAGAGAATAATTTAAAAATAATGAGAGAAAAAAAAAATATCCTCATCGACCAATCAAAAAATGAATGTTTAAAAGTATTTAACATTTCTTTGGTTTTTAATTTTAAGTAAATCAATTTGCTAATGAGCTATTTTTTAGACCTTATTCTACCTTCTAATTAGAGTTGTTGACTTCCTGCTTCCTCATCACAGGGGTGGCTGAAATTGGCCAATGAACATTTTAGGGTCGGTTTCGATTCATGAACCAGCAATTCGGTATGTTCAATAAATATATAAGTATTTATTTTTTTGAAAAAATAAATTTATTAACCAAACTTTTATTAATAAAAATAAACTCAAAAAAATGGATCTATTAAGCGGACTTTGTTACATAAATGATATCAAATATATATTTAAAAAAATGGCGGTTCCAATAAATAGAGAACATGCTCTCCAACAGTTATGGATCTATTCAAGCCGGGAGCTAACGTTGACCGGTTCTAGTCTAAGTTTGACCGGACTGGTTCTAATACAGTTTAATGCTATATAATATGTCTTTCAAATTAATTATTAAGTGCCTTTTCAGTAGGCTAAGCTAAATAATGGTTAGATGTTTGTTTTTTATAAATTAAATAGCAAAAAGAATGTCAATATATTCATAAATAGTTTGTTGAATATATATTGCAGTGCTAAACTAATGCAGAACTGGAAATTAAGACAATGTGTACTCGACCAAAAAATAGGGAACACAGTGGATAAATACCAGCATGGGACTGTAAGTTGTAACTAATTTGAGAGAGGCATTGTGACCATAACAAGATTGGCATCAAAATTTTGTTCCCAGTTTAACAAAGCATAAGACAAATTAGTTATGCGCAATATATATATATATATATGCGCTTTGTGCAACTGCAACCCCTCAGTAAATTCAAGTGTCTATATGTATATAACAGCTTTACTTTGACTTATTAATATTGACATTATTACTTTTAAAAATTATAAGTTTAATTAATACCAATCAAAATATTATGAATTCAAAAAATAAAATAAAATAATTGAATGTCTAATTTCAATTTATAGGGGAAAAAATATGTAAATGGGTAAATTGGAACAACTCTTCCACGAGAATTTATCATGAGACTGAACTAATTGACTCATTAATAATAATAAATATTAATCACCCTTTTAATATTTTCTTCAAAATTGGCATTGCAGCCTTCTTCAAACAACTGAATGGATCCTAAATTTACAAACTCATATACTTTGCTTCATTTAATTTATAAA
The DNA here is from genome assembly GCA_023653625.1 of Triadica sebifera. NCBI lineage: Eukaryota > Viridiplantae > Streptophyta > Magnoliopsida > Malpighiales > Euphorbiaceae > Triadica > Triadica sebifera. The sequence continues at coordinate 24,062,169 of CM042910.1, read as the reverse complement.
AGCAACCTTCCAAATTTTACATGAAAACTTTCATTTCAGATATATATAAGACGTTTTTTTTTAATGTCATTTTCAGATAGTTACGTGTTGGAATATGAAAAAGACAATTAAAAGGGGAGAGAGTACACATATAAATTTTTTAGCTAATATGTGAAATAATTCAAGCATTATACATTGGCAAAAAAAAAAATTTAAAGTACAGACAAATATAATTAATGTTCACCAGGCTCAAAGATTAGCAATAGCTGGTGTAATATGTAATCACTCTCGAAAATAATTCAACTTTTGATCATTCACTAATGGAACTGATTAGCTAAAATTTTCAGGTGGACCCTTATTAAAAAAAAAAAAAAAAACTCTTTCATCCTTCAGATCCCTCCCCCAGTCTCTAAATCATAATTATTAAATCAAATTTTACAAATCTATGTATATATACCAATAATGTAGAATTAATGAATAACTATAGACAGTTATAGTTATTCATGTTATCAAGTAAAATAATTCATAATCGATTAAGTATGATTGATAATGAGAGATTGAATTGTGAATTTTGTGATGATCAGCAAGCGTAGAACTCAGCTAACTCCTCAAGAGATTCAGGCTGATGATCAGCGTTCTCCAGCATCCATAGCAAGTGCTCGAACAAAACAACCTCACAGGCAATGCTTATAGAATCGGAATCGCTCGACCTCTCTGCCAGCTCGCGAAACACCGGGTGATCGACGACGTCTGAGCTGATCAGGTAGCGTCTCCGAGACTTGCCTACGTAGACCGGGTGGAGATTGGCGCCGGAGTAGGAGGAGCAGGAGGAGGGGGAGGAGTAGATGGTGGCGGCTATGGAGCTTCCACTGGGCCGGCTTTGCTTGTTAAATGAGTTCAATTTCTTCAAGACTGACTTGAGCTTGGTGAGCTTGCCTCCTTTGGCCATGGCGTTTATGAGAAAAAAGTTATCAGATGAAAGAGAAGAAAATGGATAATTTTTTTTTAGGAGAAGAATGGGGCGTTCAGTTTGGGGGCTGAGAAAGGGAAAAGAAGGTTCGTTTATAAAGGAAGTGAACAGGGATTTTTTAGTAATTTACCTCAAGACTGGGACCCAGTCTAAGAAAAATAATTGGGCTTTTCTTTCTCACTGGCCATAAGGGTGTGACCTTAGTAAGGTCCATAACAAATAAATATTAGGTAACTTCCAAAAATGAAAAAAAAAAATTCTAATAAACTTTCAAATTTACTTATATTTATAAATTCTTTTAAAAAATATTAAAATTAACTTTTTAAAATTTTAAATATATCAAAATTCAAATCCACTAAAATTTTGTAAAATAAATTAAAATATGATAAAATAAGGCATTTTACTAAAAATAATAAAAAAATTGTAGTTTTTAAAAATCGGGAAACCATTAAATTTCCACTAAATATTATCTATATATATTATATAAGGATGATTCAATTTGAAAAGATGATGTGATGTATGTTAAGCTGTTTAACTTTTGAAATATAACTAACTCATAATGTTATTTTTTTTTTAATTTTGTTTATTTATGTGCTATTTTCAAATATTATTCACATATCTATATGTAGATTTTGTGTCCATAGATCCTATTCCAATTGAAAATTTATGTCATCTAAGGGAGAATTTTTAAAAATTACGAGATATATAATTGATGAGCACATAGTAAACTAACACTGTGCCAAAAACTCTAAAAATATAATAATAATAAGCCTATAGGAGGATGTATAATTGATGACTAGATAGTTAATTAACATTATGTCATAACATCTTTAAAAAATAATGTTTAAACAGTGAGTTCGTAATTTATGAGTATAACTATGTTATTGGGACACTCCAAAAATAAATAAGTATTTGTGTCTTTAGAATACGATAATGGATATGAAATATTTTCTAAATCCTTTATTTATAATATAGTTGACAATTTATGTTTTATACGTATAATTGTATTTTTGACTATTCGTATTGATTTAAATGTGTTATTTTTATTTCGTATAATTATATAATACGTTTATATATATATATATATATATATATATATATAATAAAATTTAAGCTATTAATTATCTATACAATTATTACTAATACAAATTATACATAATTTGTTAATTTTTACTTATATATATTAACACAATCAATTATAATATACTTATTCATATATTTAAAAATATTAATATATATTTGAATAATTTAATTATTAAATATTTTAAATATTTTTAAACATGCATAATTGTGTCATAAATATATTATATTTATTCGTATTCTATCGTGAAAAGTTTGTATTTAATCATGTCATGTCCAAAATTGATCTAACTTTGAGAGTGGGTATGTTTATCTAGCTATTTTATGCTTCATTTTAAAATGCTTACTCCTGGTATAATTTTTTTTTCTTTTTTCTTCTTCTTGGTAGGCACTTGGAGCAAAATTTTTATCTTTAGATTGTTTGTCTAGCTATCTCACTATAAATATTACAATTTGATCAATTTTTTAATGTAAATTATTATGAATGAAAATTGAAATATTATTATTTTTATATATGTATAGATATATTTTCATACATGTATTATAATTTTGGATCATATTTAACTTTATTTATGTATTTTAAATTTTAAAAAATAATAAGTCAAACTTCTAGATATATACTCGTATTAAATATTCATATCCAAGTTCAAGCAACTTAAGAGTAGATTGAAATTATATATATATATATATATATATTCTAAAATTTAATTAATTGAAGTTGAAATTCATAGTTGTATTGTGGTAAAAATTAAAACTAATTAAAATTTAAAATTGCAACCTCATCATATCTTTCTAAACTGACTCTATAATATCAATTTATAAAATTTATTGCAACCACAGACATGTGCAACTGTTCTACTACAAGACGTTTCCGACTGCATTTTGCTATTTTTTTTATTAAATAAAAAAAATGTAGCTCATAAATATGAAACAGGGGAAGAGATGTAAACGGCAAATTAAACTATTTTAATCTATAAGATATTGCTAAGGATCATTTTACAGTAGGAGATATGAGTAGGTAAGTAAAATACTATATTATGAGAAGAGTATATAACATCCTTACTTCTCTTCTCCAATCCATGGTGACTAGCACATGGCTGTCTATATATATGAATTATTAATTTAATTTTAAAAATTATATGTGTCATCAGTTTATATATCAACGGATTAAAATTAATCATTATTGTATTGGATAGGATTTCGAATAGCGGCAAATTACTCCCTTAAGAGTTTTAAGGTAATTGCATATTCATAATTCAATTTCGAAACTTCTGATTAAACTAAAATAGTTTCGTGTCAATTTATCTACACCCTCTTGAATAGATGATCAATTTATTAAAATTAAACTTTGAATCTAAAACTTGTGTGAAACATAATTTTAGATTAACATATCCTTTTTTAAAAATATTTTTATTGATTATAAAATTTTATAATTTACTATAAAATTACAAATAAAATTCCATAAAAGATTAGGATTTTGAGGGAGAAAACACTGAGGGTTGTTTGGAATTACTATTTGATATCAAAAAAATATGTTTATAATTTTTTTAATTTAATTAATTGATTTTTTTAATTTTTTATAAACCGTTTTTCACAGTTTTGAAAAAATCATTTATTTATCTATTTCTCTCCAAAATCAGTTTTTAAAATTCAAAAAAATTTAAAATAATTTTTTTTTCAAAAACTTTTTTTTCAAACATAATTCCAAACGAACCCTAAATATAGAAATGGAATTGAGTGAATTGACTGAAAAAATAAATTTTGTATTAATTAGATGCAAATTGCAAACACTTTTCATACAATTATACTCTTTTAATGGGTATTTATGATTTGACAAAAAAATATATATTTTAAATTTTTTTGATTTAATTGACAGTCTTTTATATAAACTATTTTTTCTCAATATATTTCTATCTAGTTATCTTCTTTTTAAAATTTGCAAAAATTAAAAATAAAAAAAATTACAAATTTTTTTTTTCCAAACCAATTTCAAACAAGCGTAAAAGAGTTTATTCTAACTTTAATATCATAGTTAAAAACTTAAAATACTGATGGATTAGACCCCATCATGTATTTACCAGAGAAATCCATATATCTATATTGACTATTGACACGTTAGAAATAAAAATTTGTCAGTGATCGGAGAATTCTGGACAAAGACACAAGACAAGCAGCGACTACAAAGCCATGTGAACAACACATGGACTAAGATCGTCCTAAATATGTGAGCCACGTTAAACACATTAACTCAAAACCTCTCAATCAAACCCATTCCTCCCCATGTGGTCTCAGCTAAACCTAAGTATATGATCATCACTCCTTCAAAATATGACAATTTTAGTAGCTAACTTTTATTTTTATAAATACAATTAAAATATACTCATATTTGTGAAGTCGCTACAAATCTCATGTAGGTTAATTATTTAATACGAGTTATTGGAATTCTATAGAGTAGCATGTTTGAAATAATGCTCCCTCTCTGCAAATCCAAATGGGATGTTTCCAAATCATCCAACACGTTTTTTTTATAAATACAATTAAAATAAAATAAATTATATAAAATTTTCTCAAATTTTGATAAATTACAGTTATAAACAAATTTTTTATAAAGTTAAAAATTTATTCTCTTGTCATTTAAAAAAATATCATTTGAAATAACAATTAGAAATGATGAAATTTGAATGTATTAGTTGTCATACGGTTACAGTCGTTGACAACGAGTAGAAAACATTAAATTTTTATAAAATATCATTAAACTGTATCAAATTAATGAACATTATCTTAAACGACAGAGAAATAAACTATTAGTTTTTTAAAATTTTATTTATAACTATAATTTGAAAAAAATCTTTAAAAAATTTTCTCTAATTTATTCATTAAAATATACTCTTATTTGTGAAATAGGTACAATTCCATTTAGATTAAATATTTTAATACGATTCCTTGGAGTTTATAGAGTAGTATGTTAGAAATACCTCTCTAGACGTTCAAATGGGATGTTTCTATTTTTTTTTTCAAATATTCAGCAACATATAGCTCATTGGATTACATACTAATTAATTTATATCCATATTGAATAGGTTCATCGATGAGGTAAAATACTTTATCTTAAATTTAAAAAATGTTTCATATTTTAAAATTCGAACTAAATATTATAAATGACAATGGACAGATTACAACGAAAGTTGTCTTGTCCGTTCTTTTAACCCATTTAATTTTGAACCATGCATACTCATTCTAAACCCTTTTTAATTATCCTTCTACTATCTATATCCGCTCCAAACCCTATATAAATAGCATGAATCAAATTGAATATCTTAAAATAACTTACCTATTATGATTCCTATTCCAGACTTTAGTTAAAAGAAAAATGAACCTTAGCATCCCATTTCAAAGAGTGGGAGTTGTGATGTTTCATTTATTAATTGCCCGAGTCCAAGTAGCTTGAGTGTTAATATGCATTGGTAAATATTTAAACACTTTATATTTTATGCTTCATTGATTTCAAACAGAAAACGAGAAGCTCTCTTCCTTTTAAAATATGTAATACTTTTCTCTTACAATAAAAAATAATTGTTTTTATCGCAGACACATTTTTCCTTTATTAATTATTCTCATTGTTTGAGAAATAATTAGAAGAATGTAGATGATTATACTTGTTATTCCCGCAACTATTTCTCTAAACTGTTGGAGAATTAATATATATGCTTCACCAGATAATCTTTGTCATTTTGCATGATTTCAAAATGTATTTATAATTAAGGTGTTTCATGATCTACTGATAATTAGGAGATTATGTTTATAATGATGCCAATCTTTGATTAATTATGTCGGCAATTTGTTTTCCAGCTTCAATGTACATTACCATTAACTTTGCAAATGATGCATGGGGAAAAAACAAAAAACAAAAAACAAAAAAGCAGCAAAAAGTACAAGATTCTTTCAATTTGTTTATTAAAACAATATATCTGGTAAAAGTGATTTCAAAAGAATTTTTTTTTAAAAAAAAAAATCATAGTAAAACATTGAAACCTGAATGAATATAATGTCAAGTTTTGTCAAAATCAATGAACAGAAGATAGTTTTGGAAGGTAATGCAATTTGATTCTCAACTTGGGACACAAATCCTATTATTTGCAGGATATGTATCCAGTGTCAGAATCAACAGCATCTATTTATTAATACAGAAAAAAAAAATTATAAATCAAAGAATAGACTACAGTTTACATATGTCTATATATAAAACAGACACTAGACATGACCATGAAAAAAAATATAGACTATTCATTTTTAAAAAAAATTTAACATTTATTTTTTTAGTAATTGGTTAAAAAAAAGAATAAAATTAATTTTAATAATTTATCTCTTTGGAAAATGTTAAAAAATTTAACATTTCTAAAAAAAATATCACTCCTTTTTATTTTTTTTCCTCTTTCGGTTTTTTTTGTCTTTTATGAGTATAAAGGTAATCAATTTCAGAATATCATCACGTAATATTGTATTAGCCACGATTTGAGATTGATATTAAATGTTTAAAAAATAAATTTAAAATTTTTTTAATTTAATTGATTGATTTTTTTAATTTTTTATAAATTATTGTTTTAAATATGTTTTTTAAAAAATATTTATTTATCTATTTTTTTAAAAATAATTTTTAAAATTTAAAAATTTTAAAAATAAAAAATTTTCTAGAAAAAACGTTTTTCGAGAGGACAATGCCAAACCACCCTAACCAAATCAGGTCCACATCTATGTTTATATATATATAATGCAGCGTTATCGAGGTTTTTAATCATTGCTTAGTGTTAATCTTGTCAGACGGCGCTTAATTGCAAGTTTTGGATTTTGTATACGTGGCTTAAAACCAATGTGTTCGAAACTTTAATTGGATTTTATATTTAATTACTTAGGATTAGGTATATAGGTCGCAAACGCCAAACCCTAAGAGTCTGTGCTTATGGGAAATGCTTCAATGAGAAAGGGAATCCATATCTTTTCTTTTAATGGATTCTTCCTCCACTGTCATTAATAATTTGTAGATTATGAAGAACCTCTGAAAACATGTTTGCCTATCATTAGAGTGAAGCATATTTGTTATTGTATCATTTTAATTTTTCATAATTATGGAATATCTTTCTTATATCATTTTTTTTAAATTGTGAAATAAACTCACTAGTAAGAGCTTGTAGAAGTCAAATAGTAATTATGTAAAAGACGATGTATATTTAGTTCAAAGATTTGGGATGGTTGTTGAACAAGACACTATTAAAATTAATTTCAGTATGTAATTCTAATTAACTAGCTAATAATATTTACGGTTTGATAAAAAAATAATAATTTGACACAACTTATAAGTATTTTATACCCAAAAAACCCTTTCAAATTTGTTTGATAACCGATTTCAATCAGAATCATTTTTAATTTTTAATTTTTTTTATGACGGATCATTAATTATATTTTATATGATTCTATCATAACCTAACAACTAAAATTGTTGGTCCAGCCATTAATTCAAGTACCTTATCAATGCTGCATTCATTAGTGTCATTTTTATGTTCAGTAATAGAACTAAGTTATTAGTTCAGGTGTCCTAAGAAACATCTTAAATGGCAAGACAAATAGAATAATCAGGGTCCATTCCTCTTTCATCGTTCAACAATAAAGTTAGTCACGAATTCAAACTTCACATGCTCTGTTCACCCACATCCCCATTACTCAACCGGTGGAGACCAATTTAGGGGTGTACATATGCTCGGTTCGGTTTTAAACAGAACTGGCATATATATAGGATAACAAAACAAAACCAAATTTAATTTAGAACTGTGAACTGAAATATTACAGTTGAGTTTCTGTTGAATCAATTTTATAAATTAATTAAATAAGTATTATAAATTAAAATTATTACCACATTTTATCTTTTATTTATAATAGATTAAAATCAATTACCTTAACTTTATGAATTAATATATATAAATTGTAATGAATTAACATAACTTTATCAATTACTATAAATTAAAATAAAATAATATAAATTATGATAAAGTGTTACAACTCATTATTTTATCAACTACTATAGTTATTATAAATTAAAATAAATTATCATCACTTTATAAATTATAATAAACTAAAATAAATTTTCACAACTTTGTAAATTAGAATAAATTAAAATAAATTATCATAAATTAAAATTAGTTAATATAAATTAGAATAAATTGCATCATAAATTAAAATTAATTACTATAAACTATTATTTAATTTCTTTTATCCGAAAACTATAATCAATCATTATAAAAATTAAAATTTTTGGTTAGTTTGGTTTAATTGGTTTTTCAATATTTTCAATAGAACTGAACTAAATAAATTAAAATTTCTATATACAATCGAACTGAATAAATTTTGATTTATTTGATTTAAGTTTTTATTTTAGTTCGGTTTTGTACAACACTAAACGAATTTATACTCGGTTGAGGAACACACTGGGCCAGGGACTTAAGGCTGCAAATTATTGTTGGCTTTTTTATTTGGTAGATTTTGTCCTCCTATTTTAGGCCCAATGGCTTGTTTGGGTTTGATTTCTTGGCCCATAATCAAACCAATCAATATTCCTAATATTTTTTACGGTTGAAATTCAGGGACTTGCTCTGTTTGGATCCATCTTCTCGATTAAGCAAAACCAATCAATATTTCGCGGGTAAATTACGAAAGATCCAATCACCGGCCACCAGCCTCCAGCCACCAGCCTCACCCACCTTTCATTTCTCTTTCAGAAATTTCGCTGTTCTTGTACTTTCCATGTCTTTGTCTTATCTCTTTGCTCCTCACTCAGAACTCGGAAGAAAGAAAGAAAGTTGAATAAATAAGAGAGTTCCAATTCCACTCTCTAACACTGATCAATTCCTCAAATGAACACCACCAATCTGAATCTGCACATACCGCCTCCCACTAACCTCCTTGTCACCATAAATCCTTTCCAAATCCGTCAATTTCGCTTCTACAGACGGCGTCGTATCAAACTGATTGCCACCAGACACCTCACCGTTTCCTGCCAACTCCTAGATCCCTTCCAGAGCTTTCTCTCGCAATTCCCTTCCTCGAATTCCCTCGATTTTCTAGCTCCCGCTCTTGGCCTCGCCTCCGGCTTAACGCTTTTTCTCTCACAGTTTAAGTCCCGTAAATTCTATAGTGTTTCAGATATTGGTGAATGGATTCTGTTCACTAGTCCTACTCCGTTCAACCGCTTTGTGTTTCTGCGTTGTCCTTCGATATCTTTTGAAGGGAGCGAGTTACTGGAGGATGTGAACGAGAGGTTGGTGGAAGTGGATAGGCATTTTGTGCGGCTCAACAGTGGGAGGATTCAGGTGAAAGAGAGCGGCTTTGGTGGGTTGGAGGAGCAATTGGTATACCAGAGAGTTTGTGTGAGTACTGACGACGGCGGTGTTATTTCACTTGATTGGCCGGCGAATTTGGACTTGACGGAGGAGCATGGATTGGATACTACTCTGTTGCTTGTGCCGGGGACGGCTGAGGGGAGCATGGGTGAGAATGTTCGGTCTTTTGTGTGTGAAGCACTTAAACACGGATTTTTCCCTGTTGTTATGAATCCTAGAGGATGTGCCGGATCACCACTAACTACTGCGCGGTATGTGATACTTTCTCGTTATGTTCTGCTACGCTATGCAATTTTACCTGTGTTTTTGAATGCATAGCTTGTTGTGCTAGTCATCTGTATGATTTATGAGTGACTCTATTTTTTGCTCAGTTTAATTTTACTGAAGTTCAGTCCTAAACTAGTTTGGGTTGGCACTTGATCGCATCAATTTTTTTTCTATTCAGCTATATTTAAGTTAAGCTCTCTACTAGCTGCTTTTACGTAGAAAAACATGATGGAAAAATGCATTGAACTAGGATTGTAAAACCAAGAAGCACACTGAAGATGAGCTTTTTGTTCTTGAAGAGACACTGGAGTACACATTTTATGACTTTGATCATTATTTATTTTCTGAAAAGCTCATTATTGAGTACCATATGAATCTTGGATTGTCACACCAATCCATAATTGGCTGGTTGAAGAGTTAGACCATATTTATATCCATATCCTCCCTCAGGGATCCTGGTAGTAAGGAGGATCAGCGTTTAGGTAATCGCTATTATGATGATATGGAGGGACATCCATATAAGAACAAAATATACTGTAAGTTATTGGATGAGTAGATTGTCTATGCTTAGTTGGTTTTGAGTTTCTATTGCAAGAAGTTGGTAGTAGGGCTTCTTAACTATTTCATTTATGTAGGTTATTTACAGCTGCTGACAGCGATGATATCTGCACAGCTATACAGTTCATCAATAAGGCAAGGCCATGGACATCGCTGATGGGCATTGGTTGGGGATATGGTGCGAACATGCTGACTAAATATCTGGCAGAAGTTGGAGAGAGAACACCTCTTACAGCCGCTGCATGCATTAATAATCCATTTGATTTAGAAGAGGCCACAAGGTGCTTTCCTTTTCGCACTGCTTTGGATCAGAAACTCACTGGTGGACTGATAGATATCCTGCGATGTAATAAGGTTGATAATTCTTTGAATATTTATTGATTTAAAATGCAAAGGCTTTATATCTCTGATTGTAAGAATAGCATACTTGGCAATTTTGGAGATAATGATTCATGATATGGCAAATTACTCGTTGCAGCTGTTCAATATGCATTTATCAATTTATTGTAGCAAGTACACTTAATACCTGACAAACTCTGTAGGAACTATTTCAAGGGAGAGCAAAAGGTTTTAATGTGGAAAAGGCTTTAATGGCAAAATCTGTTCGTGATTTTGAAGAAGCAATATCGATGGTATCTTATGGTTTTGAGGAAATAGAAGACTTCTATTCAAATTCTAGCACACGAGGTGTGGTTGGGAATGTGAAGATTCCTGTTCTCTTTATTCAGGTACATATTTTGAACTTTTAATACTTTATTGCTTTGGATTCTGCATGTGATTGATCTTTTACTATATGTTTAAACATCTGATTTCTCTTTTATCTCAAAATTTCAGAATGATGATGGGACAGTGCCGTTATTTTCTACCCCGCGTAGTTTGATTGCAGAAAATCCATTTACAAGTCTCCTTTTATGCTCCTGTGTGCCGTCTAGTATTATTGCTAGTGGCAGAGCTGCTTTATCATGGTGCCAGAATCTTACAATTGAGGTGATGAATTTTAGAAATTACCTCATGGAATGAAATTGATCACTATGTATCTTTCAGTTATAGTTATTTGAACTGATACACATTTATTATGATAAGATTATGCCTATTTTAAAGAATTCAAGCTGAGGATTCTTTTTCCACTAAATTTTTTTGTATTGAGTTTAGAACTTTAACTGAATTTTTAAGATGTGATAAGCATTTTGAGTTCCTTTTAGCTGTAAATTATAATGTTCTTAATTGGTAATACATCTGAATGAATACATATCTATATGCACTTAATATCTTTTTCTTGAATTGTTAGTTGGGCTAGTAATGTCTTGAATTCGTCAACATGGATTGCTGAAATAAAAATTTTCCTCTTCTTTGGTTGAATTGGAATTCTACTTTTCAACTTGCAAGTGATATGCTGACTAGTTTGCATATGGTGCTTGCAGTGGCTCTCAGCTGTGGAGCTTGGGCTTTTGAAGGGTCGTCATCCTCTTCTTAAAGATATAGATGTTACCTTCAATCCTTCAAAAGGTTTAACTCTAGTGGATGGCAGAACTGCTAAACCTGTCAAAATTGATAAGTTCTTTGATCTTACTTTGATTAATGCTAATGGCTATGCCATAGATCCTCTAAAAGGAGTGCTCGACAAGAAGAACACTGCTGTCCAATCAAGAACCAAACGGCATTCACAAGGAATGGAACTTGAAGACGGATTGCAGGAAGTGGAGAATGGTGCATTACAGCAGTCTAGCACTGTTGATGCGGAATTGCTCAAAGAGGAGGTTGCTGGTCATATAGATACTGAAACTGGTCAAGTGCTACAGACAGCGCAAGTGATCATGAATATGCTTGATGTTACCATGCCTGGTATTCTGGAAGAAGGAAAGAAGAAGAAGGTAATATTAAGAGTTGCAATTTTTCATTCATTTGTCATATTATAGTTATGCCATCTATCATGCTGTTTTTCTAGAGCACTGATTTCACTGATTGTCCTTTTCATCTCTATGTCTGGATGAGTATAGAAATGATAATTTGCTTGTGGAAGCTGATTATTATTTTCTATTTCTTTTACAATCTATGTTAGGTGAGGACTGAAGTTTGCATGCTTTTTTTGTCTTAAATATTTGCTGTAAATTGGATGAGGGTATTTCTTCTTATTTCTGTAATGAAATCCTTTTTGTTATTGCCAGGCAATAATATCCTTGTTATGGAAAGTTTTTGATCCTTAGGGTTCTCTTCTTCTTCTTCTTCTTCTTTTACTTTTATTATTTTCTATGATGCTACTATATATTGTAAGATGGCTCACTGTGAGACATGCACAGTTTATGCCCAGTGATAATAAAGATTAGAGCTGCTTATGTATCTTAAGAAGAAAATAAGTAACAAAAAATCGGTGGCCAGCTTAGCTATATATGACTATAGTTGATTAGTATTTTATAGGAGAATCGTTGCCACAAAACCATGTGTTAGCTGCTTATGTATCTTAAGAAGAAAATAAGTAACAAAAAATTGGTGGCCAGCTTAGCTATATATGACTATAGTTGATTAGTATTTTATAGGAGAAGTGTTGCCACAAAACCATGTACTAGCTATTTGATTGTGAATGTAACGTCTTTGCAATCTATTATATTCCTTTTTTTTTTTTGCAAATGTTGTCAGGAGCAGTTACTCTTGTTAAATTGCTCCTAGCATATTTTTTGGGCTTACCTTCGTAAAGTACCTTGATTTAATTCCTATGTGAAAGTCACCCAGTGTTTTATGTTCAGGTGTTGACTGCTGTGGGTCAAGGAGAGACACTTATGAAAGCTTTGCAAGATGCTGTTCCAGAAGATGTTCGTGGAAAGCTTACAAGTGCAGTATCTGGAATTCTTCATGCCCAACATGCAAATGTAAAACTTGATGGACTTCTTGACATTAGTAAATTTCCTGCTATGCCATCAGGTTTTAGATCAAAGATCCAGGAAGGAGCACCAAATGCTGAAGGTACACCTAAAGATCCTCATTCCTCAGCTGAGATAAAAAAGGCTGATGATTTGATCGATGGCTCTGATAACAATCAGCCTGTGTCAGACAAGGCCGTTGCCGAGCAGGAAGCAGAGCTTCATTCTTCAGAAAATTCATATAAATCTAGCGATTTAGGTCAGTCTCAAACACTGATGAGTCAACAAGGTGATACTTTTGGTTCAGATAGCAAGGGCACTCATGGTTCAGGTAATAATCATGAAAGTGGAGAGCTCATTAAAGAAAAAGCTGCTTTATCTTCTGACAGTGATGAAAAGGGATTAGAAAGCAGTATTAAGTCAAATGTTACCATGCACACAGAAAAAGTAGGTGGCACCGAGGGAACATTAGTAGATGAGCACAAAGTGGACCAGGATGGTGGAACACCTCAGCCAGAAATGAAAAGGGAGAGTAATAACCAGAAAACTGAAGAGAAAAACACAAGTTTATCAGCTGATCAAAGTAAGACTGTATTGGGCAATATAGCTGAAGAATCATCTTCAGTTGCAGAGTCCTCCATTGAGTCCCAACCAATGGAAAGGGATGGTAATGATAATCAAAAAAGGGATAACAAAACAGTACAGCCAGTTCCAGATCAAAATAATCCCAGCACATCTGATTCTAACCCCCCTACATTCAGTGTTGCTCAGGCATTGGATGCCTTGACAGGAATGGATGATTCTACCCAAGTGGCCGTTAATAGCGTATTTGGTGTTATAGAAGACATGATTACGCAGTTGGAAGAGGGAAATGACCATGAAGAAAAAACCCAGGATCAAGATGATATTGAAGATGTGAAAAAGGATACTACATCTGAGAAAGAACCAGCCGCTAACGAACACTTACTAAAATTGAATTTTGAGAATGATGTGGGCATGCAGTCTGAAAATTTACAGGAACCTCCAGTGGATGAGCACGAAATAAATGGTGCCAACCCGCAGAATGTTGTGACCACTGGATGGGTAGAGAAGGAACCTGCAGAGAATTTCATTTTGTATGGTGAGAATGTCACTTGTGATTCTCAGAGTGCTACTTCCAGTAGCTATAAATATGTGGAAGAAATAAAGAAGAATGAAGTAACTGGTGGAATTTATGAGGCTGATTATGCTGATAGACATGCAAATAGCATTCCATTGTGCATAACCGCAAATCCAAATAGAGACTATTTGCAGAATGAATACCTCCACAGGTCTCTTCTCTCAAAGATGCCAAAGAGCAAACCACTTGATTTAGATACAACTACTGCTCTATTGTTTGATTATTACCCAGAGGATGGTCAATGGAAGCTCCTGGAGCAACCAGGAATTGTTGGAGACTCTATACATGATGTTGCAGCCTGTAATGGTGTTTACATAAAGAGTCAGATTCATTCCCCTGTAGACGTAAATGATTCAGACACTTTTATAGAACCATCTTATGTAGTTCTAGATACTGAAAAACAACAGGAATCTTTTGGAGAACAGAGAAGAGTGGAAAATCTTCATGATAATGTTGAAAATGATAATAATAGATTAGAGGTTATGAAATTTGTCAAAAATATTATATTTGACACCTTGAGGGTTGAAATTGATCGCAAGGTAAGTGAAGATGACATGAAAGAAATTAAATCCCATCTTGCTAATGATCTTGAGCAAGTGGCAAATGCTGTATCTTGGGCCATTGGACATGATAATGATACATTATGCTTGATAGTTGAGAACTTTAGTACTGACAATACTGCTGAAAAAGTTGGTACTATTCAAGGAGAGTGCATAGTAAGGGCCATATCTTCTGCTGTTCTTGGCACAAGTTATCTGAGAAGTGTGTTGCCAGTTGGCGTTGTTGTAGGCTCTAGCTTAGCTGCTCTGAGAAAATATTTTGATGTAGGTACTGGGCATGATAATGGCCTGACATTCAATGACCAAACAAAAATATATGGGGAAGAATATGTAGGTAAGTCCAGCATGAAGGAAGGTGAAGAAGATCTAGATAAGTCCAGTATGAAGGAGGGTGAGCACAAGCTTACTATCAGAACCAATCAAACTACCAGTATAAATAGTAGGAGGAGTGCAGAGGTAGAAGAAGCTGAAATGAAAAATAAGAGCAATGATGGAGTCATGGTTGGTGCTGTTACAGTTGCCCTGGGAGCATCTGCTTTGCTGGTACAGCAACAGGTACTAATAACTCTATTTAGATGCTTTATATAATTTTCTTGAGTTATAATTAAGCTACCTCTTTGTAATTCCAAAATGGAATCTCATGCAAGGGTGATACTCATGATCTCCTTTTTAAAATGTATGTCTTTGTTCATTTGCTACTTGAAATTTGCCTCCAGGTTTTTCTTCACGTGCATGTAAGTATGACCATCCAGTCAGCTCGTATGCATGAATATGTTAATGATAAGCTAATAAATTAATAAATCACAATGCACAACAATGGCATATCCATGTATATCAATTTTGTTAATTTTTTGTTCTGTGTTTGTAAGTTTCTATAATTTAGTCACATGCATATCTCTCTAATTATACAAAAGTCAAAACATGTGATAATGATACACTGAAAATGATCAAACCTTAATGTTGAAAAGATATATTATATGGGAACAGGACTATTTAAAAAGCATCGACTGTTTCAACTTCAACAATTTACTTACAAATTGATGTGCTTGTGTCTCTCTATGGTTGCACATGTTTACTCACTGCCCCAATCAACCAATGGGTTGCATGAACCTCCCTTGCACCATAGAGGTGTCTTTAGCTCATTTTGAACCAAACTGTTAGAATTGGCTTCTGGATTGAGAACAAAATTCTGAAATCATCTCCTACATGGACCGAAAAACACAGTTATCCTTCTGAATGTTTATTCTTTGCTCACATGCATAGCTTCTTCGCTAAAAGTAAGTTTGTAGCCATGCTTGTTAATTTTTCATTTCTTCTTTTTCGTTTTTGGTTTTCTTTCGTATATGTCTCTGCTTCTTGTTCTTATTGGTGCATATAACTATGAAGGATCCAAACCAAGACATAGAAACAATAGAAGGTTCATCAAAGACTTTCAAGGAGAATAATCATGAGAAGGCAGTTGACAAGGTTGACGAGGCAGTTTCTGACAAAACCCAGAATAATGTGGTTGCCAGCTTTGCTGAGAAAGCAATGTCAGTTGCTGGTCCAGTGGTCCCTACAAAGGAAGATGGTGAAGTGGATCAAGAAAGGTATAATATATATCTGTGTATATTTGTAACGTATATGAACCTGCTTGGTATATATTTTGCATACATGAAAGATGTATTTGCCTTCCCATATGAACAGGCTGGTTGCTATGTTAGCAGACTTAGGACAAAAGGGTGGCTTGCTGAGGCTGGTTGGTAAAGTTGCTTTACTTTGGGGTGGCATACGTGGTGCTGTAAGTCTGACTGACAGGCTTATCTCATTTCTGCATATGGCCGAGCGCCCCTTGTACCAGAGGTAAGCTAATCTCCTGAGTGTTTCCCCATGAACCTTCCCCCCCTCCCCCTTTTTCCTTTCTTTTTTTTTGTTTTGCCTTCATCCTGCCTTTTGTCTGTCGATATAATTAGTTTGATAATTGAGTGTAAGAGATCAGAAAATGTGAAGTAAAGCTTATCTGGAAAGCTCTGCAAAATACGCGATCTGTCTGTAGAAGAGGAAATAATTGGCAGAAATTTTGTTGGTAGTCATTGTAATGGCAAGCTTTAATCCATCATTTAGCTAGCCATCTCACTGTATATGAATAGTTTTCTCTGGTTATCAGGTTATTCGAATTTACATGCATGCTGATTTTTATTAATTTGGCACAGCTATTTGACTTGTACTACCAGTAAATGATTTACTGTTGACAATTTCTTGCACCATTTTTTTTTCAAGACTTTTGTTTGAATCATAGCATAGCTGGCCACTCTTAATTTTATGTTCATCTTGAGCATATAATCTAATTGAGAATCAAACCTTATTTTTTAAATTGAATCAAGTCATGAGAAAGGTACAAATTCTAAGATCAATTAAGAACACCATCTACATATGAATTGAACAACTCAAAATATGACAATGATTCTGACAGCAATGTTACTTGGGCCATCCCCCATTTATTATTGTTAATTTGCTCCTTATTTTCTTTTAATATGTTATTGCGACTATACCTGCTTCAGTAGCAGTGTAAGCTCCATCGTAATTCTTGTTGTGGATCTGACCCATCTTTGTGTTCACCCATAGCAAGTGCTCCATTTTCTTTTCATTCACCTCTTTAGAGTTGTTTTAATGCATCCAAATGCTCAAGATAAAAGGTTTAATAAAGCTAATGTTGCTTGTTTCTGTTGAGATATCATCTTAGTAATTATGTGCATGATCCTAGGCTAGAAATCTGTGAATATATTGGTTGTAAATATATGATTTTCCTTCCTTCTTTGTATTTGATTTTTATTCCTATTTTGTATTCTACATTTAGTATATATACCCATTTGCTTGAGAGAATAATCAAGCTGACTTTTTCAGTCTTCAGCCTCTCTCTCTTCTTCCTCTTCTTCTTTAATTTTACAGTTTCTTCATTTGACAAATATCAATTCGTTGTTTACACTTTGGTTCTCTTGTTTGCTTGTTCTTAGTTTTAGAATTTACTGATAAGCATGAGTAACATAGACTGATGAAAAAAAAAAGGCACCCTTCTTGAGAAGTTCTGGAATTCTGTTTGAGCTAAGCACATAAATGAGATGGTTGTTATTTGGATTTTTTTTCTTTCAGCTGAGTTCGTGTGGTTGGAATCTGTGATACGGATGTTATGTTATTGCTACCCCACTGCTAATATGGTGCCTGTCCCAATGGACTCTACCATACAATTAGTATCTATGCCCCAAGTGTATTGACATTCAAGCCACTTCTATAATAGAAGAAGCACAGGATCTACTAGTTAGCACGTGCAGCCTAATAAATATTCTTTAGTTTAATGCTTAATTGAGTTCCTTTTAGATGGTAAGGTACCTATATTGTTGAGAACTGAAGTTGCTGGTTTGTTACATATAACAGTTGCATCCTATTGTATACAATAATGATAAGAAAATATAAGGAAACTTGAAAAAGCTTTGTAGAAACCCTTTTATATTCTCTTTAACTTTTTATTCATGTACTTGGAAGTTTAATGACCTTTTGAACATGCAGAACTTTGATTATGTTGCATGTATTGCAGTTTGTGATCCCGTATTGTGTTCAGATCATATGAGTCAATGATCGCACATGTAAACATTATTTATTTTTTATCATCTGGTTTATGGACAGTATGGTTTTAATTGTTTTAGCTAAAAAAGGAAGTAGTATAAAGGAGCTGAGATTATTTTCAAAATTCCCTTCTTTTTTCCTGTTCTGACGCTTGAAAAGGCAAATTTGTTACAAGTGTGATAAGTCTCTGTTTCCTTTATTACACCTGTTAAGTTAGTATCTAAAATATTGACTGAATCTCTTTCCATCCTTGTTTCTTCAATAAGGATTATTGGGTTTTTCAGCATGGTGCTTGTTTTATGGTCGCCGATTGTTGTTCCATTTATTCCAACACTTGTGCAGAGTTGGACAACAAATAATCCTTCAAGATTTGCTCAGCTTGTTAGCATTGTTGGACTTTATACGGCTGTTATGATACTTGTGATGCTATGGGGCAGAAGAATTCGTGGGTATGAAGATCCATTGGAAGAATATGGATTGGATTTGTTAAAATTGCCCAAGGTATGGTTGTAGGCTAAGTTTCATAGTTTTATACTTCTAGATGAGCTTAAGACAGAAATTTGGTTTTGTCGGCATGGAAAATTTTGCCTTGGAATGTAGACACTTTGATTATCATAGGTGCGTTGATGTACTTTGATTGCAGATTTCTCTTAATTTATTCTCTCCTTGGTCAAGTTTGAGTCTCAAAAATGGATGATATTTTTAGGTGCCATTTAGATTAAACAAAACAAAATATAATGTTGTTCCCGCTGCTTGCAGATTCAAAATCTTTTTATCAGCTTGATTGGAGGAGTCATGCTTGTTTTATCAATACAATCCATAAATGCTTTGTTGGGACTTGTGAGTTTCTCTTGGCCATCAAGACTTCCTGTATCTTCTTTAGATGGCATGGCAAATATCAAAGCATGTTGGCAAGTTATTATACTGGCTGGTCGAGGAATCATAACAGCAACGGGTGTTGTGCTTGTTGAAGAACTGCTTTTTAGGGCATGGTTGCCTGAAGAAATTGCCAACGATCTTGGTTATCATCAAGGAATTATCATTTCGGGTCTAGTATTTTCACTCACCCAGAGGTAATTTGCTCATTTACCAAGTTGTAACATCACAAAGCTTCTTCCTAGTTCAGTGCCGTTTTTCTTTTGTTTTGCTTGATGGATATTGCGGAGGCGTATTCTTTGATTCTTCCATTGCTTTTTGCTTTTTCTTAACATCATTCTGGTTGATTAAAATAATACCATATTACTTATTTGGTCCTTATAAATTATGGTAAATGCAGCAGATGAATTTGTGTTTCCCACTCTAGTTGTCACTGACGGTCATAATACGATGCTCGTTTATTCAATTGTTTTTCAGGTCTCTATGGGCAGTACCGGGGCTTTGGCTTTTATCTTTGGCTCTCGCAGGGTTTCGACAAAGAAATCAAGGCAGTCTTTCCATACCAATTGGGTTGCGTGCAGGGATCATGGCTTCGAGTTTTATTTTGCAATCAGGTGGCTTTTTGACCTATAAACTTGATTACCCTATTTGGATAACTGGTACTCATCCATTCCAACCCTTCAGTGGAGTAGTTGGTCTTGCATTCTGTTCATTATTGGCAATAATTCTATACCCAAGGCAGCCTTTACAAAAAAAGAATAAATGAAATAGGACCATTAAGGAATAAACAAAGAAATTGTTGCTTAACAGTGATTTTAGGATGATGCAGTTAGAATGGCTTGGTAGCTTTGTGTTAGTATGCACTCTTAAGCTTGCTATTATTAGAATATTGTGTCGGAGACAAAAAAAAAAAGATGATGCATAAGCTCGTAAAGAAATTACACAAAAATAACAAGAATCGGAAAATAAGCAGAAAGCCAAGTCTTGGTGTACAGTTGTAAGCAGAAGGCAGAGTCTTGGTATACAGTTGGTATAAATCTCAAAGGTAGAGGATAGAACAATTTTGCAATTAGGGAAGCAGGGTTGTATGTATAAGTTTTTACATTCTCTCACCGTATAAAAATATGCGATCATTTTGATTTATTTCTGTGCCAGTCTCCCTTATACATAGACTTGAAAGTAGAAAGCCTTTAAATGTAACCTAATGAGATTTTGATAATATATTTATGTTAAGTTTAAGTACTATTTCGTTACAGATTGAAATTTGATAACTAAAGTATTACAAACATTAAAGTTCAAGGGCCATAGATGCAATTTACCTAATAAATATGATATACTGGCAATTTGTTATAATCCGAATATGCATATTCTTATGCTCTTATAACGTAATTTCAGATTCCATTTATAATTTCTCTGTAACTAATTTACCTGCCAAATATGAAAAATAATACTTTAATTGTTCAAATAAATAAGATATATTGGCATTTTGTTTCATTTCTGAATATGAATACCGTAATTGTATTTTTTTCTCTTGCATAGAGCAAACATAAATATTTTAACAGTCAATTGATTTTTTTTTTTTTTTTCTAAAAATAGTTTACCAACCAAATCTGAATATATAATTAGGATAATTTCTGAAATCCTAATGCCCGCCCCTCCCAGAAAGAAAGAAGTAAATCGACAAGAAAGAGATGTTTATCTCATCATCTGATTTGATTAATTTGCTTGTTTGTGTCATTGGCAATTTTAGCAATAAGCCCTTCATTTTCTACTTAGGATGTGAAGATTTCAAAAGACAAGCTGATAGAAATTTGCTCACAGAGCGAAGTGCCTGCCTTTTGTTTCCAATTTCTGAAATCAATTCCTGAAATATCCAAAGTTTGATTTTTGTAATCTTTATGAAACCGTATTTAATTTGACACAAACTAGAGGACCTGAGACTGATGCAATAATTCAATCATTAGGCAATCAAACCACTGGTAATGAAATTAAGATGCTCAACGCGTTTACTACTTTTCCAGATCACGAATAATGATCTTTATGATGTAATTAGAGCCATTAAGTTCGGTGACTTTAATGAATGAGGTAAGTCTTGAATCAACAAATTCCAGGACTCAATCTGATCTTCACTCGTTTAAAAGATTCATGAATTTAGAATCACATGCTTTGTTATTGGTAACATCACTGATTATTTGCATAGAAAAGGTTACATTTAATTCCATGTATTATCAACTAAAAAAGAATCAATAATAATAATAATAATAATTCATATTTTTCTCTCGATTTATCTTTTTTTTAATATAATTAATTTGTTTGAATTGACATGAAAAGAAGAAATGGTCTTTTATCATACATCAGCTTCACAGTAAAGGTGCAAGGATGAAAATGGGATTGTTCAAGTGAGGATTGATGTGGCACATAGGCAATACCCTAATCTTATAAAAAAAATTTATAGTCCAAGTAATTATAATTTCTTCGCATGTATAATTATTAATTAGGAAAGTAATAAATAAGATACTTTGCAATTTTTTTTTATCAAAATGAAATATTTTGTCAATTTGTTAATCAATTCTGAATATGCTATGCATATTTGTTTTTTCTTAGCAGACAAATAATTTCAGATTCTATTCATATTTTTTTCTAAAAATTATATGCTTTACCTACCAAATCTGAAAAATAATATTTCATTTTCCGAGATGTCTATATAATTAAGATAATATTTAAAGTCTTAATACGAAAGAAGAAGAAGAAGAAGTACACAAGAAAGAAATGGATATGTCATCATCAAATAGTTTGATGATTAATTTGCTAATTTATGTTTCATTGACAATTCTTGTAATTCACCCTTCTTCTGCTACTTTGGATGAGTAACTTGGACATAATAATAATAATAACTGGTTCGGTGGAGGATTTGCAAATCTGCTTCTTGTGAATTCACTATAGCGCTGATGAATTTGTTGAGCATTTATTTTTTGATTGTTATTATTCTGAGATTATTAGGAAAAATGTGCTTTTTACTTGTGGTATTCACAGAAACTTTCTTATTTGGAGAAGAGAGATAGTTGGTTTACTAATAATGCAAAAGGAAAAAGTCTTCTTTCTCCATTTAGGAAAGTTGTTTTTTTAAATTACGATCTGACAGAAAAGAAATTTTTTGATTTTTCAACTGGAAAAATTAGATGAATGTACTGAATATAGAAGAGTTATGAATTTTGATATGCATAGATTTGATTATTTTCAAACTTGCAATAATATTGTGCCTAGATGGTGATGGTGTAGGGTAGTTGTTTTCTTTTGTTGCTACTTATTTTGTATTGCCAAATAATAAAAGCTCTTTGAATTTTTTGCAAAATAATAATAATAATAACCAAAAATTCAATTTAATCTCTTTATACTTTCTGGTCCGGTTGCTGTATTTAGTAAGTGCATTTTGTTGGAATTGACATGAAAACAAAAATAATAAATTTCATCCGAAACATATATAGCTTCGCATGCAAATGTTTAAAACTGAAATGAGGCTTTTTTTTCAAGTGATGATTGACATAAAATTCAAGGAAGACCCTTATCCAAAGTTTTTTCTATTTATTTAATGTTATTATTCTTTTCAATTAATAGGTTAGCTCTTCAAAGTTCAAACTTTTAATATGTCTATATATATAATATTTAACATGGTTATTTTAAAATATTATTAATCGGTGAAGAGAGAAAGTAAAATAATAATAATCATAATTATTTATTTTTAAATTTTCTCTTTTGTCAGTGATCAATAATATAATAAATATTAAATACCCACTTAAAAAATGATTGTCACTAACATTACAAGTATTGCTCTTTCTAGACTATTGAATATCTATGGCTTATGTATAAAAATTAAAAACAGTGCCAATGGGATATAATCACTAAAGACATATTAAAAGTTTTTGCTCTCTCAAAGTCATTAAACAATATCAGAGCAGCAAGATTAGAGCAAATTATGGTGTTGCTCTCTGATTTAATTCTTCAACAATATCAAAACAAGACTTCTCTTAGCGTGGCTCTCGTAAACTGGGAGAGTACGGGGTGATAAAATGCTTATGATCCGACCTCAATCTCTGCTTTTTAAACCTAATTTCTGTTGTTATTTTCCTCCAAGTCGAAGCTATTAGTCTGGATTTGAGTCTACTGCCCTAATTACCTGGTAGCCAGTGTCTTCTGCTTTTTGTTATCAGTTCTATAGTTGTTTTTTCCCCTGCGAGAAAAGAAATTCAGTGTTGCAGGTGCTTAAAAAGGGACAACTTTATGATTTCTATCTTTTGCTTAAAAAATGTGAAACTTGAATAACCAAACTCTAAATCGAATTCAATTCTACTTTAAAAAAAAAAATGGAATTCAATTCCTAATTATATAATTGAATTCACAGTTTACATCAGTAAAATTTTCCATTAACATGTAATCACAGCAACCTAAGATGATTCATAAAGAACCAGTAAATATATGAAATCCTGTGGTCTCTAACCATTCATTCACTTTGCTTAAGAATTCCCCCACTGCAAACTGCTTGACAAAGTCTTCACTGCAGTTATTATTGTATCCTCCCCAGTGAACTCTGTGTCTTGTATATGATCCTGGTCCATAGTTCAAATGCTCAATCTATTCCACAGTATCTAAAGTGCTGTAGTTATCCCACTTGCACCATCCTCGTGGATGTATCAGATCCCCTAAATAACTCTTCACCACCATAGTCCTTGAGTAGTTTTCCCCATGGTCTGCCCAAGAATGTCGAAATTTGTCGCCCTTTTGTTGCATTGAGCTCTTCTGCTGCCAAAATCGTGCAGTTTTGCAATGAGAAACCTGTATTCTGATTTGGGTCTCTTCTCCCTTGACCAGTGATCATATTTCGTTGACCTCGGATAGGTTTGCGAACAAGTATCAAACAGTTCTGGAAAATTGCTGCTGCCTTTCCGAAAATTAAATCAATCGTGCCTCGGATTGTACATTCGCGGTAGAATTGGCGAAATGAACGGGCAAAAAGTGTATCCTGATGTGAACTGAAGTTACAACGATAGAAAGCAGCATTAGATGTCACTCTCGCAGAAACTGCTTGGTATTTATGTGAAACTGCTGTCTGGACAATTGTCAAGTCTCTAGCTAGGAATTTGTCCCCTGCTACGGCTGAAAAACAGAATGCAATTCAAATGACTCAGGTACAGGTCTTGAAAGTGAAACTTAATAGCTAAATATCATTCCAAGAATGCATACTTAATGTAGCTGAATCAAATGTTGAAAACCCATCGACAAAGTTTTTAGACCCTGTGATTATGGTATTCGTCATTCCATCTCCTATCAGCATGATGTTAATCTTCTCCCTGGATATTTCTACAGTTTCGTTGTACACACCTGCCTTGATCTTGATCACTTTGGTACCATCTTCACAGCCTCACTAATCAATCGATAATCACCACTCCCATCAGTAGCAACAGTAATGTTAGGCGTTATTGCAGGCTTCCTTTCAATTAAAATCCGATCACTAGATGTCAACCATGCAGGAAACCTATTTCTTGGAATCATTTTAACAAACATATGTTGATCATTAAGTCTTTTATCCTCATTTATGGTTTCCAAATATGTAATAATGGACAAACAATTACTAATCATACGAATTACTGGAATAAACTAGTCTCGAAGCTGTTCTTTGAGACCAGTCTGACGATCAAAATTAGATTGATCCAAATCAGAAAACCCATCAATGCAAGTGTGCTGATTAGTCATGGATGCACTAAGTAATGTCTTGAGATTGGCATATAATAAACGGAGATGAGCTTTGGATGCAGGGAAAGCAAGAAGATAATCCATGGCTTGACTAAGCTCGTAAAGGGTTTGATCTAACATCTCCAGACAATCTTGTAAAGCAATCTTTTCAGGGGAAATCAAATCGTGAAAGGTGAGGAACCTCATCACCTGCATTCTTATGCTAGCTACAGATTTCTCGACAGCATCAATAGTCGTTTCAAGAATATAGTAGAAGGTGGTGCAATTCTTGGAGGAGGGAACGGAGAGAGTAGCGAAGCATAAAAAAGAGTAGACAGTTCTTGTACAGGCACTCTTAACGATAGGATGTGGAGCTGAAATTGCAGGGTCTTCTAATGCTTCTTTTTCTTTTTGAAATAACAGAGTCGTCTCTGAAGAATAAAGAGAGGAGTAACGTTATTAAGGGTAAAGAAGATGGTGAGTATTGCAGTTTTTTGACGAGTTCTTGATGAATTCTGCGAAGGTGATTATGAGTACTTACGAATCTTGATGATGATCGCCATTCTTGCTTTGATGGGTAATCTAGTGCAAAAAGAAGAGTTCTATTGATTACTGGGGGCTAAAAAGACTAACTTCTTTGGTCTCTGTAGCGGACCATTTGGGTTTAAGAACGAAAAATCTTATTCGAGAGTATTAGCCCAATTACGACTGTATTTGTTACTTATGCATAACAAGCAAGCGGATTCTGATTTTATATGTTAAAATTTTGTTTCTCAAAATTCAGGATTATAATTATAATTTCTTTTGGTTGCAACTTGGAGGCATTTAATTAAAAGATACAGAAATCGTAAGTGTTTGTGTGCCAAAGTCAATGTGGAAGAGAATTGCAGAACAGGAAAGGAAAGCACTAAATGGGCATATGACCAAAAAGACACGACCTTTACTGAAATTAATGGGGCTCAACAGCCGACGTTCAAACAATGCCGTAAAAAGTAAAGTAGAGAAAAAAAAAAGAAAAGGAAAAAAAAAAAAAGAAGGGAAAATTAATAATGAAGCAATGGAAAGCTGTAGTCCAATCACAATTGTGAAACGACCATTATTCTTCACAACTTCAAAACTTTCCGCCTCAACCTTCAGAATTCAGAAATACCCCCGACTTGAACCGGCCAGCTTCCCTTCGTACACCTTCCTCTTACTCAACAGTCAATGGAACAGAATCGGCCTAAAATTATATGACAGAGAAGTAATTATTAAGCATTTTTGAAGACTGATAATATAGAAATGCTTCACTCCAAAATGGGGGACAGGAAGGAAAGCTTACCAATTTCCTGTATTTCAAAGCATAGAACATTTCAAGGTAACGCCTGCTCTCGCGACGGTCAAGCTTGGATACATGTTTCCAGAAGCCATACACACCAGTGAGGGTCAATAGCCTCTGAGAGTAGATTTGCCATGTATACCTGCAATCCGAAACAAATAAATTAGAATACAAGTTAACAAATTCATTTCACCCCAGCAGAAAAATAACAATACGATGGAATGAAGTGAGCTTACTTCTCTTGGATACGTTGCATGGCTCCCTGGGAGATCTCTTCCCAGTGGGTGGGATCAGCCTTGCACTTGTCGAAGAAGTCGACAAGGAGCTCCGCGGCCTGCTCACCATGGTAAGGATCAATGTTAAAACCAGATTTTCCGTGTACAATAATCTCAGCAGGGCCACCATTGCAAGTAGCAAAGGTTGGCAATCCACAAGTCATGGCTTCAACAACAGTCAAACCAAAGGCTTCGTATAATGCTGGCTGCACAAAAACGCCCTTTGTGTCACAAATGTATCGGTACAGTTCACCATTCCTAACTCTGTTCATCTGGGAAGAAATCCATCTGAATTGGCCATTCAGATTATATTTCTCGATAAGACCATGCATTTTCTTCATTTCAGCTTGCTCTTCCAGATCTTTAGACTCCTTTCTTCTATCACCACCAACTACAACAAGGTTAGCTAATTCCCGTAGCCTGGAATTCTTTCCATACCACTCCACAAGGCCACTCAAATTCTTAACTCTGTCTAGCCTAGCCATGGTGAATATAATTGGCTTGTTGCGGTCCTTAAGCACACACCTATGGGATAACAAGGAAAAAAAAGGAAAAATTAGTGAATGACAACTATACATAATTTTCTATAATCCAAACGACTGAAAAATTCACATAAAGGTGAAAGCAAGAGCAACTCACAGGTGCTCTTCATTTTCAACAGGGCTGTAGAGAAGCTCCTCAATTTCTGGATGGAAAGCAGTCAACCTACGTTTGTTGTCCCTGTAGGAGAAGTATATGCTCTCATCAGCACCAGGGGAGACAATGTTGAATTTGGGATCGAAGACGTCGATACCATGAACAACTCGGTAGAGACCAGGAAGGGTGAAAGCTGTGTGACTCTCATACTGACCAACTGTGTCCTTACTGAAATGGTAGAAGGAAAACATTATTATATGATAGATTCAACAGATATTTCACAAGAATAAGAATAAAAATAAAGAGACAGACAATCACCTTCCAGCAATTTCTTGGAATGTACTGGTGATGATGAAATCTGTATGATTCATTGCAATGAGATCGGCAGTAAACTGACAGGAGAAGTGGTACTTGTCATCAAACTTCTTCCAGTAAATGTCTGACTCTGGATATTTTGTTTTCTCTAGAGCATGAGCAATGGTACACTGCAAAAGATTGCAAAAGAAAGATGTTTTAGCTGCAATAGTAAGAAACATGTAAGAAAATAACCGTGATTTTGGTCACAATCCTGAAGAGCAAACCTCTGTAACACCTAGTTTATGAGCTAACAAGGAAGCAACAATGTTTCCGTCACTGTAGTTTCCAATGATCAGATCTGGCTTGCCCTGCAACTCCTTGCCAATTTCAGTGGCAACATCCTGAAAAAACAAAGGTAAACATTAAGCCAATATAATGTTGAATGCAACTTTGAAGCGATATTAAGGAAATAATTTGAGTTATTACAACATTCAACCTCAGTGTAAGTCTCTAGGTAGGGCCACACTTCGAATCGTGAGATCCATTTGCGGACAATTCCCTTTTCAGTTCTGAAGGGAATACGGAGGATATCTGAATGCTCAGTTCCAAATACTTTTTCCAGGCGCTGACCGCAAGTGGTTCCAGCTGCATCAGGAAGAAGTCGAGTAATCTGCATAGAAACAGGAAGGTTTCAGTAACAAGATCACAAATCGATCTAAATAAGCATAAACATTAATTCATAAAACTCAAAACAAACTCACAATGAGAATGCGGGGGGTGATATCGAGTCCTTGCTGCTTAATGCGCTGAAGCATTTCAGTCTCCAGGGCACGGACTTGATCCAAGATATAAACAACCTAAAGGAAAGAATTATGCAGACAAATTAGGTTAAAGATTCAATTGAAAGCATCACTAAGAGGTGATGGTACGCTATGCCAGTGAACTAACCTGGCCTCCAGTATCTGGGTAACCCAAAACATTGTCTTGCGCAAAGTATCCATGAGGAGACATAATCACAACATTGAAGACCATAGGAATTCTTCCAAGGAAAGTTTCAAGGGTGCAAGGATCTGGTGCCTCAAGAAGATCCAACAGAAGTCTAATCATCTCAAGAACACGCTCAGAAGTATCACCCCACCCTCTCTCCAGGCCGATCTCCTGGAACTTGTGCTCGAATTGAGAGCAAGGAGTATTGGCTGGCAATGCAACTAGATACTCTTCCGCCTTTCTCAAAACATATTGTAAGGAATTCAAGTTCTGAATTCTGTCATTCAACATCATGTTCTGCACAGCATGTGAAACAGTAAGAAATCACATTTTCACAAGGAAAGATCTAACAAATTCGTTTCAGATCAAGCTTGAAAACCTCAGGATTTAGTTAATAAACAGGGTTTGAAAACTGCCTAATTACAAGTACTAACATGATCCTAACAATTAAAGAGTAACCACACATTGATGTATGGATAAATGCTAAAAATTAGCTGTGTTGGTAATAATACCTTTCCTTTGTGGCAGTGGACCTTGAGAAATTCAAGCAGAGGATGCAAGCTCTCCTTATCATGGAACAATTTTGCTGAAAGGTGACGGTTAAGGAACTCAACACCATTACCAATGTACTTTGAAAGGGTTGGGCGAGGGAAAGATGCATTGAATGGTTCAAAGTCCAACTCAAGCACAAAGTTGCCATTTTGGCTATGAAATTGAGCAACAGCATTAGGATAAAGAAAATAGCAAAAACCAAACTGAAGAATTTGAAAAGCCACTAGTGCCAAAGCTCAAAATTACCTTCCATCAACAAGTTCCTCCTTGAAGTGCAGATATTCGGCAACACGCAACTCCTCAACAACAAGAGCGTGCACATTCACTCTGATGTACTCCCAAACACCAGGCCTTGGGCGCACTGCTAGGGCAACCCAGGGAGGCAAAACAATTGCTTCCTGGAATTACAAAGATCAACAAAGGAAATAAGCTAATGCTCCAAATTTTGATGTATAAACTATAGATCAGCTGAAGATAAGAAGTGAATGTGATCAAAGTTACCTGTGCAGATCTCAGAACTTCACCAAACACACCTTCCAATAGTTTCTTCCTGTTCTCTTCAGGAATTGCTTCAAACTCAGCAATGATATGGTGGTGCTGAAGAATTCCTTTTCCCTTACCTTCAATTCTGCAATACAAATAATCCTAACTTGAGCAATAATTCAACAAACGGCCATAACCCTAAATTAATTCCCCTCAATGATTTCTGTTTTTTTAATAGTTTATGCAAGACTATGATTCTCACCATGATAGATTAGATACATCATTAAGAAGCATGCTATCTTTTTTTTTCTCCTATAATATAAGCAAGATCTCTATCAGAGTCCATGCATGCCACTCAATACTCAAAAATTAGTGAAAAATGATAAGAGAGGATCAAGATCTTGAATGAATTACCTTGTAAGTAAGGCCACAATTTCATTGCGGTTAGCAGCAAGAGTCTCATCCAAACGTTCACGGATGCTGTGAACGCGGGTGATAACACGTTCAGCCATAACTTCTGATCAGAAAATCTCACTCCCGCCTTCAGGAGAAAAATAGAAGCAGATGTAAATTAAGATATAGAAAAATCAACCCAAAAAACTCAGTTTATAAAAACAAATTTGATCACCCTAAAGTCAAATTCCAACAAAAATCATATTGTTCTAGAAGAATAAAAAAAATTCAAAACCTACCACCTCAACAACCACGTTAATATAATAATTGATTAGAGTGTATAGTTGAACTAAGATCACTGTCTCAAATAATGCTGCACAGAATTGTTTAAGATCTAATGATCAGTGATAATATGGCTCAACAATTTAGTAAGCATGCCCAGCAGAACCAGAACCTTGTATAATTATCAAATTTTCAGATAAAAATCCACCATAAATAATGGTTGTTTTTAAGACATCTGTGGATAACAGCAGGAAAACCTACTTTTTAAATAAAAATGTATTCTTTTAAAAAGGAAGAAGAAAAAACTGCTTTTTATTGACCAAAAGGATAGAGTTTCTTGCAACAAGAATAAAGCAGAGCAAAGAAAATAATTTTCAAAGACAAAATGAGCAGGAACCATAAAGGAAGATACGCAGAAAATTCCCAATAAAAATATTAAAAATTTTGACCGATTGAAAATGGATTAGAGTTGGAAGAAAGAAAATTTCAAACTAAACTTCCCCACCATTTTCCAGTTGAAAAAGGACTTTACCTTTCAAAAACAGAAGAGTTATATATTTTCCATGTATAAAAAGTGCACAAAGACGGAAATTAAAAAAAAAAAAAAAAGAAAAAAGAGTATGATAACATTATAAGGTGTTCATTATCATGATATGATCCTTAGGTTTCATCAGAGATCACACAGTCCGTTACACGTAAATCAAAATCTTGAAGGGTACTAGTTTGGAGTTTAGAATTCCATGATCTGCGTAATTTTCTATATGCCAGCCTAAACAGGTTACTTAAAACCAAGATTCTGATCAGGAAAACTAAACTATTAGTAGATCTCCATAGCCTTGTACAGGCAAACTGAAGCAGATCACTCCGAACCCAAATCCCAAAACCCTATGAAAATATAATAAACAAAGAGAAAGAAGCTAAAGAAAGAGAGAATAAACTAACCAAACGCAAAAAAATAAGGGGAATAGAGAAGGAATACACAATGAAGTGGGTGATTGAAAGAGTGGAGTTTGAGAAAATTTATAGAGAAAGCCTGCAACAAGGGGGAATTAAAAAAGGTAAAAATGTAACAACTTTGAATTAAAAAATAATAATAACAATAATAATTTAACAAAAATGAAAGAGCCGGGCACACAGTAAATCTTTTAATCATATTGTTCTTGTCTTAACACCTTTCTCAATGAAATAAAGATAATTAATTAACGAGAGGGAATTACGGGTTCGGGGTATTATGGTAAGTATATAGAAAAAGGAAACAAAAACAAATGAAGCAGCAACCATTATTACGGACCCTAGACCTCCCCTATAGGCTTAAATCCGAAGGAAGCAAAGCGATCTCACAAAACAAAGAAGAAGATCGTATCATGAAGTTCCCAAAACTGAAGATCTAGTTGACAATTCGAAGGAAACATTTTCCCCCAAATAAATTATGATAGATCTTTTATTCTTTCTCCCTCCTGTTTTGATAAATTTATTTATATTTTTACATAGATTAAATAATAAAATTAATACTATATATTTTATTTAATATAACTTTATATTAATTAAAAGTATCACTTCAAAATTTAAAATAATAATTTATATTTATTAATTATAAAGCACGTTTAAATAATAATATAAAAGAAAATTAACATATAAATTATATTTACATTTTTAAAATGGAACAGTATTATATATTTTTTTATCATTTAAGTAAGCCCTACCCTTAATTTTAATATTATATTTTAATGTTCCTTCTCAAATCTGCTTTTCAAAAGTTTCTATTTGCTTCTTTTTTTTTTTCAAACACAGTTTTCAAATTTTTAGGAATTAAAAATAATTTTTTTCCTTCTAAAAAGCAAATTTTGAAAATGTAATTTCAAACAGAATGTTAGTATTTTTCTCCATTTATAATTTATAAGATATTTTTTAATTAATTTGAACTGAATAAATTGCGCCAAGACTCGAGAAATATTTTTAAATTTCTATATTTCTGAGTCAGAATTTACAGGTGAAGATTTTTATTTACAATATTGTAAAAAGTAAAAATCTAAAATGGGTGAAGTGGCAGTGGCCTGTGGTGGTGTGGTGGGTGGGTGTAGGGACACAGCTGAAGCAACAGACATTAGGTGGGACCCATGCTGGGGGTTGAAATTGAATGGGTGATGCTAGCAAAGCATACGCCTTTGATCATCAAAGGCAAAGACTATTACGTAACACCTGCTCAATTTTTTTTTTCTCTCTTTGGAGCTACCCCAAGCCAGCTCGTTATTTTTTATTTTTTAATGCAATCTGACCTATGTAGAACGTGCAAATTAAAGATATTATGGTTTTCTCCTATCCAAGTTGGCAACTAATATTCCTACTTGAGATAAATAATAATAATAATAATAATAATATAATATATATGCATTCACATCATATAATTTAATTAATTTATAAATAATATAATTAGATTAATTTATAAATAATGTGTTATATTTAAAATTTCTAGAGTACAAATATCTTCCACAAGTTACGCAACTATTACTAATGGTATAGTAAATTTCTCCCCAACTAGTAAATAAAACAGTATTTGCCTTAAAATATCAGGAAATTTACCTTAAAAATGCACGAAGATCGAAACTTTAGTACTAACACAGGAACGAGAAGGAACTCAGATGCGCAAAACGCTAGAATGCAACAAAGAAACGTAAAAAAGGCAAGAATGCAAAGAAAGGAGAGGATAAATGGGGATGGGGAGAAGTCTGAAGGATGATGGCCTTATATACACGAAGAAATGAAGGATAGGCTCATTCTTCAGCACCTTCCTCGTGGGTTAAGAATTAGGAAGAAAGGGAGTGTTGGCTTCTTTCTTTTCTATATATACATGTATATATTTCATTGGTAATGACTTTATGGATGATAATTATAATTTTCAATATTAAATAATATTAAATGTTAAATTATTATATAATTAATTAAAATTATTAAAATTTTAATTGAATAATTTAAAAATAGTAATTATAAATGGATAAATAATATTTTAAACATTAAAACCTGAGGTTGGTATATATATATAACTATTGTAAAACAGTGTGTGCGCCTTCCTGCGGTTTCAATGTTCTTTTCGGAAACCGTCTCCTCCATTTCGCCATGGCCGATTTGCCTAAAACAATAAATTTTTTTTTAATTCATTTTCCTTTTTCAATCTCTTTGAAATTGGAAAAACATAGAAAATCCATTCTCTGCATTTTGAATTTCTCTTCATTTTTAATTTTTGTTATTATTATTTTTATTTTTTCGGTGGTCTCTACCTGCTGTCTTTGACTCAAATCTTTCAACTAAGGTACTCCCTGCCCTTTTAAAAAAAATAAAAATTATATTTGAGTATATTTTTTCGGTTAAAATTTTTATTTTTTTACAATTTAAACTATAATTTTTACATTTTTTACAATTTAATTAGTTTTCTATTTTTTTTCAGCATGGAAATTTAATCCGAACGTACTATTTTAGTATTATTCGAAGTGTCTCCTCCCTTATTTATCCTCTCTATTTTATTTTTTAAATCTCTTTTTTTGTCTTTTCTTTTATTTTATTTTTCACTTATAACTTATCATTAAAATATAAATTTTAATACTATATTCACATTAAGAGATAAAAAAATATAAATAAAAAAAGAGCTCAGAAATGTGAATTCTGATAAATATCCACGTTAAAATTTATTCAGAAATGTATAAAAAATTAACTAAGGCATTAAATTGAAAAACCATAAAATCAGTTTTTGAATGGTTAAAAAATTAAATTTTAATTGGATAAACACTAAAATCTTGAATTTTACTTTTTGCAGTAATTTTTTTTAGGTAATTTTTTTAATGTCTAAATAATAAAACTTGTTCCTTTCTCATTTCCAAGGTTTCACACAAGAAGCTAACAATGATTGGAAATGGAATGAATTGAGGGCAGAATTTTTCATAATTATTCCCAATTTCTAAATTCTATCCGGTTTTTTAATTCCTCTCCATTTTTTGTGGGAAAAAAAATATAGATTTCCCATTCCAGCACTAAATGGAGACTGATATTCTCAATTCATAATTTTTATTTTATTTTAATATTTAAAATATTTTTTATTTTTATTTATTAGTTAATTATATAATAGTTTAAATAAAAATATTTTTTATTTTAAAATTATATTATTATTTTTATTTTATAAATAATTATTATATATATAAATAATTTTTGGTACGGATATTAAAACAGAAAATATATATAAAATATATATCGTTCTGTCCCATTACAAAAAATAAAATAAAATCTAAATAGCGGGTCCAGTTGAACTACGGCCATTTGTGTAACTTCGAGCATAAAACTGCACATGCAAGCCGAGAGCGTTTATGTGGCGGACGTCACGAAGCGCCGGTTATGGCACGAGTACGACGACGGAGCGGGTGATACGAAAAAAATGAAGATCCATTTGAATGACGTGGCATATTTTGACTGGTTGGTCCACACAGCTTGAGGTCACCGCAAAGGAAAGAGGAGTTTTTGGTTTCGTATCAGAAAGAAGAATTATAACTGATGAAGCGTGGGACCCACGCGTCACGACTATGACAAAATTGCGAGACAGCGAAGTATACAATGCCATTGGCTAGGATCTCGAGACTGACGTGGCACCGTGCACCGA
Source organism: Triadica sebifera (assembly GCA_023653625.1). Taxonomy (NCBI): domain Eukaryota; kingdom Viridiplantae; phylum Streptophyta; class Magnoliopsida; order Malpighiales; family Euphorbiaceae; genus Triadica; species Triadica sebifera. The sequence goes on along the minus strand of CM042910.1, from coordinate 24,027,285 downwards.
CAAAATAGGTTAATTACTTAAATAAAAAATGGAAAATTAGTAAGAGACTTATCCATTTATGAAGTCAAATTGATTTTTGATAAATAATAATATACCTAGAAGTTGTCTTTGTAAAAAATCTATTGGCTACCCATTTCTGGTTTTGGACCCCAGGCCAGGTATTTGATTTCATTTCATGTCGTACTTAACTTTTCAATTTTCATCACATGGTGGTTTCTTTCTTTATGCGCAAACGATGGCTTTGGGATTGAAGATTTGAAGTATGTTGTGCCATTTTTCATCTAATAATTAATCATAGCATCCACCAATTTTGATTTAAGGAGTAATCTGTTTTGCGAAGTTTGCATTCGAATAAAATTTATTTAAATTTATTTATTATTATTAATAAATTGAGTTCCAAATTATTTGGTAGATTAGTTTACAAATATGTTCATTTTCGCGATTACGAATATATTCGTTAAAAAATTTACGAATATATTTATTTAAAAAATTATGAATATATTTATTTAAAATTCGTTTATATTATATTTTATTATCGAATTTAAATAAAAAATTCGAGTTTTTATCGTTATTAGTTAACGAGTCGAATTCAAATTTTTATCATTATTAATTAACGAGATAAACTCGAACTAAACTCATTAAACATAATAAACGAATTTTTTACAAACCAAACTCAAATCGCTTGTGAATTTAATAATTTTTAAATGAGCTAAATTTAAATTTAAAAATAAAAATTTGAATTAAACGAGTCAAGCTCCAAATATTCGAGTTGACTTAGCTTTTTTACAACCCTAAACTACGACTGTCAGAGATGCCTGTAGTCTTTATCGAAAATTTTTATTTAGTTCACAGACAATAAAAATATAAAATGAGTTGGAATTAAACCCACAATTATCGGGCTGTAAAAAAAAACAAAGATAACATGGAAATTGAAATTTGTTCGTATCTTTGTATTGATATGGTTTGCGTTTTGTATATAAAAATGGCAAGCTGATATTTTTTATCCTCCTCTTATTGTTGCTTAGCGCCAATGAGTTTTGGAAATGTCAATTTTTAGACAGGTTGTCTTGAATTTATGCGAGCATCTGTTTCAATTTCTCCATTAATTCTACTTCTGGCCCATTACAAAATGTCAAATAATAACAATATATCCATCAAATCGTATAAAATTTTTAATATAAAAATAGTTTTCTCGAAAGATGGATTTTACAAAAAAATAAAAATTTGAATTCGAGATCCTACAATTTTAATTATCAAACTAATACTATTAAATTAAAGTTTATTAATAATTTTCTCAAGCAAATAAAACAGTAACTCTCTGTCAATCAAACATGCTACTTTTTGAATTTACATTTTGTTTTTTAGGTAAATAAAAATTAATTTCAGAAATCTGCCAATAATGATTCTGAGGCACCATCTTTTTTAGATATATAAATGAAGGAAATCGACATGGCAGCACGATGATCATGTTTCCTGGCAGGGTAAAAATTTAACAAGCATGGAAGTGCATGCATGGCTGCGGTCAGCTTTGCTTGCCTACATATGTTCTACTATTATAATTCTTCTCTTACAAAATTTTTTATTGGATTGTAATTTATTGTTATCTCTACTCATAATTGATTGTGTTTTTCTCGGAAGATCGAATATATTTTTGTTTAAATGAATACTCAATGACTGAATTATTAGCAATTTTTCGTCCCATCCAAAACTATTTATGGAAGACTATTTTATATAAGATATAATAAAATAAAAATTTTATTGGTACTGTATTTGCTAATTCCATGCAAACCCTTAGTTTTGGGCTTGTCGAGCATGCAAATTAGGATATATTTAGCAGGAAGAGACAAGGATATCCTGCCACGACTAGGAGTTCTACAAAAATACAAAGGAAAATCCGCCCCATTTTGTCAGTTACCCACCAACATTTATTTGTTATAACATAGTCGTAATAGGATATAATCGAATCGATACAATGTCAGATTTGAAATCGATTCAATTAAAAAATTCAAAATTCAAATTCGATTGAATTTATTTTTACTTGTTCAAAACTCGACTTCGAAAAACATTCAACTTACTCGAACTCGATTCGATAAAATTTAAATCAATTAAAAAATGTAATAAATATTATACTCGGCTCGACTTAAAATCAATTCAAATTAACTCGGCTCAATTTGATCTCGAATATATTTAAATACTAAAAATATAAAAGTAATTTAATAAATAATAATAAAATAACTACTCAATTAAACTACCAAGTTTTAGAAGTCAGATATTATGATAATTGAGTTCGACTCGATTAATTACAAATCGAATTCCAGAGGAATATATATTTTTTTTATTTACACCCCTAATTATATATGATTAGGTTGGATTATGATACCAGCCAATTTGGATATTTGGCACACATGCAACAACCATCCGACTCATAGTGGGCCAATTTTGGTTCACTTTTCTTTCTTTCTTTTTTTTTTCCTAACCACAAAAATAAGCAACCTTTTCATTCTCTTCAGCTAAAAAAAAATAAAAATTCTCACCCACATTTCAAATCATGCAAATAAAAACAAATGCATATGTCCAACAAGCTGAGATTATAATGTTTAAGCTCATACTAGCCAATTAACCAAATTGAACCAATATTGGTGGCTGTGTGTAAAATCAAACTAAACCGATTCTAATTTAATTTAATTTGATTTTAATTTTTGAGGAGGTTATATAGCATATTTTCAGTTCGATTAATTAATAGAAATCCTTTTTATTATTTAACTACTTGTTAATTCCATTTAATTGTAATTAAATCTGAAGTATGATTCGGCTTGATTGGGTTTAAATCGAATGATGATGCATATTTCTTAAGAAGAGATACATCATTTTCCATACTAGGGGTTTGGTAGGAAACACAAAGGCTTGAAAAGACACATGGGGTAGGACCCCGTTCGGCCTAAAATCTAATTTGGATAGATGTTTGTAATTCGAGATGGTTTCTACTTTGGTCCGCCTAACAACTTTAAGTAAAGCCTAGCTACGTGCCCATTGGATTAAACTTCAGCGGTCAGTTTTTGGTGTTTACGAGCTACCTATAGGCTTTAACAACTATAAGCTCAAATAGAGTTTCATATGTCTTTTTTTTTAATTTAATTTTTCAAAAAAATTAGAGCAAAAATTTGATAATTGACTAACCGCTGAACTAAATGGGTACCACAACTTTTAAGTTTCACCTCATTTTAAATTAGAATATTAAAATATTAAAATTTTTATATCAACGAATTTGATGCGTACATGCCTTGCATAAGATAAATTATTTTTAATAGATTTACTAATTTCATATATAGATATTTTTATAATTAAATAAAATTTTTATATTGTTTAATGAACATTATTTTAAAAAGGCTATTATGCTTTAAAAAAATCGAATATATAATACGCAAAATTTTTAAAATATATCAAAAAATCTCGTATTAAAATTATATATAATTATGTGAAAGAAACAAACATCAATAAAATAAAGTAATCATGAATAAATATTTAAAATTTTGAATTAATTCCTCTTTAGTAAAACTTATGTCTTTTGTTTTAAATTTGTTATTATTTAGATACCAAGAATTTTCTTTCTATTTTATTTTTATAATTAATTTCTTATTGTACTAATAGTTTTGTAATAATATTTCTTCGTTCGATTCAATTTAATTCAAACAGAAAATAATAGATTAGATAGTTTCATGGATCATTATGGTTTTAAAAATTTTATAAACATATATTTTTTGGTTTGATTTTAAAATAAGAAAATATAAATCCAATAGAATTGAATCAAACCAATAATATAGCGTCTCTTATATATATATTTATATATATAATGCATTAATACTAATAATTGTTTAGTTTTTTAAAATTATAGACTATTTAATTACCTACACTTTTTAACTTCATTTGAAATACAATGATTGAGCAAAAATTTAATTTACTAATTTACAAAATATATTTTGAATTTTTTATAAGTTAAAATAGTATATTGAATTTTTATATTTTGAATGATGTTCATGTTATTATTTTGAGTTTTAAATTAATATTTATCGAATATTTATAATATTTTAATATTTTAATTTTATTTATTTATCAAACCGATTATCTAAACCGAATACAAATAAAATTGATTTAGATATTTTTAATAGTATTTGATCGGGTTAAAAGTTGAAGTACGATTTTATTAGTTTAATTATAAATTTTTAATTTAAACTGACTAAACTGAACCATTAACATTTCTAGATGAACACAATAAGATGCAGCGTTGGTATGTTTATTACTATTATCCATCTTATTAATTAGTCAAGTCATTACTGATTCTCTATAAAATGTTTGTTGATTTTAGTTTATCACATTAATTTTAATCATGATTTAAGTATGGTCACTAATAAATAATGAATTGTATGACTGAATAATATTTGTACATGATAATACAATAAATTATAAAGAATCGTTGACTACTTTTTTCTTTCTTTCTACCCTATTTGGATAACACATCATTTTTTTTCATATGAATCCCTCATAAAAAAAATTCATACAATTAAGAAATAAAAATTATTTTGAGTCATTAAAATAAAATATAAGATAATTAACATTTTTCATAAATTAAAATCACATAAAAATTTGACTAACCAAATATATATATATATAAAAGATTTAGAAATTCTGCTAATTAGTCTTTAGGAATAAAGTGGCAAATTAATTTTTTTATCATTATTATAATGAGTATGACAGAGGTTGGAATGCGAAATCTTACAAGTAATTATTAATTTCATTATATGGATTTTGCTTCTTTTTTTTTTTTTCCCTATGGAAGGATGATATTGATGGCCAGAGTTATTAAAAGCATCGCAGGAAATAATTCCAGTAAGTGAAAAAGGAAGGGAGAAAGTGGCTGCTAGTGCTAGGCCATGCCACGGTATGCAATAGTGATGCATCAGCTCCATCCCCACTTGCCCATAATTAAACACTAACAATTATTTAGTTATATACTTAAAAAATGCAATATTAACAATACAAAATTGCAACAACAGCAGCAATTTTGGCAGAATATACTTGTTATTTGTTAACACAATTTAACAATTATAAAAAATATATACAATTCTGTTTAGATATTATATTTTATTAATACAATTATAGACATTATATTCCTATTTATTAATATAGAAATATATTTTATGAAAAACTAATAACTTATTTAAATTCCTATTATTGTACGTTATTCAAATTCGAGGACAATGAACAATGCTGAAATCAGATAATGACCCACCCTTGATTTGAAACAAAATTCAACATTTTTTGGTTTTTATTTTTTATTTTTTTGGTGCTGTCTCAGCTCTCAACAACCGTAATTCACTGCTCTCTTTCTTCATCAAGACTAGAGAGAAGAGACCCTCTTCAACTTTTTGCTGCCTTGGCCAACCATGAATTTTCTTTAAATTTGAAAGTTGCCAATCTATTCCTGTTTTGAAGGGAAAAATACATTTTAAAAAAAAATAAAGATGTGAAAATATTTTTATCCTTTTTTTATTTAATAAAGCAAGTAGTCATTGTTTTTAATTCTGAATAATTAAAGTAAAAGATAAAACTATAAATGTATTTAGAGAACGGCCATTTTTATAAAACTTTTGCGATTATACTTATGCTTAAAACGTCAGCATTGCATAGTGATTACAGAATAAACCAAATTATATTTTTACTAAAATAATAAAATTTTATAAGAAATGAAATTTTATTTGTAAATTAGTGTTTTGAGATTCAAATATTTTTTGTGGTATGTTCATGTAATAAAAACTAAAATTTTATTTTTATTTTAGATTTAATTTTGTAAATGATATTTTTACAAATATAAAATATATAATTAAAAAATAGAAAAAATATAAATACTAACAAATTTGAGATATAATGAATTTTTATACAAAAAATCAAAATAATATTCTCAAATATTTTAACTACTAAACTCAAATTTAAAATGAAAAATTTCGTTCATATTCTAAAATTTAGAATATCAAACATGTCTTTAATAGAAAAATACATTCCGCAAAGCTAAAAAAATAAATGTTGTAGAAATAACTGAAGGGTCTAAAGTGTTTCTACTACAAAGTCGCTATTAGATTTTTTTGTTAATATTATCTTAAAAAATAATTCTAACAAAATAAATTATGCAACAAATAGTACTGAAATCTTGAGGAGCAAATAAATATGAACAAACAAAATAAAGTACAGTAATTGATGTTTTAAATGTCTGAATTTTGTTTGATAATTAGAATTAGACGGATGTAAACAGTTGAATTAATAATAATCAAGAATTCATTATTATTTTAAAATAATTTAAATAAATATAAAATTAGTTACACTACACTTATAAAATCTTTTTCTATCATTTAAATTTTTTATGAAAAATTTTCTTTAACTGATGTGTAGTTGAAGCAATATAGGGCGAATTAAAAATTATAATGAGTGTTAACTTACTAGTAATCGGGTTAATTCTATAATTATAAATTCACAAAATCAAAATTTTCGTGCAGAGTCATGTAAATAAAAAAAAAACATGTAAATTATTATATATAATGAGAAAATTAGGCTCATCGGCTTATACTTTGAAGTGAAGGACGAAAAAATGTAGGCTGTTGACCTACAATAATAATATTGATATAATGAAAATTATATTAAAAAAAAGGATTAGTTGATTAATTTTTGGATGGCTTGAAAGGATGGATTTGTAATTAGTTAGTTATGACTTTTCTCATACTCCAAGCGTCTCCATCCAATTCCCACCGAAGGCACCTTTTTTCTCACTTTTTGTTGGGAGTTGGATTGCTGAACTCACTATTGTTGGCTTGTAATTTTCTTTTAATGCGATTATTGGAAATGTTTTAAATCTAAGGTGGCATGATTTTGCTTTTTTTTTTTTTTTTTTCTTTGAGTTAAATTACAATGATAATCACACCAATAAACTTTAATTTTAATTTAGTAGTGTAATTAATCGATCAATTTCACATGATTTTATCAATCTTTCTTGGGGAAAAATGAAATTCATATGATCATACAAATTAGATAAAATTATTTCACAGTATACAAGTCATCATTGCAAACAGCAATTTAGATGCAATTTTCTTTAATTTCAATAGGAACATTTTGGAATTTGGATGCAATGCTTTTACCATCGATGGCAATAGCATGCAATGTTAACATTTAAAAAAAATTACCATGAAACATCAAACAAAATTACAAGGAAAAAGAGAAAAGAAGTGCTCACGTTGACATTTCAATTTATCAATAAAAGCTCACTCTCTTTTCATTAACTGTTGATAAGATTAAACTCAACCGTTCACTTGAGTGTATTAATTATAGTGATACTAACATTCACACAAATAATCATAAATCTTTTATGCTCGAATTATATTTGAAAGAAAAAACATTTTGAACTTCCTTTTTCTTTTTGCAAGACAAAATCCATATAAAATTAAAAAATCTCATATATGGGTTTGACATTATTTTATTGAGACTTAAATTAAAATTAAATAAAAGATACAACTATAAAAATTCAACGAGCTATTATAAAATTTTAATATTATTAAAAAGTACTATAAGATCATTAAAAAAAGAATATCGTGCAATGTGGTATTGACATATTTAAAGACTATTAATCTTTCTAATTAAAAATATATTGATCTTTCTAATTTAGTAGAGTTTAGATAAATTTATAAATTATACTAGAAAAAACTAAATGTGGGATTGACATAAAAAAAAAATTAGAAAATAAACTAGATTGATTGTCCAAGAAGATAATATCCAAAATTTGAAGAGTAGGAATTGATATAAAGTTATAATTGCGTGATCATATCATACTTCGTTTAAATATAAAGAGCTCCATTAAAAAAAAATCAAAATAAATTAAGAAAGTGTCTCAGCCTGCAACTCAAGCTGTTTTTGTTTTTTTACTTATGGTCACAAAATGCTTTATGATCGGTTTTACATATTCTTTTATTCATTTTTTTTTCTTTAAATTCCATTTTAGTCAGTAGTTATTATTATTAGTGGGATTCAAAGCACATTTAAAGGTCTGCATCTAAATAAAGACCCAGATTTTGACATGGCTGGTCTAATTAACAAAGTTATTGCTAAACATTCTAAGTTTGGGCTTTCAAACTCCAAGTAGCCCTAAGCCGCCGACGGCTTCTCTCTTAGTGGTACATGAGATTTTACTCTTGATGAAAATCTCAAGCCTACTTGGTGCACAGATCCTAAATTATATTATGGATTATTGTTTATTGTGCATAGTAATTGTATTATTTTTTGAGTTAAATAATTTACACGTATTTATTATGTACTGTGGATAAAAATAATTACTATATCAATAATTTTCTTTATTATCGTCATTTTCTTTTTGTTCAAAAAGATAAAAAAAATTATTTATTCATTACAAAAGATAAAATTTTTTAATTTGCATATTTGATTTTATTTTTAGTATTTTTAAAGATTTTACTTATTGTTTTATGATAAAAAATATTAGTTTTGATATATTTGTGAAATAAAATGGTTGAAAATAAAATATTTGAATTAAAAATGAGTAATATAGAGAGATAAAATTATATTGCTGGATATTGAAAATGATATATTTAGTATAAATAATGAATATGTAAATAATAATTTGTAAATTGTAAATGATGAACCTGTAAGTGAAAAAAATTGTAAAATAAAAACGATAAAACTGTAGTTTTAAAAGGATGAATATGAAAGTTCAAATTGATGAATTTATAAGTTGTAAATGATAAATTTGTAGGTGATCAAACAATAATTTGTAAATAATGAATTTATAAGGTTTAAACGATAAACTTGTAACTTCTAAATAATGAATCTGCAAATTGTAAACGATAAACTATAAACAACAAATAATTAATTTATAAGTTTAAAATGATAAATTTGTAAGTTATAACTAAAAAATTTATAAATTCAAAATGATAAATCTGTAAGTTATAACTAATAAATTTATAAATTTTAAAACAATGAACCTATAAGTTACAACTAATAAATATATTTTATATTTATTAATTTACAAAACTAAAAATACACATTTTTATAAAATTTATAATATAACATGGATATATGAAATAACTTCCGTCCACAAATAACCCTTTCTCATATCAAAAAAAAAATTCCAAGTAGCCGCTCCTATTAAAGTACATTTGACCAAGAAATGCTGGCGGCCCGGAATCTTCTGGAAATTTTTATAGTGTTGAAAATTGAAAATTTGAAATTTTCAACATTTGCAGGACTTAGATTTTAATAAGCGACTATTGGTATTACCAATTCACCATAATTGATATAAAAAATATACTTTTTGCTTGGTCTAATCTACAAAAGTTGTGAAATTATTATGGAAAAAAAATGGAAGATTTACTAATCAACTTGAATTCGGTGATATCGAAATTGCTTTCATAAAGCACGAAAGTTTGAATTTCAATTTGAACAATTTGGGTCTAAATATGAAAATAGTATTAAAATTTAAAAATCGAAAAATGAAACTGTCAAGATTGGCCTACTGCGATTCTCATCTATGTAGTTTCCTTATTTTCGTTGAAGTGCAGGGCAACTGTCTGAGGTTTTCTCTTCCGAAGACGAATCTCCTTCACTCACGGAAATAACAAAAAGAATAATTCCTAAAGCCCTCCAGCCTCAAGAGTTGTTTGGATTGGATGGATCCAAATCCAGGTGTGTTTTAGGTTTGATCCATAAATAAGTGGAGTCAAAAAGGGCCTGGCGATGAGAAAACCGAAAAAACAAAAAGCCGAACCATTCTCTCTCTTTTTGGCATTAATTCAATTTGAATCATTGGATTCTCCAACAAACAACAAAACACCGAGACGCTCTAACCAGGAGAAAAAGACCACAGGCCCAACCTTTGGGCCTACACAAAGCTTATTTCTTAAATATTATCCAAGTTCATGTGCCCAAGTGATATTGGGTGATCCACTCTTCTAAAGTTTCAATTCCGAGATCCACTATAGTCCGTTTGACATTAAATTTGCTAAAAACGTTTTTTGAAAAAAAAAAATATTTTTAAATTTTTTGAATTTTGAAAACTGATTTTGCAGAGAAACAGGTAAATAAATGTTTTTCCTAAAAACAGGTTTGGAAAAATCAATTTATAAAAAATTAAAAAAATCAGTCAATTAAATCAAAAAAATTGTAAAACTGTTTTTCAGACACTTAACAGCAATCCCAAATACTCTCTACAGCAAACAAAAAAATGATACTGTGTATACTTTTTTTTTAAATCACATAGTTTCATTGCTATAATAATTATACAATTTTTAGTATTTTTTAAATCGATAATTTATTTCTTCTTCACTTAGATTAATTTTTTTTTTAGCTACAAGAGCATACTTCAGAATTTCATTAAAAAATGATTATTAATAAATTGTAGTTTTTAGGACAGATGAAGATATTAAAAGTCTCCTTTCATAAAAAAAATACAGAGCAAAAGAAAAACTCTTGTTCTAATTCAAAAAAATAATAATAATTTGATTTTCTAAATTTCAAAGAACAAAAAGTGTTTGTTTGAGAATAATTTATCTTAAATTTACAAGATTTGAAATATAAAAGTTAAAAAAAAAAATTCAGGTGGGGTGAGCGTACATTGGTACACGTGGACATAATTATGGCGAGTGCAGCGGTGGCCACCCCAGCCGACGATATTCTCTTAATTCTTTGAAATGCTTTCAGGTTGCGCGCACTGAACGGAAAAAAAACCAAATAAATAAACAGAATGTAGCCGTTACATCTTCTCTCACTGCTTCTAACCCTTTGCAGAATTCTGAACCAACTTCTTCTTCTCTATTACTTTCTGTCACTGGCCACCGGTTACTACTCATTCCTTTATAATATTGCTTTCCCGGTGTCCCTACCACCTCGCATTCTTGGTTTCCCGGCGGGTTCTCAACAACTCACACTGAGCTTTCTTAGTTCTCCATTGCTCAAACTTTACTGTACGTCGCTTCTCTTCTTCTTCTTCTTCTTCTTCTTCTTCTTCTTCTTCTTCTTCTTCTTCTACTACTACTACTACTACTACTACTATTATTACTCTGCTTCTTTCTGTTTTGAACTTCTGCTTCAGGTAATTTTCGTTCGATTCTTTAATGTCGTCTAAAAATGGAAAGAAATTGCGTAATATAAAATTTCTTGAGTGATGTGGCATCAGATGGACAAGGTTTTTTTTTTAATCCAAATATGGTGTGTTTCTTGATGGTTACTGTGATTTAAAAAGGAAGAATTTTAATGCACTTTTTTTTTTAAATTGTGAGCTTAGGGTTTCCGGTCATCATTTTTTGAATTTGAACTGAGAAATTTTAACTATTTTATAACTGAAATCTGATATAACGTTTCCCTAATAATTACTACTGCTTGTTGCCTAAACAAGAATACATATGTTCAGGTTCTTTAAACTTAATTTCGACTTGTAAAATGTTCAGGGTCTGGATTCAAAGGGAATAGGTGCTGTAAAACAATGGTTGGGACTCCGGCCACCCCCGCGTTTAAGATACAGAGGACACCTTACTCAACTCCAGGTGGTACAAGGGTCCGAGAGGAGAAGATTCTAGTTACTGTCAGGATAAGGCCGTTGAGCAGGAAGGAACAAGCATTATATGATCTTATTGCTTGGGGTTGCCCGGATGAACACACCATAGTATTCAACAACCCGAATCATGAGCGGCCTGCTACACCATACATTTTTGGTACATTTACTCTGGCTTCCTGTTTTATTGTGCTTTGTGACTGTGGTATTTCCTACTAATTAAGGTTTAAGGATGAATGCTGTTTTGATTAAACGGGGGCTTGGGTATAAGCTTTGATATTGTGCAACTATATGAGTTTTGTACTCGAGGGTGCAGTCTTCTTAGGAATTGCATAAAGATGCTAATAGCTATTTTTGCAAATTGATGTTCAGTTTTTCTCTCTGAATTGGTTTGTGGGTGTGACAGATAAAGTTTTTGATCCTGCTAGCTCAACCCAGAAGGTTTATGAAGAAGGGGCTAAGAATGTTGCTATGTCTGCTCTAATGGGAATTAATGGTAACCACTTGTTTATCCTATTATCTGAAAGTTATGACTTTATTTGGTTACGATTAGTGTTTTCTTTTTGTAAATTTTCCTTGGAATTCTGATAGTTACTCTTTTTACTTGCAGCAACTATCTTTGCTTATGGGCAAACTAGCAGTGGTAAGACGTATACCATGAGAGGAATCACGGAAAATGCTGTCAAGGACATCTATGAGCACATAAAAGAGGTAAATTATGGCTTATACAGGATTCTGTATTCACTCTTTTTTACTCTTCAAATGGAAGTGATTGTATAACTTGTACGTACATTAAAGTGGATAAATATATTATATATAATCATATGAAATGTTCAGTGGGACTGAAAATCTAGTATTCTGATGGATAATTGACAGTTAGAAAGGCCTAACAATTTTTCAATCAATTACAAAGTAATCAATGACGATTAATGTCCATATTGCAAGGAATTCATGTACAGTAATTAGTATCTGAGAAACTGTTGAGTTTGTTTTTGTTCCTTCTATCTCACAGACACCAGAGAGGGATTTCATCCTGAAAATTTCGGCCTTGGAGATCTACAATGAAACTGTTATAGACCTTTTAAATCGCGAATCTGGTCCCCTTAGGCTTTTGGATGATCCTGAGGTATGTATAAAATATGTCCAAGACAATGAGAAAATTCTCAAAGGTAGTTCTTTGTTTTCTATTGCTAACCTTTTTTTCTTTCTTTCTTTCTTTTTGAGTAAACAGAAAGGAATCATTGTGGAAAAGCTAATCGAAGAAGTTGTTAGGGACAGCCAACACCTAAGGCACTTGATTGGAATCTGTGAAGGTAATTTTACTAATTATCTTCCGTAACTCATTGGTGCATGTTCATGATGCCTATAGAGCTATTTGTACAAGTCGTGGCCAAGTTGTTGCAGAGCACAATTTGAAGTCATGGCTGGATAGTATATGATTCTCAGCAGATAACCAAAAATACAGACATATAAATGCGACATAAGTATAATTATTTCCATGTCTTGTGTAGTAAAAGTTGTGTGCTAAAACTAATAATGTTGTCCTTGCATCATGTTTTCCTACTATGTGATCAATTTTTTTATCGTCATTTGCTTCATGCCTCTGCAGCTCAAAGGCAAGTAGGAGAAACTTCTTTAAATGATAAAAGCTCAAGATCGCATCAAATAATACGGATAGTAAGCTTAATTAAGTTTTATTTTTTATTTTAACCAAAGTCCAAGCACAGTGCTAAGGTCTTACGCTGTGTGAATTATTCATTAAATTTTCAGACAATTGAGAGCACTCTTCGTGAAAATTCAGGACGTGTAAAATCCTTCTTGGCAAGTTTGGTATGTTTACAACTTTCTTCCTAATCAAGAATCTTGACAGTATGATTTACTCACTGAAGAGCTAGAACTTTTCAGAATCTCGTGGACCTAGCTGGAAGTGAGCGTGCTTCTCAGACAAATGCAGATGGTATAAGATTGAAAGAAGGGAGTCATATTAACCGTAGCTTGTTGACACTGACAACAGTAATTAGAAAGCTAAGGTAAGTTAGATTTATAAGCTGAAATTATACATTTTGGTTATTCTGGGGCTTCATTTTATGTACCCTGATTCTGGTCATATTTCCAACACTAGCTTATTATAGATGTCCGATAATATTATCTAGTACTCTTGTATTCATTACCGTACTTCGTGTAACCATTTTTATATAATTGCATTCTTATGCATTATGAATGATAGGACAATTTCTCTATGATTGTGTTTTTTGAGGTATACCATTGTTAATATCATTCCACGAGCCGCGGAAATTGGTACAGAAGTTTAGCATGATGAATTGGTCATAACTTAGTTCCATTGTCGTGGTATAATGTCAATCATGTTTGCAGTGGTGGAAAAAGGATCGGTCACATACCGTACAGAGACTCAAAACTCACACGGATATTGCAGCCTTCACTAGGGGGTAATGCTCGAACGGCAATTATATGTACTATCAGTCCAGCTTTAAGTCATGTGGAGCAAACTAGAAATTCCCTTTCATTTGCAACTAGTGCAAAAGAGGTTACCAACAATGCGCAAATAAACATGGTATGTTGTTTTTAAATCATTCTAAAAATTTTGCTTTAGGTCATAATTACTCACAGCTTTCCCATTCATATTAGAAACATCTGTACCATGGCAGTTATAATTATTACACAATCTTATAGTTTGTGTCAGTGAGAACTATTGGCTATTGTATCAGATACCATTTCATTGGAGAACTGTAACAACCGAGTTGTAGTTTATTGGTTTTTATATTTCAATGGAAGTATTTTTTTAAACAAATATATACAAGTATTTTATATATTTTTGTGATATATGTGCATGTGTAAGTTCTACGAAATGTCATGCATTAAAATAAGGTATTTGTTACTGAATTATGCATGGAGGTTTGTTTACGTTAACAAGAACTGCTTGTTTCAGGTTGTTGCAGACAAGTGTTTAGTCAAACAATTGCAGAAGGAAGTGGCCAGACTTGAAGCCGAGCTACGAAGTCCAGAGCTTTCTACTTCTAGTTTAAAGACATTGCTAATGGAAAAGGATACGAAAATTGAGCAGGTTTGTTTTTGTTGAGAATTTCTCAAGTGCACTCCTCTGTCTTTATCATTTCGCTGTGGTTCACGGCTGGAAAATCTGTAATCTCTGGGAGATCCTTCCACAGGTTTAAATTTCTTGAACAGTGTAGCTATAGCATCATCTTTTTATAATAAAATGTAAGATGCACTTCCAACATCAAAGCATAATATCTTATAATTTCACCTCTTTAAAATGTTTTACTTCTTCATACTTGGTCGGTTTCCATGTGATTCTTAGCTCAGTACAATAGCTTTTTCTTCAATTATGGTATCTAATATGCAATCAGAGGCTTCCTCATATGTTTTCATCTATTTGTAACTTCTGATTTGCAGATGGAGAAAGAAATGAAAGAGCTTAAACGCCAGAGAGACTTTGCACAATCTCTGCTTGAACAAGAAAGAAAAGTACGCAAGGAGCTGAAGGTACTAAAGCAATTACTGTTTTATTTTCTTTTTAAATTCCAATGCCTGTCTTTTAAGTTATGTCATTTTCAGGGTCAGAACCAGTGCGGGCCCTCAAGCCAAGTAGTCAGGTGTCTTTCTTTTCCTGTTGACGATGGACCAGCTATAGCAAAACATACTCCGGAAACACGACAAAGAAATTTAGCTGGAAAGCAGGAAATGATTAGGCAGTCCATCACTTCTCAAAATCCATTCATGCTTGTTCAGGAGATACGTAAACTTGAGCAGCTGCAGAGGCAATTAGGTGAGGAAGCAAATAGAGCGCTAGAAGTTCTTCACAAGGAGGTTTCCTCTCAAAGATTGGGGAGTCGAGCAACAGCAGAAACTGTAGCTAAGATGTTGTCTGAAATTAAGGACATGCAAGTTGTTAACTTTGTTTCTGAAGAAATTGTGATCGGAGACAAGGCCAACCTGAAGGAAGAGATAACTCGATTGAATTCTCAAGAAAGCACCATTGCATCTCTGGAACGGAAGCTTGACAATGTTCAGAAATCTATAGACATGCTGGTTTCCTCTTTTCCAAGCAATGAGGAGACTCCAGTGTTGAAGTCCCAATTGAAGAAGAAGAACACATTTCTGTTTGCAATAAACAACAGTACAAACATGCAAAGTATAATACGGTCCCCATGTTCACCTCTCTCTTCTTCTCGAGGAGTAGTAGATAATGGGATTGAGAACAGAGATCCTGAGAATGGCAATTCATTGGCTAGGCCATCTGAAGCTACGTCCCTAAAGAGTGATAAAAGTGGCAGCTGTACCTCATCAAGGGAGGGAACTCCAACCTTGCGATCAAATTCAGTTAATGTGAAGAAAATGCAGAGAATGTTCAAGAATGCTGCTGAAGAAAATATCCGGAGCATCAGAGCTTATGTTACTGAATTAAAAGAACGGGTGGCAAAGCTACAATACCAAAAGCAGCTTCTGGTTTGCCAGGTGATAATTATTTTGCATTTTGCAAATTCCTTATCTCTAAGTGGACCCTTTTCACCCCCAAAAATAATTGGTGCTTTAAGACTTGTCTATGCAAATTTCATTCATATTGGTTAGTAATGAGTAAATATTGTCTGAAACATTAGATGTTCCAGTCTGGTCTTCTTCTCTGATGAATGGTTGGCAACTTCCATATGACAGTCTATAAATAATGAGAAGATTATTCTGATCATCATCAAAGTCTTATTTTCAGAGCTTATGTGATTGTAGTTGCTTATAGATACTAGAGATAACCCAAAATAGGGAAAGAAAATATACATGCATGTATTGATGTTATTCATATTTGATTTTTTGAAATTCAAACAAAATTTTCATCTCATATCTTCATCAGGTTTTGGAGCTAGAGGCAAATGAGGGTGCAACTGTTGAGATAAATCCTACTGACCAGTCTCCCATGCCATGGCACTTGATTTTTGAGGATCAAAGAAAACAGATTGTTATGTTATGGCATTTATGCCATGTTTCAATTATACACAGAACACAGTTTTATCTGTTATTTAAAGGAGACCCATCCGATCAGATATATATGGAAGTTGAGCTAAGGCGGTTGTCATGGCTGGAGCAGCATTTGTCAGAACTTGGAAATGCGAGCCCAGCACTATTAGGCGATGCACCTGCAGTCTCAGTTTCATCAAGGTATCTCAACATGTTTGCTTCCTTGATTTATTTTTGAAAAATGATATGTGGTAATAAGAAAAAAAACTGATCGCTGATCATTTTGTTGCTGGGTGTTGCATACAGCATAAAGGCTCTTAAACAAGAAAGGGAATATCTGGCGAAGAGGGTGAGCACGAAGTTAACAGCAGAAGAAAGAGAGATGCTCTATACAAAATGGGAAATCCCGCCAGTTGGAAAACAAAGGAGGCTGCAACTGGTGAACAAGCTTTGGACGGACCCTTTAAATATGCAACACATACAGGAAAGCGCTGAAACTGTTGCCAAACTTGTTGGATTCTGTGAATCTGGTGAACATGTTAGCAAGGAGATGTTTGAGCTAAACTTTGTAAATCCTTGTGACAAGAAGACATGGATGGGCTGGAATTTGATATCAAATCTCTTACATTTATAGCTAAATAGTTTGCTTTACTAACTTTCAGGTTCATTCTTTTGTCAGACAGAGTTGCATTATGTACATGTAGTTAAGAATCGTCCGATTCCCTGTAATTACTTTGGTAGTAGTATGAAAATAAAATTCAAGTTGTTCTTAGTCATAGCAGTTTTGCATCAGATTTTCATTTTTAAACTTCATGAGTTCCTCGGTAAGAAAGCTATGATGAGTCTTGCAGAGTGGACTTTCTTCAGAAAATCTGGTTCTTTTGTAGGGAAAAAAAAACAAAAGAAAAAAAGAGAGAGAGAAGGGAACAAAAAAGAAACTCGGGATTAATAACAAAAATGATTCCAAATTTCATCACTATATTATAAATTGGTATTAAAATTTTTAATTGTTTAAATTGGCAGCAATTCTTTCAAAAAAGTTATATCCAAGTCTAATTTTCTGTACTAATATAATTACGTAATAACTGAAAAATACGTCATATAATATGTTGACTATATTTTCCGACAATCACATCATTTTTTTAACCGAAAATTGAATTTGAGTGCCATATTAATTGAAACTAGTTTACAATAATTAAAAAAATTGATATCAATTTACAACATGATAAAGTTAGTACCATTTATGTAATAAATTCAGAAATTTATTTTCTTAGATTAATTATTCTGGTGTTTTTAATCGTCTGAACGATAGTTTATGAATTTCAACTATAAATATAATTATTTGTGTTATAAAATAAAATAAAAACTGTTGATGAAAAACTACCTAAAAATAATAAAATTATCCTCCCCATCTTATATAAGGTACTTTAAATTTGATTGAATATTCCTTGGATTTCAACTTTTTGAAGAATTATTTTTTCTTTTTTGTGAAAAAAAGAAGTTTATGCAGAGAAGATATGGTGGGCAAATACGTCCTTTCACTAAATTCCGCCTTTAAAACCTATGCCTGCCCTAAAACGTGTAAAACCTTGGCGAGAAGGTAACAGAGTGGAAGCCGAAGGCAGTGGATAAAAGCGACTGGAGATTGAAATCTCTTAGCAGTAGATATATCGACCCAAGCATAGAATATTGAAATTCATAGAAAAAGCGCAGAAAATGGGAAGGGAAAGAGAGCCTCCAAAGCCGTCGCAGCAGGTTCCCTTCACTGTCGAGCAGCTCGTCGCCGTAAATCCTTACAATCCAGATATCCTCCCAGATCTTGAAAACTACGTTAACGAACAGGTTTCTCTCTCTACTTTCTCTACATCATCATCATCATCATCATCCAATTTTGTTCAATTCATAAATTCGGAATTTGTTTTTAATTATAGATAATCTGGATTTCTTTCGATTGGAATATGAATGATTATCGAAACTCAATTTTTTATTTTTTAGGGAGAAAGTTAGGTTTATTTATATTGCAATAATGAAGTGAATTTAAATATTTTTGCTAACTGTAATATATTTTGCCTTTTGTCATTTCACAAAATTTTGTTTTCTGGAACTTAAATGGATTATTTGGGTTTTAATTAAATAATTCTCGATTATTTTCTATTTGCATAAACGCTTATGATTTGATCTTGATGTTTGGTTTTAACGTTTTCCTTGCTGAATCTTTCTTGCTATGCGGAGTTACTTCCGCACTGAAAG
The DNA here is from genome assembly GCA_023653625.1 of Triadica sebifera. Taxonomy (NCBI): domain Eukaryota; kingdom Viridiplantae; phylum Streptophyta; class Magnoliopsida; order Malpighiales; family Euphorbiaceae; genus Triadica; species Triadica sebifera. The sequence continues at coordinate 24,008,453 of CM042910.1, read as the reverse complement.
ATTCAGGTAGTAGTTCTTTAGATGGACTGGATAGAGTATCAGAAAAGGTCTCTTTTAGTCTAACAATGAGGTTAAACTTTTATGCAATTTTTTTTACAGTTTGATAGACCTATGATCTTAAGAAAAAAAGGGATAGCTGGCTGGACAGAATGATAAGAGCACTGTGAAAACTTCTTGACATATAACTGGAGAAAACTTAATATAATGTGATACAATTGCATTTAGATATGAAAATGAAAACTTCCTTCGTTGCATATAGATGGTTACAACTAATGTTTCCCAAGTCATATGTAGAAACTTCAATTGGTGAAGATAAAACCTGTTTCTGATTATAAACAATTAAGGAGTGTATTAATGTGTTCTTTCGTAAATTGCTACTGCATAAACTGTAAAGTGGCATGATTCTGTAGGTAAATAGTATGATTTCAGAAATTCAATGTGAAGAACAAAGTAAAAATCAAAGTTCTATAGTTTTAACAATTGAAGAGGTTACAACTTACAAGTGCTTGTGGTTAGCAGTTTGTGGGCTCTGTTAATGTTTTAGTTGTAATTGCAATATGCCTGCTAATGAAAAGTTTCCTAGATTGACAGGGTTTTATGTTTCAGGTTTCCTCACAAACATACAGCCTGGATGCAAATCTATGCCTTCTTCGCCTCTACCAGGTATTGTTAACAATGGAGAGTGAATTTTTCCACATGATAGTGTTATAGGCTGATACATTTTTACTTGGATTTAAATGGAAAGATGGCTTAATAGGCAATAGAAGTGACATGATTTTTCTTGTTACAGTTTGAGCCAGAGCGAATGAGCACTGAAATTGTTGCTTGCATTTTGGTTAAGGTCTGGTTAATCCTATACCTAAAATACATTCAAATACTCTTGCAGCTTTTTTTTTTTTTTGGTGTTACTGATTTTTCTTACCTTTCTTCCCTTATTAACCAGGCACTGATGGCAATGCCAGCTCCAGATTTTAGCCTTTGTCTATTTTTGATTCCTGAACGAGTGGTATCATTCTATTGATTGTTTTTATTCTTGGCACATTCAGTAGATGTGGATTAATGCAAACTTGCATGTGTATGGTTGGGTGGGGGCTGAGGGAGTATTTTTGGATTTATCCTACTGAATTCTCCAGTTTTTTTAAGTTGTTTTTGGAAATTCAAGTGTTCTCTTTGTAATTATTGTTAGTCCAACTGAGGGCTTTTCTTTTTGTCTGTCAGCAAATGGAGGAACAGTTCAAGACATTGATTGTTCTTTCACATTATTTGGAGGTATGTCTTTTCTGTGTTAATTGACTCAGGTACTTGAGGAGAGAATTTTAAATAGCGAATTCATTTGCAGACAGGAAGGTTCCACCAGTTCTGGGATGAAGCAGCTAAGAGTCGCCATATAGTTGAAACAGTGCCAGGTAAAAATAAATTGTCATAGCTGCTTTTTTCATTAGAGATTTATTTTTGGTTTATACTGTTCCAGTCCTATTCACGCATGTCAGTTCAAGGATTAACATTTTTGATAATGAATATTATGTTAATAGAAATTGCAAAGAATAAAGTTAAGGGAAATTGGCAAGGTTTAAAGGGTTTTAATACACAGGGCTTAATCATATTTAGATAACAGATGCAATTACGGTGGGCACTAGGTGATACATTTGACAAGGTATTTCAAGTTTACACTGCTCCAGGTTAGACAGGACAGAGTGTTTCGACTCTTCTTGCTTTTGTTGCCATGCTGATAATATGTGAATGCTATAATTGACATTGACCTGTTTTGTTTGGGGGTTTGTATATTGTGTGCTGCGGCTTACAAGATGACCAATAATGCAGGTTTTGAGCAAGCAATCCAGGCATATGCAATTCATCTGCTTTCCTTGACTTATCAAAAGGTTCCCCGCACTGTGCTGGCTGAGGTATGCTTCAGCTTCATTCCTATGTTACAAATGTGCTGGGCTGTTTTGTGTCTGTTATGTACATAAGGTTGAGGATAACCGAATCAGTAATTACACACTTTGGGTGTGCCAACGTGAATTAAATGACTGATTGTTTCAATGTTAGTCGTGATTTCATGTATGGAAAACTTCTTTCTCTAACATTTGTATGTGACAGGCCGTCAACATTGAAGGTTTATCCCTAGACAAATTCCTAGAACAGCAGGAGGCCAACAGTGGTTGGACTATAGAGAAAGGGCATGGCCGGGGCCAACTCATTGTCCTTCCTAGCAATGAGTTTAACCATCCCGGGTTGAAGAAAAACACTGCAGATAGCATACCATTAGAACACATCACGCGCATCTTTCCCATTCTTGGCTAAAGTATTTATTATGGCTGCTAGGCTAGGGATTTTGGAATTTTTGATATTCTCTGTTTTCAGCAGAAGATCCTGGTTCTAAGTTGTGCAAGTCGTAATTTTTGTGATCTTGTTTTTATATGTAAGAGCTAGATCAAACACGGAATAGCAGAATGAAGAAACATAGTGATTCAATTCCTTATTTCCTAATGATGCATGTGCAGGAACATGGAAAAGCAAACTTCTTCTAGTTTCTATACCGAACGCAACTGCAACTTTTTAATGGTCATCTATTCCAGGTGAAAAGCACTGTACATCACGGCAGCTTGCAAATCGAAGTTCTATATTCTTGTGTTAAAGATCTTATATTTCTGATAATAAAAATTGCAATAACCTTCAGAAGATAATATAGAACCTCTCGTTAATTTACGAAAAAGGAGAGTAATTGCCAACGTGGTATTTATTAAAACGCACAGCCTAATTATCAATGCTCCAGAAACTCATGTAAATGAATGGCAACAGTGGTTAAATACGAAAATGAACGATTACACAAGTTGAAGTGAAATATACAACGTGATTTTGTTTGCATATCCAAAACATGCAAGTAGTTTCTCAGTAAACCCTAGGTTTCATCACTGGAAAGCTTAACATTGACTTGTTGAAAAGTTTCCGGAGATGTACCCAGATGCTATGCTACTCCTAGCTGGAAACCAGAAAATTGAAGCTTTAGAACTTGGACGGTTTAAAGGCAATATCAGTCCTATAATTGTAGGTCTTTCCTCCAAACAGTTAATTGTTAGTATCACACTTGACCACAGATAAAAATGAATGGAAATAAAGAATCAATGACCTGAAATACTTCTAAAAGCCGAGCCCTCAAAGAGCAGAGTAAATATATATACAACATTAAATACCTACGAAGCGCATGAACTAGTAGAGGAATGAGAAAAGGAAGAGCTCCAAAAAGAATGTTTTTTTTTTCTTCACTGTCGGCTATTTACTCTTTTATACTTTGGTATCAGGTTCTGTCGGGGTTCCCACGATTGGAATCAATGCTGTGCATCGCATATGGGGCTGAGAGGATTTCTTCTGGGATGTACTGTGCAATGGATTGCCAATACATCTGATTTTTGGTTATCCATTTGTTCCTCGCCATCTCCCTTAGCAACCTCTCTATATCAACTAGATCAGTATCTATGGTACAGGTTGGGTCAATTGAGGGAAGGAATAAATGTTTAACTGGGGGTGTAAAATGAGCTGAACTTCAATGGCAGAGTGTCTCTCCACAGTTTACCCAGTGCACAAAGCTATCTGAGTACTCCTTGAGGACATTAGGCTGCTGCCTTCCCTACAGAACACAAAATGAATGTCAAGTTGCAAACTTAAATTTTTTTAAGCACTTGAAAACTCTGGAATGCTTCACTCTAATATTTGCATCTCCATTTTCACTTCTTTTTCTTTCATTGCAAACAGTGGCAACAATGAAACACAAACCAAACAATACCACTTAGTCCTGAGTATGGTTTTTGAACCATGCGGTCTGATTATTAAACCCCAATCATTCAAGTTAGCAAACTCTTAGCAAGAATGTATAATTTTTCTCAAACTGAATCGCTTTATAAATCCTTCATAAATGGATCTCATACTAAAGCTATTAGAACCATGAACAAATGCAAGTAACACGTCCATAATTCACCCAATAAGACGGTCTACATTTTCAAAGCTTATGCTCTCATAGGTTAGCTAGAAACATTTAAGTGTCAATAAAGTTCACTTTCATTAATGGTCCTAATCATGTCCTTCACTTTCACAAACATTGTTTTCTTATTCTTCTCCCTACTCTTCATTTATACTACAAATTCCACCATTGAGTGGAAGCCTAAAAAGCTTCTTCGATAATTAGAAGTCTATTTAAAGTAATTTCCAATTATCAGAAAAAATTTGTTGCAATTTTCTCCCTTCCCCTTTGGAAAAAAATTCAAAATGCTTGTTCAATCAAAAATCTGGATATCAATTAATTGATAAAAAAACAGCATGAGAAGTGCCGCCTGACAGTTAGAAGATGCTGACCTTCATGCTGGATCCGTATTCACTAGTGGATGGGGTTGCTTCACTCATTATACCATTGACAACATTCTCAGATGACTGCCCAGCTACCGGTGAGCTTGCAAGCACTGACGACCTGAGAAAGTATCAAAACTGATAAGGAAAGTAGAACTTGTACTCCTTAATAACTAAACAGAGCAAATGAGATAGGAAATCAGAGATTGTGGGGTGCTTGTAGCTTCAGAATCGATTATTAGGCCAAATTGTGATAAGACACACGTTAATGCCCATAACCTATGGATAGACCAAAATTAAAACAAATACTGAAAAACAAAGGGAAAATGCTTTTAGAGAAAGAAATAGATGAACTGCAGAAGTAGTTCAAGTAACACTCCATTAATGTTTACCAAAGATAGAGAAATATGCATAACAAAGAGGGAAAGTATAATAAAGATAATAATGTAACGGAACTCGTATTAATGCAGTGAAGATCAATAAGGGCAAAGTTGGAAAAATCAATTCTCTATTGATTCTTAACAGGACACTTAAAGTAGGACAACATTAAAAAACAATGTCTATTTGAAGTGGAATGGAGGGAGTAACAAAATCATACATAGAACTTTATCCTTTCTTTCCACAAACCACCCCACTTCAACAATTAAACCTTGCTTTAAGTGAAGTGCAAGTGGTCTTGTGCTCAGGCTGTTTCTTCTGTACTTCCAAAAAGCTTCAAAGGCGGAATTATTGGTTAAAAATCAATAAAAAAAATACCTCTCAAATGGCTCTTCTTCGCATGAATTTCCAAAAGAAGACAGCCAGTCTAAGTCAACAAAATTGGAGCAATTAAATGTGTCTTCAGAGAAGTAAATATGATCAATTCCAAGATATCGATCTTTCTCCACATCCCCAAAAAGCTGTCTGCGAGGCAATGAGGGAGTATACCTATATGAAGAAATACAACACATAATGAGCAGAATCAAGTGGGTAATTATATGAACATCAGTATTTAGCATCAAATTGAGCATCCACTCCGTACAACAAGCAGAGCAACACAGATGCAAAAACTAGCACAATAAGACTATTAATGAATTAGATGTATGGGAAATAAATAACACAGGCAACCACAGAGACATGCATAGATAGTCCTCAACAAGTCAGACAACTTGTATTGAAATGCTAGATGCAACAACCATGATGACTAAACATCTATCCTGGTGATTCATATCTTAATGGTGCGCCAATGGAGGGTATATGGAGTCATAATTTTAAAGACACAAAATTGAATGAGTAGATAAAGGCATCAAGTTAAACAAAAAGGAAAAAAAATTAAGCAAACCTTGAGTATGCTATGTCACTCTCACAAGTTGATATCTCAGGGGATGACTCAGAAAGAACATTGTTTTCTGCTTCCCATTGATCTGGCAATGCAGAACTGGAAAATTTCTTTTGCTTGCCATTTGTGGCCGACATTGGCGAGCTGCTTTTGCGAATAATGTTTCCATCTGACAAGGACCTTTGGAAAAATGACCTGAAGTGAAAAACTTGACAGTTAAAATATATGCTACAACTTTAAACTTATTCAAGTCACATATTACTAGGAATACAGAAAAGAAAATCATTATAAGATGATAACCTGCCAGCTTTTTCTTATGGAGAGAAAAGGGCAAAGAAACAACATGTGAGTTTAGAAAAATATGTATAATAAGATTCTAATTTATGTCTGATCTTGTTTCAAATCAAGTGCGTACAAAAACAGAGAGTCATCAAACACAAGTCAAACTCACGTACTATACTTGACTACAGAAAACATTGAGCAATCAAATGCATAGAGAAAATAAAATCAAGTCATATATAGCAATACAGAAAAAGAAATCATTACAAGATGACAACCCACCTGCTTTTTCTTTATGGAGGGGAAAAGGGCAAAGAAACAACATGTGAGTATCAAAAAATATATACAATAAGATTCTAATCTATGTCTGATCTTGTTTCACATCAAGTGCGTACAATAACAGAGTTATCAAACACAATTCAAACTCACGCACTATACTTGACTACAGAAAACATTGAGCATTCAAATGCATAAAGAAACAGTCAATCAATGAAAGAAGAAGAGATACATTTTATCTGTTTCATTCTCCAAGAATCAATTATAAAATTCAAGGCTTTGTTCAGCAAGTACCTCACATCATCATCCACATTTGTTTGCTGATCTGAACTCAATTCCCAGAGCGCAGGTTTATTTGGTTGTGGCTGGAAGTGCCCCAAGAATCTATTCAAATTGTCATTGAAAAAGGAACTTCAGAAAAACACCATGCCTAAATATCATACTGAGCAATTTGTTCCAGGATTGTTGTGTGAAGGAGTAAATAAAAAAAAATATAATTCCACTGTATCAGTGCCCATCAATCTTGTTCTCATGATATTTTTTTAAAAAAAGATAAGCTACATTGTTTCCCACAATAAAATGGCTATATATTATATGTACACAATCCATAAATTGATGAATTAGCTCAAAGCAAAACTCATTTAAATAAAACTTATGGGAAGCTTATGAGTTATCAGACATAGCCTTTGTTTTTATCCCAATTAATGAAGACCTGACACAACTTACACATTAATTGCATCTTGTTTCTCTGCATCCATGTATGCATTACTGTAGTACCGTTGAAGAGTTCTGAAGAACTCTTGGGACTGGGTTGCTGCTCTCCACTGACCCCTTCTCTCAGAAAATATCTATATAACATTAAGAGTTCATAAATATTAGAAATGGACTTGTATCAAGTACTAAAGCAGTGGCTTAAGAAAGACACTAATAGAAAAGAAGATTTCACAAACGACCACCAATAAGGCAACCACATTAAACCGCAAGTTTTAAGTTTGCCATATATTCCAAAGGCATTGGTGGTAAACTATCTTCTCTCTCACCTCTAAGATATCAGATAATCTAAATGTTGATACTTTCAACATCTAACAGTCTAAATGTTAGCCTTCCACGTATCATTAATAACATAACATGCCAAGCATCAATTTTACACACAAGTCAATTCGCTACTTAAAAAATTTGCAGACCTAATACTCCTAAAATTTAAGGTATCAACTCCCATATATTGACCACCAGATTGGATACTACTCAAAAAACCTGCAAGGTCAAGGATGAAAGCAATCAAATATAGACACAAGATAAGTCCAATAGGATGCTAAAATTGCTAATATTGTGGCTTACTAAAAACATCTTAATTATGGAGGAAAAGATCAATATAATCAACCCTAACCGGATTAACTTTAGCTGAGATGGATATGTCAGAATCACCTTATTATGTGCAGCTGACCCACCATACTGGTGTGCTAGTGTGTCACCCATTCTTTCATAGAATCCCATCAATTGATCAGCCAAGGCTGCATCAAGGTCTATCTTCGGTGTATCTATAACTCCTAAAGAGTGAAGTTGGCGTCCAAGTGCAGCCAGACCATATGCGTACTGTGCAACATTTGTGCGATCAAGACAGTCTATGCAATTGGTCCTGAGAACACCTTTTTGGAATGTTGGATGCTTGACAGCATGATTTCCATTAGCAACACCATTACCTCCATTAACTTTCCACTCTATTTCGTTGGAATACTCATCATAGTTGATGCATGTGTTATGGGGAGATATGTGGCCATTCTCAGCATTCCTTGATTATCCTCACCATGCCAAAAATGCCACCATTAGAACATGATTAACACCTTAATAAGAAATAAGTTCAAAAGTAATAATGTAAAAATCATTATAGTTTCTCATATTATTCGAGTATATAACATGATCTACCAAGCACAATAGCCCAACCTAAGCATCCAAATGTGGCAATCTAAATAATATCCCAACATAATTAAAATGGGAAATATAGCTATATCTCCCTGCACTGAAATAAGATATTTTGGAAGGTGGGCACACATGCAAACACAAAAACAGGCAGTCAAGACAAAATACTCAATAAAACGATGTATAGTCTCGCCTTTTTTAGGAAAAAAAAACTTATTTCAGATTGTTATGCTGCCACACTTCCACCATGGAAATTAAACTAATAAACGCAAATGAGATGCTTGAGATTACAGGATTCAATCACTTTTGGTAAATGATCAGTTATTGACAAAAAATTGGGTTCATGACAAAATAGTGCTTATATTATCCACCAAGAAAGTGTGAGCGCAAACACATAATGACAGGTCAGGAAAAATCATTCTGTGAAATTATGAGCAGCCTTGCTTTAAAAGATACTTTGGGCTAACAATATTTGACATCAATGTACTATGCAAATTAAATGAATATAAGCAAAAGAGACTTGAAATCCAGGATTCAAGAACGTCAAAGGATTAAACAATCATAATCTATTAGAGCTTACATTTGATGAGTGAGGAGCAGCAAGAGACATGAAAACATGATATTACATATAATAACTAATAGCATGTGCATACTATTTTAGTTCTTATTACTTCTGACTTTAAGGAAAGAGACATAAATTATCTTGAATGACAGACGAAAATGTATAAATTTGATCAACCAACTTACTCAAAGGAAGGCCAACCAGCATATCCTTCAGGTATCAATGCCGGTGTCACTTGACAGTAAAAAAAAACCGGTAAGTGTCAAAGCATATGCAGCCACTTTGCCCAGAAGTAAGAGAACATTTGTTGCTTTGCTGAGAGACAATAAAAGAGAAGCAGGTCTTGCCATAAGAATCAGTTTTTTCAAAATATCAATCTAGGCTTGTGAACCTCGGCAGTATACATATAAATATCAAGGTAAAGGACATATACCTTCGAGTATGCTTGTGAAGATCCCAGTGAAGGAATCTCAATCTGTTCTCCTCAGATAAATCTTTATTGATATAATCAATAGCATTAGCAAACTCTGCACGAAGAATTGATTCTCGAGGCTTCTTCTCCTGTGTCTATAAATTAGAAAATAGTAATGTCAAACAAAGATAAGAAAGAAAAAACCGGCAAAAAGAGCTGATATTGATAGAAAGAAAATGCCTTATTTTTTCATAATAACAATATTATCTAAAGGTCTTTTGTTGTTTACCACAAGGTCAAGATAATTGCTACAGGAACAAAGAAGAACAAGAGAGGTGAATAAATGGACTGCAGAACCAAATAAGAAAATTACCTTAATCAGGTTCAAAACAATAATAGGATTTCCATATCTCTTGACAAGATTCTCAAAATGTAGTCTGGTTGCTTCATAATTTTGGTCCCTCTTTGACACTGGGAGAGACAAGAAGAAGTGTAAAAAAAAAATACAAAAATAGAATGCATTGCCATGAATCCCACAAGGGCCAAGACATACATATAATATCCGGTTTGAGATTCAAACGTGATGTTTCCTGTGACCAAAATAGTGGGATAGAACCACGGTTTTGTACAACAGAACTTATTTGGATTGGAAACCCTTCAGGAACTTCCTCGAATACAATCTGCTCTGTCTCAACATCATTAGCTACTCTGCCCTTCTCATTTACACCACGTTTCAAATACCTAAATTGAGAAGTATGCATACAGATGTCAAAGGACATTCATACTTAACTAAGAGACTATCATCACTAAATTCTATCAGAAAAAAAAAGATGTCCAATAAAAATCATTCATTCATGAAAAAATTAATAACTTCATAATCCATTCAGATTATTATTACATATTGAAGGGAGCTTAGAATGCTTTTAATAGCAATACAAAAAGAATAAAAAATTCAATGTCATCTTAGGCAACAAGAAACACGTTCCCAATTAGCATTACAAGAACCCGAACAAACTGAATGATTAAATCGACAAACAAACAGGTTTAGATCGCACCATTTGCAGTCAAAAACCAACATGGACAATTTATTAAATAAATTATACCTCACTTTAACTTAGAAAACCCAGAACTACTTTGGAAGCCTTCACAAGTTATCCACTGACCAAAACATTTAAGGTTCTCTCTCTTTCAACCACAAGAAATCATAGAAATCACATCTGCCAATTGTTTAATGCTTCATATTTAAGCCTTTATTTTCAAGGGCAAAATCTTGGTAGAAATCAGGTTGCAGGAAGGCTGGTTTTCACTTTGGTCTTAAAAAACCCATTGCTTAAGAATGCATCCTGCTGTGGAATGGTAGATTGGTATTTGATAGACTAAATTCACATTTTATAATTCTTAATTTATTGTTATATGAATAAAAGATAGGATATATTTATTGAACAAAGTTCAAAAGTTAAGTTCCACAATTTTTCACATTGTTCACTAGCTATATCTAGCAATTGAAATGATTGTTAATGCAAAATATCTCAAGCTCTGGTAATTTTTGTGTCAGTATCAATTAGCTAGCCTGCTGGTTCATCAACTGAAACATTCATTGAACATGTAAAACAATAAATCTACTATTCGACTGAATTGATGTCCAGCCCAAATTTGAACATTATGATTCCCATGTTAAGCACAAAATACCTTGGGTAGAAAAATTACATGCGCTTCCCTACCTGGTACCAGCATAATGGCGTGAACGTCTTGCGATGAGGGTAAGTCTGAAATTCCGTCCAGAAATAGAAAGTGTCGCCTGCATTCATAGAAAGAAGCCATTAGCTAACAACCAAATTATGAATCTAGTAAAAGGCCTAACAGAGATCTGCATATATGAGAAAGCAACTTTGAAGAAGGTACAAAGAAATATGTTTAATATATGAGTGACCACCAGTAATTTTCAAGTTTATTAATAACCACAAAAAGTATTCCTAAGCAGTCATGCTCAATGTATAAACAACTTATTTTGGGACAAAAAATGTCTGAATATGTCCAGTAATGTTATATCAGCAACAAAACAGAAAATCCTCAAATTTCAAGATGCCAAACAGAAGAGCATCAAGTAAACTAAAAAAAGTTCCAGGAGAATAACATCAAAAATTACAGAAGATATCAAATACTGAAGATAATTCCAGCTTAAATTTGGATCAGGCAAAATCACAGCATTTTGACTTAGACAGGGATAGAACATAGAAGACAAACTGCCAAATAAACAAGGTTCAAACAATTAGACAACCAAAACAGACAAATTAAACAGATTAACTTAACTCAAGCCACCCATAGCTCACCTGTTTAAAGAAGCCATAAACTAAAGCAACTGTCCACATAGTATTTTGAAGGTGATTTCGTATTCCACGGGTCAAGAATTCATTCCATACAAACATCGTTTCATAGAGGACTTGACCTGTTTCTCTGTTACACAAGTTTTTTTGAAGACTACGCATAACATGGTATGAATAGCTAAAAAAGAAGTCCTTTGTGAGGTCCACCGTGCATAGAAGCTTCTTGTATCTAAGTAATCAATTAAATAACATAATCAAACTCACAGAAAAAAAGGAAAAGAGAATAATAATTAAAAAAAAAACAATTGGCAGGACAAAAAAATTGTAAAATTGCCAAAAAAAATAAAGCATTTTTACTGTCAATCTGTCATACAGTCTAATTATGCATTATCCACAAGCAGTTATAACAAAATAATTAGCAAAATCGTTAAGTTTCTCTTCATAAATTGAAGAACTCCAACAGTGCATCCATGGAGAAAAAGAGGATCAATAGAGTGAATCCAGGCAATAAATTTGATAATTAAACACTCCAATTTGAAACAAGATTTACTCACATAACTGTATGTTGATAAAATTAGCGTGCTAGAACTTGTATTCAGAGTGAAAAAAGAATATTCTTATGATAAGGAAAGACGTATGTGTCCCAAAGAAAGGTAGAAGAACTAAAAAAAACAAGAAACAACCGTTCAACACGACACAATTTCCAGAGCATCTTTCTGAGGGCTATTTACAGTTTTCTCCAAAAATTTACATGCAGAAAAAATTGAAGACCTGTTTTCATTCTTAGAATTAGGGAATTTGGACTGCACAGCAGAATTTGGAAGTGGAATCATCTCACTCTTGGAGACTGCATAAACATTATGACCACAGATTGCACCAATTTGTCTTCTTTCTGTTATAAGCAGCATGTAGTATGGCCCCAGAAATTTGATGAAGCCTAAAAACATAAAACCATGACAATTATAGTAACAACCATGGTTATCTCAAAGATCCTTTTTTTTCCTCTTTAGAAGACAAAGAGCAGATCAAAATTCACCTACCAACAATTCCATAACAAGTTGTGACAAACTTTAGTCCACCAGTAGCCTTGTTTCCTTCATGTATTCGTCTCAACAGATCAGAACATTCACTTTCTGTATAGGTGGTAGGATCTTCACGAACATTAAGCTCCAAAGGGTCCAGTCGGTCAATCTTTAGCACTCTCCAATACGTCCTACCCTTATCTCTTCCTATCATGTAAAAGTTCTGAAGCACAAAGTATTGCAAATAAGCATTTCAAATGAGTGATTTCCAGAAAATTATGGTAAGACACTATGAAAGAGGTTTGAGAATCACATATTATCCAACAGATCAAAGCACCATATCTACCAAAAAAAATCTTGCAGTTTAAATAGCATAACATCAACTAAGCATTCCATTAACATATGATGTACCCTTTTGCAATAAGTGTCATTAAAATGTGATGCACTAGAATATATGATATTAGCCAGTTCATTGCATCTTCTACGGCAACTAGCATTCTCGCCGACCACCTAGCATTACTGAATTTGATATCCCAAAAATACGGGTCCTGAGTCACCGAATTGAATTGATAGCATATGAAAGCAATGAACTCATCATAGCCAATCAACCAGAGACACTAAAACTCTAATCCAGAGGTAGCAAAAGCCCAGTGAAAGTCAATTCGAACAAGAAGCACAATCCATGTAAATTAAAGTAATTAAAAAAGAAGACAAAAATCAAAGAGATCTCAATAAGATCAAGGGAAAATGTGTACCGATCGAGTCTCGTAGAGCCTGAACTTCTGCATATAAACATGCTCAGAACGGGGCAGCTCATCATTAGTTCTATCGGGAGAGCTAGAGGGACCCCCATTCTCTATCGATGCCATCCCTCTTATCTCTCTCTAACAAAAACAAAGAAAAGATTTTTGTTGCTTTCGTTATGGAGTTCGATTAGATCTCTCCCCGAGCCCCAGGCTCAGGGAATTTATCACAAGGGCATGCAAGGAAACGAAGGAAAAATCAACAAAGAGAAAAAAGAAAGAATGAAAAATATCCTTCAAGACAAACAGAATTGCATCCCTTGCATATAATGGAGCTTGGCTGCTTCAAATACAACATCCTTGACCTCCTCTATTCCAGCTCCTCCTTCCCTCCATTCATAACCAAACAAACAGAACTCAAATTTTCATTTATAATCTTCAAACCAAATCAATCACAGAGATCGAGCATTAAAAAACAATTTAAATGGTAAAAACTGCCCGCTTTCGATTATAATACGAGAGAGAAGGATGTATCGAGAATGGAACCTTATATATAAAAATAAGGAAGAAGAAGATCGAGCTAAGAGAGAAATAAACAGAACAAGAAGAAGAAGAAGAAGAAGAAGAAGAGGAGAAAATTTTAGGAGCTTTCGAGAATTATTATTATTATTATGCAATTTTGCTTCTTTTCATTATTTTTATAATAGTTTTTCTTCATTTTTTCTTCAAAGGCACATCTAATTATTGATGATGTTATTGTTTGTGTGTTTTTTTAAGCTTCGCTTTGTGTTTGTTTGTTGTTTTAAGATATCGAAAATTGAAAAATAAAATAATAATAATAATAATAATAAAATGAAGGAGAGAGAGAGAGAGAGAGAGAGAGAGAGAAGCTCAGATCCAAAGAAAAAACGAAAGCCACATCTTCGGCGACCGCTCCATCCACACATTAAACTATGCTCCTGATATTCATTAATTATTACTACTAAAAGGAAAATGCTTATTGTACTAATGTTGATTTAGGAATCTGCTAAGGGTTTTTTTCTTCAGGAGTTTCTTATTTTTATTAATTTAATAAAATGGTTTCAAAATCATAAAAAGAAAATATAAAATTCTCAAAATTTGTTTTCTTATTTACCTTTTTATCAATAATATGCTCGTTTAATTCATTTTTTTTATATTTAAAGACTACCAATTTCGATTAAATTCATTAAAATTTATCAAATTTAGTTATTTATATCTAATGCTTAAAAACATGAAACCATTTTCAATTTTAAATAATAAAAAATCAATAATATAATTTATTTATTTTTTAAAAATGAAAAACTAAAGATATACCAAACACATGTTCGTCGATTATGATTCAATTTATTACAATAAACATATAAGTAGAACTAGAATATTAATATTAATTAAACAAAGAGTAATTTGGATGAACACGATATTGACTCATACACCACTTGAATTAAACACGTAATTTCATTTTCTCTAAAATCTTCTGAAGAAAACTCAAACATTAAACCTTATAAGGAAGTCTAGATGTTTTAAATTTTTTTTTAGAAAAATGCTATTAACACTTTATTTTTAATATATTTTTAAACACTCGTTTTATAATTGCTATATGTTATCAAATTTAATTCATTAAATAAAATAACAAATTTTATAAATTAAAATTTTAATGATGCAGAGAATAAGTGTAAAAAAAAAAGTATTAAAAAGAAGTATTGATAATTTTTTTTATTTATTTGGAGAGGGAGATTGTTTTTCCACCTAATTCACGTGGGGTGGGAATTTCAAATCTAACACCTTCCACTAGAAGCAGAGCCCCCCCTTCTATCATCAGGGCAGAAGCCTTTGGTAATGTTTTAAGACTTAAAACATAAAAATAAAAAAATGCACCTAAACAAGAACATCTGGTATGAAACTCTAGTGTGGTCCTAAGCTTTCCAAAAGATCATTTATACATCTGAAAATTGTTTATTTTAGGTTATTTTGAATGTATGATGTCAATTTTAATTCCAGACTTGTTTTTGGTTGAATTTTTATGAATCAGGCATCTTTTCTTATCCTTCTTTGTCTAATGTTGCTTTTTTTTTTTTCAACAGAATATTTTCAAAACAAATTCACGATGTACCGCTGAATTTTCAAGTTTTTTTTGGAGCAGAATCTTTTGTAATTTTCATGATTTATCGGTGCACTGGATACGAATTTTGCGGGTACATGAATTTATCCGAACACGTTTAAATTCTAATAGATAACTTTATTATAGTTTTGAAACGGATTTGGGTATGATACGGATAGACATTCGGGTATCCGATAAACCCGATTATATATATATATTATACAATTTATTTTATTTTAATTTATTGAATATAATAATATAATTAATTATTTTTTCATATATTTTTATAGATTGATGAATTACATATGTAATGAGAGTTTGAATTTTGAAATATAATTTTTCTATTATAATGAACAATATTTAATTTTATTATTATTTTTGAACAATTTGATGAATTATTTTAATTTTAATGTGTTAATTAAATTTTATATTTTATTTTAATTTTTTATTTGATTTTACAGTGATTTATGGTATATTATTTTTAAATTTTTAGATTTTTAATTATTTTATTAGTTAAAATTTTATTTTATTTTAAATTTTTTAATAATAAACGGATAATTATTCGGATATTAATCGAGTAATGTTGATCGGATTTGGAATATATACGGTATTAATATTATAATTTTAAAACTCTATCTGTTATTATCCCTAACCAGCACCCATTGCTTTAAATATTCTTATTTAAATAGATTTTTAGATGATGTAACATTTATTGCATTGTGGAAAAAAAATCTTATAATAAACAAGAATATAAATTGAATTTGATGGGTGATTGACGATCTTAATCTGGGGTTAGTAGCAAGCTAGCAATGGGAGTGAAGAAATCCAACTAGTGTATTGTTTGTTATAACCACCAAAGTGATTATTATGGGGTGGGTTCGGCCTGTACAGTAGCTTTGACTTCGACATTTGTATAGACGGAGAGATCATTAAGAATATGCTAACTGTAATGTAATAACAAACAAAAGGCTCGTGATGTGGACTGTGAAGTCACCAAATCTAGCCGCCCACATATATTTGACACAGTTGCACACACGATTGATTCCACGTAATTCAATCCAACACCTGCCACCCCCCTCCTGCCAATTCAATATCATCGCCGATGGGCAGCGACAGGCCAACCCACTAACTCAACCAAAATCTCTTTAGCTTCGTATATCTATAATACTAAAATAATCACCATAAAAATTAAAAAAAATTACTCAGTTTCTATAATATATTTTAAAAAATTAATCATGAATTTTTCCTTGTCCATTTTGTAATTATTATTACCTATAATACTCTTATTTTTAAAACATTGTTAAACACTCACCTCTTAATTGGTTAGTGATGAGATAAAAAAATTTTAAATTAATGAAAAAAATATTTTTTCGAGAATCAACCAAAATATGAGTATTGAAATACAACACTAATATTTTTTTAGTCAAATTAGTCTTCTATTATAGTTATTGGGTCTAACATTAATTAATATTTTATTAGTTGGAGTCTATTTTTCTCCTACACAGATTACTGTAAGTTTCATGTGAACTTTCAACTTTGGAATAGGTCTCATGTGACAAAGTTGTGGCTCAACAATAATCATATCCCTTTCGAAGCCCACCCCCCACAAAAAATAAAAATAAATAAATAAAAGAGTAAATTGGCCTTCACCTGCATGATAGACAAATTAAATTCTATCTTTATAAAATAAACGCCAACTATTTAATTTCGTCTATGAGATTAACTAATTAAGCATTTCAATTGCTACCTGTAGTCAGAAAGATGAAATAATAGCCAGAAAAATCTGAAGTTCGAGATGCGAAGGTTTGAAATTCACACTCATTAGAGATGTGAGTTTTTTTTTTTTCCAAATATTAGAAAGCGTATATTATAAAATAAGGATTATTTCATGTCCATTCGACATAGCTAGTTATGTTTAACTAAATTTAACTATTCAATTAGAAACCAATCATTGAAATTTGAACATTTAATAAAAATAAATTTTGAATTTTTTAGAAAGACGAGATGTTTTTTTATTGGATTATTAAATTTCGACTATTAATTGAATGATTGAAATTGATGAATGTATAATAACTATTGGAATATTAGAGAATTGTGGCTCTTAAATTTTAACGTGTGTGAAATTTGAACAAACTCACTATATGGAATTTTCTTACTTAAACCTAATTTATGATGAATTAAACAAACAAAAAAGTATTTTATAAATTATTTTGCTTATATGATATTTATTCAAAAGTCCATATTAAAAAATCACTGAGAAGAAATGTTTTTTTGTTTAAAAATTTTTTATTCAAAATTTTTAACTAAAAAATTCAAAATTTTAAATTAATTTATTTGTAATATATTTTTTTCATCAGTTTTTTTTTATAAATAGTTAGAAAATATGATTTTTTAAGTTTTATTGGGGTCCATTTTATTTTTTTATGATCCATATTCAATATACTGTACCTATTATTATAGATTTTTAAAAAATTATGGGTTCAATTACCCCACTATCCGCCGCTGCATAACAGAAATTTCAAAAATTTTATAGTAATAAATATAATAATAGATGAAAAAGTTTAAACTCAAAATTTCTAACCTTTTTATACTCTTAAAAAATATAAAAAGATGAATAACATACGCTATGATCGGTAAATATGACAGCTTTTAGTTAAAAAAAAAGGAAAAAATTTATTGGAGAAATGATATTTAAACATTTTTGTTAATAAAAATATTTACTAATTTTCAATGCTTTTCAATGATTTGGTAAATTTTTAATTGGGGATGGGTGGGGGCCATGGGGCCTTGAAGCAACGTGGCTTTGCCGGGGTGGGATCCTGTACTGTATATCACCATATGGCATCAGGCATGGGGAAAGCCAAACCAACTGAAAATAACGCTTCAGTCAATTTGGCGTTCGATTTGTTCGGTTTGATTGTATCTATATTATACAATATAATCGATTCGGTTCGATGATAAAACCAAATAACCGAACCGATCAAAAAAATTTCTAAATTATTATATATGTATATTATATTTTATATTTAATATATAATTACATTTATTACGACAAAAATGAATACTGAAATCACAAAATTGAAAATTCTCAGCCACAGAATTGAACCCTAAAGTTAGTTTTTTGGTTTCTCTTTCTCCTCATACTCCTCAATTCTTTTTCACCGTCGCTGCCTCCTTCTCATTCTCCTCTACCGCCGTTGTTTCCTTCTACATCTCCTGCAGCTGAGAAAAAGCTTCCACTCTCCAGCCGTCCACTTATTCTCCTCCGCCGCAGGCCAATTACTCCATCTCCTGCAGCTGAAAAAAGCCCCCACTCTCCAATTTCTCGGTTTTGAGAGTTAATAGAAAAAAAAAAAAAAGAATTAGGGAGAAGAGATTCGGACTTGCAGTGTATATTTTTCTAAGAATAAAAGCCCAAAAATCAGCCCATTGCCGAATAGCGGTTCAATTTAATTATATTCTGATGGTCTAAATAATCAATTCAGTTCGTATAATTTATAGATCGGTTACTTTAGTTTTGGTCAATTTAGTTCTATTTAAAATCAATCTGATCGACACGTAAGCTCATTTATTATCCATTTAATAATAAAAAAAGTTATTATTAATAATAAATGAATGGTACTCGTCACTTGCTGATTCCCTGAATATTAGTATATTACATCCACGTTAAGCATGTGCTCTTATGGTGACAGTCAACGAAATTGACATGTGATGTTGGAATTGCATGGCTCTCTCCAAATTTATTTTATTTGTTTCTTGTGGCCTATGTGGAGCCACATACTTTTGTTATCTTGTTCGTCTCTGGAATGAAACTCAAAAATTAAGAGATTCTTGGTCTGACCATATTAGATCGATTTTTTATTCAACCTGGTTGCAGGTTTAACCGGCTTCTTGGATCGCAGTGGAACGACAATACAGGACTCTCCATCGCACAATTATGCAAACAAGCAATAACTGTGCATATGATTAACTTTAATACTGGCTGAATTAAGTAATAGCAAAGTAAATGAACTTGAAAGTAAATATTGAAAAAGTACCTGCTATAATTTAATTGAAACTGAGAATTGAAAGTTAAAATTTAGAAGATAAAAAAAAAAAACTTACAAAAGTAAAGTATTATCAAACGATGTGTGATATGATGTTGTAATAATAAAACCTACGCACGTGGGTAGACTTTTTGCGTATTAAGGGAAAATATTTATATAATATTATATTTTCAAAAATAAGAAATATATTTTTAAGAATTCATAAATTATATTATAGATCTGTCAGTGTGCATCATGATTATAATTTCAAAAACAGCATTATATTATTTTTTGAGTTAAATGATTTATACGTATTTACTGTACATCTTGGATAAAATCAATTATTCGATCAATAATTTTATTATTATTATTATTATTATTATTATTATTATTATCTTCAAAAAGATAAAATGAAAAAAAAAAGAATCTTATTTCTTCATTATATAACTGTTTTAAATAGAATTTTTTTTAATTTGCATATATGATTATATATTTTTAGTATTTTTATTATTTTTATTGTTTGTGATGAAAAATATTAGTTTTGATATATTGTGGAATAAAATGGTTAAAAATGAAGATATTTGAACTAAAAATAAGTAATATAAAGATAAAAAATTGAGTTGTTAGAAGTTCAAGATGATGTATTTGATGAAAATAATAAATTTGTAAGTTGTAAATAATGGAGCTGAAAATAATAAATCTGCAAGTTTAAAATGATGAATCTGTAAATTCGAAATGATAAACCTGCAAGTTGTAAACGATGAATGATGAAATTCTAAAATCTAAACGATAAACATGTAACTTTTAAGTGATAAATTTGTAGTTTAAAAATGATAAATTTTCGAGTTTATAATGATGAATCTGTAAGTGATGAATCAACAATTTGTAAACGATAAATATGCAAGTTCTAAATGATGAATCTTTATCTTATAAACGATGAACTTATATCTTATAAATGATGAACCTATAAATTTTAAATAATGAACTTGTAAGTTAAAAATAATGAATCTGTAAGTTATAATTAATGAACTTATAAATTTAAAGCAATGAGCCTGTAAGTTATAACCAATAAACCTATAAATTTTAAAACAATGAATCTATAAATTATAACTGATAAATCTATTTTATATTCATTAGTTTACCAAAATTCAATTCCGAAAAATATGCATTTTTATTTTTATTTTATATGTATCAAGAAAGTAGGTTAATAATGCAAAATGGATATAAGTTTAAGTTTAAGCAGGAGAGTGAGCTTATTCCCACAAATCTGGTCCATTTTAGCTCTACACTTTCCACGCCAGTGGACCTGGACTGCCTTTGGACCTATGTAAACAATCTAAAAAATGACTGTTACGGCTTTATATCTTGCATCTTAGGTTATGTTGGTTGTTATTGTGAAATAACGAGGAATTATCGGGTTGACACTACTCTACAATCGTTGTTTGAATTCACCTAGCTCAACAACTGTGCATTTAGAAGATATTTAAAATTTACTGAGCCAAAATTCCTTTATTCAAATTTGATTAGTAAAAAAAAAAAAATCATAACTCGAAATCTTAAAACTAAGACAAAACTTTCTTATTCATGACAGCTAATGGTGGTCCAAAACTTTGTTTGTCGTTGGAAGAAGTCATCATTATGAGAGGATCATCATCGATAATATCAGCAATTGTGAGTCTTCCTCTTGTGGAAGAAGAGATCTTCTAGTCGATAAGATAGCAGGAAACCCGTTCCATATTGCTTTAGCATTGTTCATGGATCCTCCCTGTAGGATGGTAGGCATCCCGCCAAATGTGCCATCATCTGCATTATCACATATATAATTGGAATTTCTGTTCCATTCTTTCTCTCTCCACAGCTGTAAATTCCTCCATATGTCCCACTTCCACAACAAGCATTCACTCTATCTTTGAAACCTAAATACTTAAAAAGCTCAGTAACCTTATCCATGTTTTCATTATATTTTAATAGGGTAAATTACATTAATATTTTGACTCTTAAACTTCAATTTGTAATTAAAAGAAAAAAGCCTAAACTTAACATTAAAATCTCTTATGAGGTTATAGGTAAAATTATTATGATATGATAATTTTTTTCTCTTATATTGGTAAACTATAATGAAGTTTATAATTTGGTCTTTTCTAATGAATGAAAAGAAAGATAAGAAAGAAATATAATTTTTTTAAAAATATTGGCATGTCAATATATGAGAGAAAAAATTATTATGACCATATTCAAGTAATAATTTTTACCTATAATTTGTTAAAAAATTATCATATCATATTCAAGTAACAACTTTACTTGTAACCTGCTAATGAAACTTTAATGTTATATTTATGTTAAGTTTAAATACTTTTTTTTAATTATAAATTGAAGTTTAAAGAATTACAAGTATCAAAATTCAAAAGCCATGGATGCAATTTATTATATTTTAATATAGTCTATTAAATAAAATGTATAATTTATCAATCAGATTTTTGCCTAATGGTATGCTCTCATGGTGAGCTAGGAGAAAGTCTTGGTTTTGAGCCTTCCTAATGGCATATACCTCTCCCTTATATACATTGTATAAAAAAAAGGGGTATAATTTCATGTTACATACCATAATTTTATAAAACAATAATCAAAGGGAATTTAATCTCAAGTCTTAACCGTTCATATAATGTGATTTTGTTTACCATGGGTTAGCTTTAATAACAGAGAGTAATTTAATTACCATCCCAACAAACACTTCCGGAATGTATTTTTCTTGCATTTTTTAACCCGAATAACCTCCTAGATAATCATTGCTTCCTATGCTTACTTCTATGATTTCTTTAGCGGGCTTTGTTATAGCTTTTCTTTTAGGTTACGTTTGGTATATACAAAAAAATGAAATGGAATTCTATTCCAATATGGTAGTTTGAGATTCTAATATTTTTTTTTTAGTATGTCATACATAATAGGAATTGAAATCCTATTTTTATGTTTAGTGTGATTCCATAAATAAAAAGAATAAAATTATAAAATTAATTATTGAAATAAAAAATTTTATTCATATTTTTATGTTTAGTATATGTCATGTAATAAAAATTTATATTTGACATGATTCCATAAATAAAATGAATAAAAATTGAAATATAAAATCTCAATAAATAAAATTTTAATTGAGAATTTTAAAAAAATAGTCGATAGTTTTAATAAAATAAATTCAAAAAATTTAAAAGTAAAAAAATGCAATTTAAAAAAAACACTTAAAACAAATAATTGCAATTGTAATATAAACTTTTAAAATAAGGAAATGAATTTCAAATATTATAAAAAGGTAATATGATTCATAGAATATTGAGCAATTAAATTTATAATTAGAAAATAAGTACCAAACCTAAAATTGGAATGAGAATCCTATTCTTATTCCGAATTGAGTATACCAAATATGCCCTTCCCTCTTCGAAATTTTTGAGGTGTGCGGGTAGATCAATCACCTTACAAAAACAAGATCAGAATAACAAGTCAATCAGATTTCATTTTTAATGCATGAGGAATATTAAATTAACATGAATTTGGAGCATGCATAAGGTTCTCACCATCCCTTGATCGGTTTCAGGAAGAACTCCACCTCGACCAGAGGCAAAGTTATCACCGTGTGAGTAAGCAGTAGAGGGTTGTAAAAATGGAAGAATTACTGGCAGCTTAGCATATTCAGCTGAACGAATTAGCTCTCAAATTAATATTAGTAAAAGACAATTAATTCCGTCATATACTCCGACTATAAGGAAATTAAATATGAAAAATATACCGATATAATCTACGATGACACGTCTATCGGAGAAGCGGCCGATGGGCCCATCAAATAAGCCATAAGGCTTTATATCTGCCCAATTTTCTGGGATAGTATCGATGTAAGTCGCCGAAGATGAAAAAAGCAGAAGTCTTAGTAGCAGAGGCATTTAAACTGAGTGAACATAGAAATATTACAAAGAGGAGAAAAGAAATGAGCATCATTCATAGCCATTGTGGAATAGATCATAAAGCTGAAGATAACTACGTCTTGATCTTGCATATATAACCTTGTAAGTTATTCGACATAGGCTCTCATCCGGCAAATGCCTGCACAATGACGCAAAAATAGAAAAATAATTTTTGGGAATTTGTCTTATGCAACCTTCCCTTCCACATGTTTGGTGGGGTATTGGGTAATAGATACCCTTGAAATCATCAGCTTAACGCATGTCTTCTTCTGGCTACGTTAGCTTTTACGGTTTGCCAATTGCCAAAGCTACTATGAGCAAGTTATTGAAAGTGAAAACGGTTTGCAAACCGTAGTTCCACCGCATTAACAATAACTTTATTTCTGCTTAATATTTTAATATATTATATTAATTACTAACGATTAAAATTTTATATTTTTTAATTTTCAAATAAATTAGTTACAATTAATTAATATTAAAATTAATAAATTACATGAAAAAATTAATTGTGAAACTTAGTGGAAATTAGTTATATACTAATTATATTATTATTAATATTTATATTAATTTTTAATAATTATTTTAAAATTATTTGAATTAATACTAATTTTATTTTATTACCTTTACTGTTTAGATATTAATTATATTAATTATTAAAATATATATTATTTATTTATTTTATCCAATTTTATTATAAAATAATATAAAGGAGACCATTTACAATTTTTTATTACTTTGAAATTTTCTCTCATTTTTCAAGTTTTGTCACAGGCATTGCAGATAAGGTAAATGCTCTAAGAGAGAGGCTGGTAAAGTGATACAGTTGCCTAGTCAGTGCAGCTATACTTGCAAAGGCGGCGGAATTCTGTGCCTCAAATTGAAGGTCAAATATATCCTTTTTAATAGTTGATTAATACATCCAATTCAATTCACATTTCCCAAGTTTCAGCGGATGGAAAGAAAGCATTTTTCTTGCTCTTCTTTAACCGAGAGAGAAATGATTACCGTTTGGTTGGCTCAGAGAGGGGTTTGCATTTGCCATTGCGTCGTTGCCAATCCATCTGCCCTTTATAGCGAGGGCATACTAACTGTGATTTCCGACAAAGAGAAGATTCTTTAATTCTTTCAAGGGATTTTATAGATTAAAACAATTTTAAGCGGAATAAGAAAAAGAAAATGGAACCTTAAGGAGCAGCAATGGAGTTCAAATTCAGTGTATTGAGAAGAGAGTGACGGTGAATGGTGAGGGAGAACTGGAGATGGAGGAGACCATTTGATTTCTTGTATAATTTTTTTAGTTTCTATTTTTCATTTTTGGGGATTTAGAAGTGTAACAAAGTAAAAGTTAAGGGACTCGATGTACTCAAAATAAAAATTAAAGGATTAAATAATAAAAAAGGTAAACAATGGAGGATTCAAGGATGTATTTTTCTTATATGTATGTGAGAAAGAGACTGTTAGGGATTGTTATACTGTGTAGAGAAAAATTATATTGATTTTTTATAAATTTATTTTTAAAAAATAAAAAAATAAAAAAATAAAAATTAAAGTATTAAATAATAAAAAAGGTAAACAACGGGGGATTCAAGGATGTATTTTCTTATATGTATGTGTGAGAGACTTTTAGGGATTGTTATACTGCGTAGGGAAAAATTATATTGATTTTTTTTAATTTTTTTTTTAAAATTTATTTATTTATTTTTAAAAAATAAAATTTATTTTTTTCAAACATAATAGAGTATTTAAAATTATTGTTGATTGGTAAAAAAATAAATTTAAAATTTTTTTATTTAATAAAAAAATCTTATTTAACTTATTTTTTAAAATTTAAAAAATTAACAATATTTTTTTCCCAAAAATAATTTCCACAAAGGCAACGGCGAACAGGTGTAATTGGAAATTAAAAAAAAAGGTAAAAACGAAGCGTTTCATAGTTCTCTTATACGCGGCACGTAACAATTTTCTTAAATATTCGCAAAAAGGGAATTATTTGATGCTCCCAGTATACATGAAATCATACGTGCGCCTTTTCCCTTACAAGTCACAACAACTAGGATTTATCTTCCGACGCCGCTCCTTATCATGGAACAACCGAAGAAATATGAAGGGTGCTATCATGGACGGGTTGTTAACTTGCCTCCCTAAATCCCACCATCTTCCTTCTCTCCTCCCCTTTTCAATCGAAACCCTAATAGAGAAGAAATTTCTCAAATTCTAACGATTAAATTGCAGTTCTAGTTTGGGAAATCTAATTATCTATTAGAGTAAAATTTTTCCAAAATTTTATCAATGACGTCGGCAAAGCGACATTACAAGGAGAAAATTGCTCGTCGCAAGTAAGTAATAAGTTTGGAGTAATCATTTTTTGAAAAACTAGTAATTTCTGCAGTTCAAGTTTCTCTTTGTATTTTTAACGATGGAGATTCCGCAGAGAAGAGAAAGCAGAGGAACCAGAGCCACCTAAATATAGGGACCGTGCAAAGGAGAGAAGAGAAGATCAAAATCCCGATTATGAGCCCACTGAATTGGGGTCTTTTCACGCGGTTGCTCCTCCAGGTGCCGTTGATCTCCGATCAGCTGACGCGCACCAGATTTCTATTGAAAAGAGCAAGTACCTTGGAGGTCTGTGTTTTCTTTAACAAATACTATGGCCATAAATTGTTAGGATTTTCTTTTCTATCTCTTGCTGTAAGTGCTAAGTGGAGAAAAGATGTTTAGGTGATGTGGAGCACACGCATTTGGTGAAAGGATTGGATTATGCCTTGCTTAATAAAGTTAGAAGCGAGATTGATAAGAAGCCAGATGTTGGAGATGATGCTGATGGGAAGTCCAGGTAACTGAATTTATTTTAAACGTTCAAACATTTCTTGTGACTTTTATTTTGTTGTGCTTCTGTTAATAATGATTGGAGTTATGAGATCAAAGAATTTGATTTCAAAATAAATTTTTTTATGAATTAAGTGCATATAAGTCTAGAGAAAGGGAGAGAGCAAAACAGTTCGTGCATCTTCCAATTTGGTCTAATACTGTGGTTTCACTTTTTAACTTTCAGTTTTCAAAGTCTTAGTTTTAGTTTCTTTGGTTGATAAGCTTGCTTTCTTTGTCCTGTCTTATATATTGGCAATGATATGCAGTTGTATTTGGTTGATAGGACATCTAAGGAAGACCAACAGTTGTCATTTCGCACTGCAACTGCAAAGGTGTGCCAATTTTTTTGTTTATAAGGACTTAGGAAATATATTCTCGTTTAACTTATTTTAATTGTGAAGTTATCTTCTCTCCTTGCTTAAGTTTTTTATTGAATGTCTTATTTCATTGTTTCAGTCAGTGTATAAATGCATTGTGAAGCCTCAAACTATTATGAAGACAAATGAGATGTTTCTTCCCGGTCGAATGGCATTTATTTTTAACATGGTAAGGATTTGCATGCTTCCCTATGCTTATCTTATTTTTTAACTGTGCTGAGGCTGTTCGACTTATAACCTATTATGGACCTCTAGGATCTTCAGATTCTTTTGAGTGTGATTTATATTGCTTATCTTTAGTTATGTTTATTTATTAAAAAGAAAACTGGCAACTTGCATGATTACCCTTACAGCAGAATTGGTAGCACTATGTTGACAAGAAAAGATGGATTTTTAGGATCTGGAAGTTACTTTGAGTTGGTGACATGCTATACATTAAAGCTTTTTTACTTTCCTTCTATAATATGGAACTTGAATGGCTAGGGTATTGGTATTTTTTATGAGTTGAACATGAATCCATAAACAAATTAGTTTTCCTTGTCGTAGCATGTGGGGCCATATGGGTCTTGGACTTGTCTAGTGAGTGGAGTACAATATAAATGTAGGATATGTAATGTTGGAATTGTTATGATTACTCTCTATCCTATACTATATATAGTATGTACAGTAAGGTACTTCTTCGTTTGTGTAAATTCAAAAAAGGAACAATTGATTTAGATTTACTAAATGAAATCTAAAAGTTATTGCAATTATGGTCTGAAGCTACATGGGTCAGATATATGAGCTGACTGTTCGGACCAGTAACATAGTATTGCTTGTATTCGTTGTGCTTATTTGATCTGCCTCTCACCATTGATCACATATAAATGCCTTAATTCCAAATCTGTCGTCTAATTTTTCTCTCCTTCTTGGGTGCATTAGGAGGGTGGATACACACATGATATTCCAACCACATTGCACCGGAGTAAAGCTGACTGTCCAGTCCCAGAGGTTTGTTTTACATTTATCTGTTGTCTCAATCTTGTTGAGTAAATGTTGGAAACCATATCTGAGTTTTTATATGTTCTGCAGGAAATGGTTACTGTTAGTGTTGATGGATCTGTGCTAGATCGAATTGCTAAAATTATGTCATATCTTCGCCTTGGATCTTCTGGGAAGGTTCTCAAGAAGAAAAGGAAGGAGAAAGATGCAAAAGGTAGTTTCTGTGCATTGCACTTTGTGCCTAGTAGCTGGACATGTTTTTTGAATGAACCACCATGCTCTCTTTAATTCTGTCTTCATAGAATTTATTGTTTTATACTTGCATACAAGAATATTCAATCCTGCTCTTTAATGCTATTACCGACATAATAAATTAGATTTTGACCTGTTAGATTTTATAAGTTGTTTCAGTATATTATTGAAAGAATGGTAAATGGAATAAACACCAAGCTTGATGTAGTTCCCGATCATATATGCAGGACAAGTAATTAAAAGGTGAACTCACATAGTTTGTAACATGACTGGAATCTGGTTCTGATTCTGATAAGTTGAGTGTTTGAGCTAGACTGTGTTGCAGTTTAATATCTTTTCAGACTAGAAATGGGTCAAATGCTCTATTGAATTCACATTGGATATTGCTTCATTGTGTTCAACCTTTTCATTTATTCATTCATTTGCTTGACAAGGTTTTTATTTCTCATCTTTATTTTATCTTATAGGAAAAATTTCAGCACTTGGCAATGAATACAATGAAGAGGATAAGCATTCAAAACCCAATGGTGGGATTCCAAATAATAAAACTGAGAGAGAGATTCTACCGTCACTGCCATCACCACCACCTCCCAAAAAATTGCAATCTGATTCCCGAGAAAAGCAGGGTCCAGCAGTTGGCAGAGAAGAAGAGAATGATATCTTTGTGGGAGATGGCATTGACTATGATGTCCCTGGCAAAGACATGAGCCAAAGCCCTATTTCAGAGGACATGGAAGAGTCTCCTAGAAACAAGGGAAGGACTTCTTATTTCACTGAACCTGTTTATGGCCCAGTTCCCCCAACTGGGCCATCTCAGGAATGGCAAGACCTGGTAAGTCGATAGTCTTGAAAAGTTCTAGTTAGTGTAAATAGACAAGAATATATAATTTGGCGGAAATCAAGTTTACAAAGAAATGCTTCAAATTGCCTTAAATTTCAAGTAACCCTTTTTGTACCTAGTGTTGAAGTTGTTTGCGGTGCCTATTATAATGCATTATTTTCACTGGCTGTTTTGTTAGAATGGATATGATGCAATGCAGACCCAAGCATTGGCTGCTGGATACCAGGGAGAGTGGCAGGATTATCAGTATGCTGAGCAATTGGCATATCCCGAACAGTATCTCCAGCAAACAGTGCATCCATATGACATGCAAGCAGCTTCAAACGTTCTGCAGGACCCACGATTCATGACTCAAGAAGAGAAGGATCGGGGTCTAGGATCAGTGTTCAAGCGAGATGATCAGAGGCTTCAGCAATTGAGGGAGAAAGATGCCAGAGAAAAGGATCCTAATTTTATCTCTGAGAGTTATTCTGAATGTTACCCTGGGTATCAAGAGTATAATCGTGAGATTGTGGACAGTGATGATGAAGATGACTTGTCAAAAATGGATATGGGTGGACGGGTAAGTAGTGATATAACTTAAATTAAATAGATAACCATCCTTTTTTTTTGGGTCAATAGAGAGGCACATGGTTGATCTCTTTCTGCTTCCCTTCCCCCTAAGTAACGTCATATACCTTGTAATTTTTAATCGTATAAAACTAAAATAATTTTCATGCAGGGGCTAGTTTAAACTTGTGGTTCTGTGGTTGTGTGATGCAAACAGTGATATGTCTATCAGCATTAATCTGTGGGAAGTAATAATTTCGTGCTAATTATATTGTTGAAACTCTCTTAACAGGCAAAAGGTCGTCTTCATCGATGGGACTTCGAGACAGAAGAGGAATGGGCGAAATACAATGAGCAGAAGGAAGCAATGCCCAAAGCTGCATTCCAGTTTGGTGTGAAGATGCAAGATGGGAGGAAGACGCGGAAACAAAACAAGGACCAGAAGCTCAATAACGAGTTGCACCAGATTAATAAAATACTGGCGAGGAAGAAAATGGAGAAGGAGGGTGGTGATGGTGGCCATTTTGATGATGATATGCAACTTACTAAGAAGCCACGAATATAATGTCTGGAATCTTGTCAGCGATAAATTTCAGTTACGAAGCAGTTACTTAAGGTTCAGTTTTTACTTCTGGTCGGAGTCCGTCACCATCTGCTCGTCTTTGTAAAATGTATGTGAGAACATTGTGATAATGTCGCATCCGTTGCTGGTATTTTGAAATGATATTATTTATTTCAAGGAAAGTGTTTTTCTGTGCTTTAGTATCTGCATATATTTAATATAGGCTTCGAATTTCTAGCATCTTAATTTTCGTTGAATAATGGTAATTGGTAAAAGACTACCTAAATTCCATCCATGATTTTTTTTTTG
The DNA here is from genome assembly GCA_023653625.1 of Triadica sebifera. Classification (NCBI taxonomy): domain Eukaryota; kingdom Viridiplantae; phylum Streptophyta; class Magnoliopsida; order Malpighiales; family Euphorbiaceae; genus Triadica; species Triadica sebifera. Next base: position 23,978,426 of record CM042910.1, on the reverse strand, counting down.
ACTGAGGTAATGATAAAATAAGTAGTTTTCACTATTTGGTTCATGAAAATTTTACAGACTGGGTTGAGAAAAGAAATTTTCATCATATATATATATATATATATATATATATATATATATATATATATTGTGAATTGCTTGCTTTGACATTGCTATGACATTTTAAGCCAAATTTGTGAATTACTGTTCGCTTTAATTTTTAATTAAAATACTCCTTCCCATTTGTAATTAATTTAAAGTTAATTTCTGAAATTTTTAAAACTTAATTTTTTTAAAATGAAATTTTAAGACTTTTTCGTAATTAACCTTAAATTTTTGGGAAAAGTATATAAATATTAAAAAAGAAAGTATATATAAAATATATATCTTTATTTATTTTCTTTCAAAAATACTTTTTTTTAAAATTTTCTATTTTAAAAAAATACACTTTTTTTATTTTTTTATTTTTATTACACCTTCTTTTGTCACATATATATTAATATATAAGTAGTATACTATGTGAATAAATAAAGTATATTTAAAATATATTTACAGTATAGAAGTTGAATTTTAATATATTTATATTAGATAAACTTAATCTCCTCAACCAGCAATCCCCACCACCACACAGGTCTTCAACCTCAAGTTCACCACCAAATCCTTGCTCTTAAACTGAGAATTTTGGTTTGTATCGTACGTTAACGTTATTTGCTTTTGTACACTTGCATATATAAGTTGGATATAAAACAGTAAAGAAAACCCAGTATTATCAGTAATTTTGTTGAAATGAGAATGTGGCCACCAAACAGTATTATCCATATTGATTCTTGCACTTGTGTTTCCAGTGATTCATGGCCGGGGCACTAATGGCCACATCATAGTCTACAAAATTGCTCAGGTACATATCTATCTTTCTCCTAAACAATCTGTTTTAGTCTACACTCTGATCATCTCCCTTCCATTCCTTCCCTCATTTCCGGTCTCTCCTCCACCGGAGTAGTCCCTCACCATCACCAACTCCACCTTATCCTCCCCGCCCTCCATTGCCACATCCTCCCATCCTCATCGTCGTCAGCCGCCGCCGGAGATCGTGGTCGCATCTGGGATTGGAATACCGGACGAGATGGGGGCGACGTCGGTGGACATTGAAATTGGATCCCAATTTCATTGAGGAGCTGAGGAATTTGAGCTCCGGACAAAGGAAAAAAAGGAAGAAAACAATGACACTAAAGTTGAGTGTGAATAAGAGGAAAAATTGGGGTAAATTAGTTTTTTTAGTAACAAAACTTTGTCACTTGGATGTTACCATTTTTTTTTTTATCAAATTGATACCATAATTTTCAAATTATATTTTAGATGATAGTACCAAATACATTTCAGATGAATTTCTACTAATATGATCGCCTAAATTACAACTGACACTACATATCACATACCAAATCAGAAAAAATGTCATGTCATGTTAACTTACTAATCCATTTCTCATTTTCTTTTTTTTTTTTTATGGTTAATTTTGTTATCTTAGTTCTATTTTTATTTTCTTTTTCTTCTTTTAATAATGATCCACCCATAATTTTCATTGTTAAAGTTCAATATGATGTCAAACCTATCATTTTCACTCTTTACAAAAGCATAGGTACGACTCTTTACTCTCCTCTACTGCAATGTCATTGTCTGCTGCCGAGTCTTGTATCATCCACATTTGCAAAAGCATTTTCCATGATTTATCTACTGAGGTTGAAGTAGTGAAGAATGTGGTTAGGAATTTTAGGATTTTAATTAGAAACATTTTAGTTATTATATTAGTGATATGACATGAGAAGACATTTGATCATAATTAGAGATATTTTAATCATTATATTAGTGATATGACATGAGATGAAATTTGATCATGACATGACATGTGATATGTAACTATATCTGTTCAACTAGTGTCCATGTCAGACTATATCAACTATATCAACAGAAAATCATTTGAAATGTATTTGATATGATGGTCTAAAATACAATTTGAAAGTTATAGTACCAATTTAATACAAAAAAAATTAAATTTTGGTATCAAATTGATACAAATGCCAACAAACTAATTTACCTGGAATAATTGACTTGTGGAGAAAATTTGGAATAGAGACCATGATAGTTAAAAAGAAAAATTGAAGCCATAGCTTAAACTAGTTGGAATAGGAAAAAAAAAAGGTTTAACACAAAATTTCATCATTATATTGCAATTTAATATTAATTTTTTTAATTGTTGTAAATTTGTACCAATATTTTTTTAAAAATTGCAATTTGTAACCTTAATTTAATTTTCAATACAAATAGAATGATGTGACAACCAAAAAATACAGTTAATATGTCATATGACATATTTTCTATCTGACACGTCATCTTGTTTGGTATGAAAATTGAATTTAGATTCCAAATTGCAACATTTTTAAAAGAAAATTGATACTAATTTAAATAATCAAAAGGTTTGATATCAATTTACAATAAAAATGATAAAGTTTGGTACCATTTATCTTATTAATCTAGAAAAAAGGTGCATTTTGAAATCCAATATCTAAAATAAATATTGTCGAAAGATAAAAATTAAGTAAATTACTATGACTTTCCTAAGATTTGATTGCATATGATAGTTTGTCGTTCCATTTATGGAAATACATTATGAAGTTTTTCATATTTGGTTTCGTTAATTAAAAAGATTATCCGTTACATTTAAATAAAATATCATGTTAGTCAACTACAATTTTGTTAAGAAAATTAAAATTAATTTTAAAAATATCAAAATACTTTTATTTATTTTTTTTATTTATCTGTAACGGCAAAAATAAAAAAGATGACTAAATTGTATAATAAACTAAATCTGAAAAATTTTATAATATATTTTCAAAAATAAAGGGATTAATTAGTATATACAACTAATTCTTAGGGGTCGAAGTAATTTACTTAAAAAATTTTAAAAAGGGATATTTTTGAAATAAAAAATTTGAAAGGGAAGAAATAGTGAAATTTCCTTTGAACTTTTCATCGGCTGAATATTCCCTTGAAAGCACTGGTCTTTGGCTAAGGTAAGCAGGTGTGGATACAGGCCGAAGCCAGCCCACGCTGCACACGCCACCAGACTATCAATATGCCTAATAATAGCGCTCCCGTACTACAAGTTTTGATGAGCTGAATAGCTGATTTTTGGAGTCCAATTAAATTTACTTCCATCGATAATATTAATCGGCTAATACCGTAACCCGTCTTGATTCGAAGCATCACATTTTGGGTCATCCTCCTTCTTGGTTTGGCGTTTTGGTATGTGGTGGTGGTGTTCGTCGTCGCTGTTATCCATTTAAGGATCATATCGCTGCTCCCGTTATCATAGACGAAGGTTCCGTGTAATCTTCATTCACGCGTTTCAATCCCTTGATTCTCTCTAAATTTTGGTCTCGATTACAAGTGTGATACATGAGATAGGTAAACTTTCAGTTTAGAAACCCTAATTGCAGGCGAATTTGTGGTTTTTTCATGGTTTGTGATTGTCTGTCTAGTTTTTTCAATTAATAAGTTATTTTTCTTCGACTTAATGTGCAGTGTTTCTTTCAATTTTCTTTATCATTTTGTTAGTTGGGTGCAATTATGTCATAATATTAATATATTAACATTTTGAAAGTTCTTAATCCGGTTTCTTTGTTAACCACGCATTGGAAAATTCTTTATCATCGATTTCGCCGCTTGGTTCAGTCTTTCGAGGCTTTTTTTTTTAATTGGATTAATTGAGCTGTTATTTCTGAGTTTTAGAGTGTTTGTTTCTTTTTTCAAGACCCTAAAAGATAATCTGTTTGAAATTGCAGTGCAATATTGGCCACCTATGGGTATAAAACATGTCGACTTTTGAGGGAAAAGTTACATTCACTTCACTTTCTGACCAAAAAAAGGAGAAAAATATGTACTCTCATGTTGATGACTATATTAATCCTATATGGCCTGCCACAAAAGCTGTGAATGCACTTCAGTTAGGATCAAAGTCTGCCAAAGAAGATTTTTCTTTCCAGTTCCCATTTGAGTCTGAAGACTTCGTTGATGATAATGTATATGATTCAAGTGAGGAACATTGTGATACTATGCAAAATAGCAGGCCTCCGGAGGTCAACTTGAAAAATGTTTTAGGGGGGCTGGTTGCAATTTTGACTGGGCGAAACAAAGCCCCAAGCGTTTCCATGAATCAACAACTTCCTAGTTCAAATGTTTCCTTTCTTGGGTCTGAAAAGAATGGGGATACCTGTTTACATTCCTCATTTTACATACCAAGTGCTCCTCCACTTTTAGAACCAAGTGGGATTAATTATAGTGCATATAAACAGGTTCTGGAAGCTGAACCTCCAGAATGGCTTCCAGATAGTTCTGCTATAGCCTGCATGCAATGCAATGCACCTTTCACAGCATTTACACGTGGAAGGCATCACTGTCGATTTTGTGGTGGCATATTTTGCAGAGCATGCACTAAGGGTAGGTGCCTGATGCCTGTTAAATTCAGGGAGAGGAATCCTCAAAGAGTTTGTGATGCCTGCTATGATAGGCTTGATCCTTTACAAGGAATTCTCATCAATTCTATTAGTAATGCTGTGCAAGAAGCAAAGCATGATGTAATGGATTGGACATGCACGAGAGGATGGTTGAATCTACCGGTTGGTATGGCCATGGAACATGAGATATACAAAGCATCCAATACATTGAGAAGCTACTGCCAGGTGTGATTCTTTTTTTCATCATGTTCTCTTTACATTAATAGTGTTTTCAGTCACAAGTTTAGTTTCCTAAATCATTTATTTTTTAAAGAACTCATCAGAAAATGCAGTTTTGTTATATTAAAGATCCAGGTGAATCTGTGTGTTATTATCTGAAAATTTCTATGCACTTCTTATCTGAAATGGACAGGTTGCCGGATTGAACCCTGAGAGATCCATACCTCAGGCTGTTCTGAAAGGAGCTAAAGGCTTGGCAATATTAACTGTTGCCAAAGCTGGTGTACTATTAGCATACAAACTTGGAACTGGTTTAGTTGTTGCTCGTAGGCCAGATGGATCATGGTCTGCTCCATCTGCAATATGCTCGGTTGGTTTAGGATGGGGTGCACAGGTGATATTATATTTTATGAAATTCTTCATATTGAGCTTTTTAATTGATACCACTCAATGTGTTTCTGCTTTCTTCAACAAATTTGGGTTTCTCTTAAAAAATACAAACATTAATTCGTTATCATTTTATGTTAGAGAGAATTAATATATTCTCTTCTGTTTATTAGAAATGATATTCTGTATGATAGAAGAATTTTATACTTATATAAATATTTGCTGTGATGCTGTATTTTGCTGCTGTTGATGTATTTTGTTTTCCCTCTTTATTTTCCAGATTGGGGGTGAGCTGATGGATTTTATAATTGTCCTCCATGATATGAAAGCTGTGAAGACATTTTGTAGCCGTATGCATTTTTCTCTTGGTGCTGGTTGTAGTGCTGCAGCAGGTCCTGTTGGGAGAGTGCTGGAAGCAGATCTTCGGGCTGGGGATAAAGGGTCTGGCATGTGCTACTCTTACAGTCGTAGTAAAGGTATTGTATTTTAAATAAAGTTTTGTTCTGACTTTTTTTAATGCAAATTAAATTCTCACTAATGATCAAAAAGAGTACATCAGCAACGTACAACAAAATTAAATAATTTTAAAATATACAAGATGTATAAAAATAATGAATTTGCTAGAATATAAACTTTTTCAATGAAAATAGTGGAGAATGGTAACATGCTCCGACAATCTGATTTTAAGTGGGAGACTCTTTGCATCTGTTTACTAAGAGAAAAAATTGAACCACCTTCTACAAAAGAAGGACAACTCCCACACGAGGAGACCAAAAACCTCCCATACAAGAAGTACAACATTCCATAACTTAAAAAAAAAAAAAAAATTAACCTGTATTCAATTTTATTTTAATAAAGCAAAAAAAAGTTTAAATATGAAAAATACAGATATAATGATTCACTAAGAAAAAAAATAAAAAACACCTAAATAAACTACAGATTTGAAACAAAAAAAATAGCAGATCTGATATTATTGAACAAAAAACTAATTAAAAAGAATAGCAGAGGGCAGCCCTAAAAATGGTTTAAACTTAAACAAAACAAGGAGAAGAAGAGAGAGGATGGAAGAGAGAATGGGTGGCTAGGGGTTTAGGTTTTGTTCTGACTTTTAATTGCTGGAAACAAGCAATTTTTGATGTTTTGTGGAAGTCTCTTGAGATGGCACTATTGACCTTGAAGTGAAAATTTCTTCAGGGGTATGATGTTTATGCAAGGGCGGGGTTTTGACATATTGGTTTCATAATCTGGGTTGGCATGTCTTTAAAGTGTGATCTAGGTTTATATTCCGCCTGCATTTCCTTGTTTGTTTTGCATAAAATATATCTTTGGCCTCTCCATGGTAAAAAAATCTGTACATTATGACATTTACGTTGTGAAATTGATAATGACAGACGTTTTGGTGTGTATCCCAGTTCTGCTGGATGCTGTTGATTTTTTTTCATTTGTTGTCTATGCACATGAGCACATCAATTTGATTTTGGGGGAAAATATCTGCACAATGCGCATGCTGATGCTCTTTTGTGTGTGTAAAATTTGGATAATTCTCCAGGAAGGGAGATGAGATTCATTGTAATTTCAATATACAAAGCAACTTTCCCTTTTTGTGTGCTTGCATGGGCTATTAATTTATATATGTTCGCTAATTGAATATGACAATATTTGGAGTTGCATGCCCTAGGTTGTGGGTTTGGTCGGAGCACCCAGTCAAGAGGCTGGATGAAAATGATTAGGCCTTCTGTGTCAGCTGTCAGGGTTTTCTTTTCTACATATCTATTTCCAGTGAATTTCTCATTAATTTTCTCTGGTTTAATGGAAATTGGTAGTCCTTGCCTCTTTTGGTGGTTTCTGCATTTGTATCCTGCAGCATTAGAAGGTTTTGGGGTTGGCTAAATTGAACATTATTCTTGCAAATGTAACAGGGGCATTTATTGGTGTATCACTTGAAGGGAATGTCGTTGCAACAAGGATGGATACCAATCTGAAGTTCTATGGTGATCCTTATCTTACTACAAATGACATTCTGCTTGGTGTGGTGGAAAGACCAAAAGCTGCCCAGCCTTTGTATGCTGCCCTTCAAGACCTCTACGCTAGTCTGAAGTGTTAGTTGCCAGGCTTCTTCACACGTGGCATGTCTCTTAGGGGTGTGACGTCTTGATCGAATCTAAAGTTCTCCCTGCATGTGCTGTGTGCGTCTCTTTTAATTTGTGCACTTGGTCCGGAGTTATGAACTTGGTCACTGAATTGTATAGTAGGTTTCATGCCCGCACAAAACAAAAAACATTTATTATTAGCTTTGATTCAATGAATGTCTATATAGATGTCCCTACCAAATAGATTATCATGATGTAAATAGACACTTGAATATTGAGATTTGAACGTGTATATATCATTCTATATTTATCAGCATCACATGGAATTTCAGTTTAAGTCTACATGAAAGAATAGTTGTCGTGGTATACACATTAAAGTTTGTGTATGGGCTGGGTTTTACAATAGTTGAGCTTCTTTTTGAAGCAGATCCATTGCTTCTTGTGGAAGTGGGTGGAAGGAGAACTTTGCGGTTGGGGTAAAGGGATCCCTTTTGAGTTAAGCGACAGCCATTAAGTTGAATTATTAAGATAAATACGCGTTTGTGGTTTTGGATAATTGGTTGGGAGAGCTAGTGGGCAATTACTATCAAAGGAAAAAGGGCACTCTTCTTTTAAGAAATGGAGGGCAAGTGAAAGTTAAGATTAAGATTCTTTGGTCCATTTGACAGTGCGTTCTCCAAAACGCTTTTGGAGAGAAAATTATCATTTTTAAATTTTTTGAATTTTAAAAACTAATTTTTAGAGAAAAACAAACAGTTTTGAAAAAAATAGTTTATAAAAAATTAAAAAAAATCAGTGAATTAAATCAAAAAATTCTAAAACTTAATCTTAATCTTTGTGGTTAAGCATATAATAATAAGTGGGTAATTAGTTCAATGATTTCTGAATTTATCTTTTAATCACTTAAATATTACTAAATTTCAATTTTTTATTTAAGAGTCAACAATATAATTTTCAAGGTCGATAACTACGCCTGCCAAATTAAAAAAAAAAATGGAATTCACTTTCAAGTTTCCCCCCTCAGAAATCATAAACCGCTTTGTTTATTGTTTTTGGCCTTAGCACCGGTTAGGTAGAGAGTATTAGATTAATGTCTATGTCTCCACAAATATCTGGTTTTTGATATTTAAGGAGTGTTTATATGGTAGTATTTTGTTTTCAACGAATCCGAAATATTGTAAGGTTAAAGATTTTCCAGCCAAAATCTTGTTCCTAATTTTATCAAAACATCAGCTAAAACCTCTCTTTGTTTCATTATTGCTAGCAACTCGCATCATGATTTTGGTTTCAGTTTCTTGCATATTTGTTGTATGTATTCTGTCACATTAATGAGGTTTTCTGAAGCTGTACTCATTAATTTATGTCCGTAGTCTAGTCCCCTTATGAGAACTTTCATAGTTATGATCTATATATGCACAGCATAGTACTAAAGACAATTACAGATGCCAGATTTTAAGTTTTTGCTAAATTAACAAGATATTGACTGTTGAAATTGCTACGATCACCTTGTAATTGGCATCTGGCTACCTATTGATTGAATTCTGAGTTGAACCCAAGTTTCTGATCCCTGAAACCTTCATATATGGATGGGTTAAGGTGAGGCATAAAATGTTTGCTTGGTTATTGGAGTAAATACTCGTCATCTTTATATATAACATTTTCAAGAAGTTATGGTTTTCTTATTAATTCTCTCTTTGTTTTTGAACTTGTGTGATTACAGGTGTGGATATGCGTTCTGTTACAAATGTGGTGCTCGTTCCAGCACTGCCTCTCATGTTTGCCCTAATCCCAAGTGCAAGGGGTAAATTTCCACAGAAAATTTTCCTTTCTTTTGCCAGATCTATGGGTTTTACTTGATGTAAATACTGAGAGTTATTACGTTCATCAATATTTGGATAGTAAATATCATTTTCATAGTGTTTATTGAGAAAAAAAGAATCAAATATTCAATAGATTATCCTTATTTTGAATTTATGATGGGTCAGAGGAGAAACATGTATTAAAGAGTAAAGTAGGAAGGAAGAAAAGAGGAGAGGTGAAAGAAAATGAAGAATTTATAAAAAGCAAATTCAAAATGGCGCAGAGAGAGGCAACAACAAGGTAACTCTACCGTACTCTCTTCCATCAGTTTTTTGTTTTTTTTACTCTCTTCCATTCTCTTTATTGTGGGTTTTGCCATTTTTTTTTCTTTTCTTTTCATTTTCGGTCAAATATTTTGCCAGATTATTGGTTGTAAAAACCACATCATTGCACATGTACGACACGCAACTACTTTTTTCGCAATTTTTATCTTTATTGTTGCCGGATGATATATATATATATATATTTTTAATTTATAGGGTGGTAATATGAACTAAAAAAAGAAAATTCAGTAAACAAAGTGGATCAAAAAATTTTGAGAGGGTAAAATGACAAAGGGCATAAATTGAGGAATCGTATATGCCTTTATGCCAAATTACTTTGAATTTAATTTAATTCACTCCCAATTTCTAAACATTTGTCCATCACCAAGAGTCTGCCCAGATACCTAAAGTAAAAGGGTGCTTTACAACTTCCAAATTTGCAATGGAAATCCAACAGATTGGAGTCCTTAGAGAATCCGAACGCACCCCAAATTCGCAGGAACAGGTGAAAGCAAGATCAACAAAGAAGCCAAAACTGGAGAAATCTGAGATGATCGAGGTTGTGAACCTGGACGATGTTGATGTTGATGTTGATGTTGATGTTGATGTTGGTGAGTTCTTCACACCCGTATCAAACAGAGGCAGCACCAAGCGAAGTGCAATATCTGTTGAGCAGTACACTGAAGAAAGAGACCTCAACCTTGCTATAGTGGCTTCCCTCAAATCCACCCCCAATTGCAACATGGAGCTAAATTTCGTTGATCTCTCTCACGAATATCAGAATCATTTCTTCAATGTTGATGATTATGATGATAATGATGATTACGATGTTAGGGTACTTAACTTCCGACCCCTGTCCGCTACTTCTGTAGCAGGGAGAAATCGCTTTAGAGAATCGATGACTGAAAAGGGTCAGTCTTCAAAATCCACCGACGACCCAGAATTTACCTGCGGGATATGCTTTGAGCCCAAGACCAAAGATGTGTCATTTTCAATCAAGGGCTGCACTCATTCTTACTGTTCGGACTGCATGACCAAGTACGTAGCCTCGAAGTTACAAGAGAATATATCCAGTATTTATTGTCCTGTATCAGATTGTTCAGGCTTATTAGAGCCCGAGTATTGCCGTTCGATCCTTCCTCAGGCAGTGTTTGATAGGTGGGGCAATGCTTTGTGTGAAGCTGTAATTCTTGGGTCTCAAAAATTTTATTGTCCCTATAAGGATTGCTCAGTAATGTTGATTGATGATGGAGGAGAGAGTATTAGAGAATCTGAGTGTCCTAATTGCAGGAGATTGTTCTGTGCACAATGTCGGGTCCCTTGGCATGCGGGGATTGAGTGCCTGAAATTTCAGAAATTGCATAAGGACGAGAGAGAAAGAGAAGATATAATGCTGATGAAGCTAGCACAGGACAAGCAATGGAGGAGGTGCCCAAATTGTAGGATCTTTGTTGAGCGAACTATAGGTTGCAAATATATGCTATGCAGGTATTTTTTTATTTGCTATTTCTTTAATGGGTTCTTGTGTTTTTGTGGTTTTTGCTCTCATTGTTTTAATTGATTATATTCTTTCAGTCGTAATCTATTGTTATCAGCTACTGATAATACATCATAGGTGGTTATTAAAGTGATTAAGAAATTATATATTTCCTTCCCGAGAGTACTTAATTAATTAATCATAGGTTGACCTGTCACATGTTAACGGGGCTGTTTCCTTGAATGCAAGTGAACATTGCCTAATACCGATGAGAATACTTAGCGGTTTGTCAATAGATGCCGAATTTTCCACTTGATATGTGGTTGATCAAAGCTTAATTTTCAAGTAAAGTCTTTTCCAGTTCCAAGACTTTGGACTCACACCATCCTTCTTGCCATGTCCCTCTACAAAATTGACCCTGCTTCCATGTGTTGTCATCTTATTTCATTTGTAAGCTATTTAGATTAGCCAGAACAAAATCTGCCATCTGATCCAAATCCACTTGTAACTTTGATATAATCTCACCAAAAACTTTTTAAAAGCAAACAGGCAACGGTTTTTTTTACATCATGCCATCTAAAATTAAACTATAACGGGCCCTGCCAATTAAAAAGCTGATAAATATGTTGATAAACAGTTTCTAAAATTAGGAGTTCTGAATTCTTGGAATTGAGAGATGATAGTGTTTGTTGATTCTTATTTTGAGTATACACACCCTAGATGGGAACCAAGTTTTCGTCAGATCTATAACAGTCGGTAACATTCATTTTTTTGTTCCACTAAACTGGTATACAATCAGGAAAGTTAGACTGGGCAGATATAATGGCAATTTTGTGTTGAAAAAGATAAATTATCATAAATGTATAGATTCCACACACAATATATTACTGCCCATCTGAAAGATGGAAAACAAGGAGAGCAAGGTTGCATATGGCGGCATTTTCATTCAATTGATCACTTGCAATTCACTTTAACACTAATGTAATATCTTAATATGAACCTGGACGTTATCAGTTGTAACATTATAAAGACATTTAAAATGCCTTTGGCATTTTTTTTTCCACAATTCATCGATTGCTTACATAGCTTGTGCAATGTTACTGTCTGTCTATGATCTAAGTATTAATTAAAGTTCAAAGGAAGTTCCATCTTATCTGTATGTTGATAAGTACATTTTGCTTTGGGCTCACATTTTGGGTAAGCTGTCTTAGAATCATAAGGATTTCAAATCAAGCTTTGGGGCGCGCATTAATTCATTAGCTTAATTATGCATAAACATTTTGAACTCTAGTTTTTCAAGTTAGGAAAAGATTGGTGGCATTTTTCTTAGATTTCCTAACAAGATTTGTTTGTCTCTCTTCGACAAAGGCTTTGTCTTGTATGAGGCAGGACTTCCTATAGTATGTGGAGAAATAATTAGTGGCTAAAAAAAAAAAATTAAATGGATATACCAATAAGCTGAAAGAACTTGGAGGTTTATCCCTCTTGGAAATATGCTGCTAATCCATTTATGATCATCTTTCTAATAGATAGAGAACTTAAAATATTGTTGTCGTTACTGGTCTTGCTCTGGTTGTATTTATCATGTGTCAAATTTCTTTTCTTTCTTTTATATATATATATTAAACATCATTAAACTCTGAAATCTAAATTCTTCCCTGAATGAGACAATTGTTATTGTCCGTGATCTTAATTCATACTTAACAATTACTGGCATCTGCAATCTTTGGTATTAAGTTGATAGAGTTAGCAGGTAGTAGTGTGGTGTTGTTTTCCTATCTCACCTTATCAACTGTCAATAATCTTGATTTATCACAGGTGTGGAGCTTCTTTCTGTTATGGATGTGGAACTGTAAGTATAAGCCGTGGTACCCATTTCTGTGGTTACTGTAAGGGTTAACTCTTCAGCGTAAATTTTGTTATAAGGAAATATTGCAAACCTTTTAAGTGGATTCTGTATGGAAAGTAGAAACCATCTAATTAGTAAAATTTATCTTTATTATCTTACCCAATATATATATGTGTATAAAAGATCTTTTGGACTATGTCTCAGCTAATTTTTCTCAATTTTTGTGTCAAGTCAAAGTGTTGTTCAAATGATTAGCAATTGTTTCAATCATATATATAACGAATTGCTATTTCACTGTTGAATTTAGCCTTCTTACCCAATAAACCAGCTGATTTATTTTTTTTGTTATATATATATATATATATATATATATATATATATATATATATATATTTAATTTTCGTTCTTAAGCTGTGACGAAATTTTGACTTTGTAACTTATAATTCTCTTATATTATAATTTTTTTTTTATAGAAATAGCTTGAAATCTTATATTATACTAAATAATTACTAAAATATCAAATTATGCTTGGAAATCTTTTTATTTATATATTTTTAAAAAAATTATGTAAAGAAACATACAACTTTTATTTTTTGGTTAATACTTTATTATTAGTAGCAATGAAATTTTATGCAACAAATAACATTTATTATTGTCATTACTCAGTTACTAACTGCATTGGCATAATAAATCCATCGACATGCATTGTATAGTAAAGAAAAGAATATTACCGGTCTAATTCTTCACATACATTTTCACCTATAAATAGAATTCATAATATATTAATATATATATAAAAAATATTTTTTATAATTAATGAGAAATGCCAAATAAAAATTATTTATTTTACTTAATAATGCATTATAGATTTAATTTATCAATTTTCATAAGAAAAATTAATTTATTAATTTAATACATGAATGGAGTTTCTTTTGTAACAAAATTCTCCAATCAAATATGGAAAAAACATTAAAATGAAAAATAAAGTTGAGGGCTCTCCTACTAAGAGCTTAGCGTGGACGACTTGCAACTATTTGTGCATTCAATTACCAAAATATCCCTAGAGGGACGAAATTCAACATCGTTAATGACAGCGCAGATTTGACATTGTGCTGTATTACTGCAGCATTAGCAACTATGGATCCACTGATGTCGAAGGAACGAAAACTTCTGCGCTTTATACGGAGGGATAAAAACGGCTATTTTTGAATGACCAAAATATATCGACGGTTCGATTCAACTTGTTCAGCGGCCAATTTGAAGCGCACAACCGGAAAAGGAAGCCTTGTCGTACAAGCGTGTCGGCCGTTTTGTAAAAGCGATTGAAGCGTTTAGCCTAACCACGGAGGAAAATGGAGAAAAAAAGGGCGGGCAAGGAGAAATAGAATTATGGTGGTGTGGCAAAATATTATAGAATAAATTAGATATTAGTTTTTTTGAAAATATGGTATTCAAATATAATTGTCAGTAAAAAAATGATTTAACAATCGAAAAATACATACAACATGCCATATGAAATATTTTCCAATTTTTATATCATCATAGTATAAAAAATTAAATTTTATAACACATTGTCACATTTTAAAAAAAATTGGTACTAATTTGTAATAAAGTGATACCATTTATATTATTAAGAAGATGAAGTCCCTTAATCTGTTAGGTTTTAGCATTTTTATTACAAATATTATATGTCTTTTTTAATTTTTAAATTATGATTAACCTCTTAATTTCTTGTTTTAGGATTTAATTTGCCTTATCAATTTAATGTAATGAGAGTATAAATATTATCAAAGCTAAATAAATATTTAATTTATCTTTAAAAGTAGAACTTAAACGATAAATTACACAGAAATAAATATAATTGTTGAACTTTAAGCCAATTACAATTAAAAAGAAGGGAAAAAAAAAGGTTTTACCGTCAAAAGCCAGCCTACTTTTGTTTTGTATAGACAAGTGAAAAAAAAAAAAGCTTTTTGCTCAGTAGAGAGAACTGACACCGCTATTCTCTCTCTTTCTCTTTCTAAAAAATAGTATGATGTTATGTGGTTATGTGAATGCAATTGAATCATGGATTTCAATTTTGTGTTACAGCTGGGCAGCCTTTTGCATGAACTGGTTCAATGGAATATATTTTTTTTTGTTTTATAATGATTTATTATGAATTATGTAGCATGATTGATTTATGGCTCATGACTTGCTCGGCTTGATCAAAGTGGTTTGAGAAAGTTTTTTCACGTTCATTTTTTTTTACAATTTTCTTTTAAATTTAATTAGGTGGAAAAATGGGGGAGAAATTTTTGTCATTTAATGTGATTTCTGAGATTCTTGTTAAATGCCGGTTCTGTTACTTTGACTAATACATTGTGATTGTTTTTGTTTTTCACTCGAAAGCAAAATTGCGTTCATGAAATTTTCATGCCAATTTGGGACCTTTTGTGTTATTTCAATGGGAAGCTTTTATAGTTTCCTTGAAACGCTTGATCTATAAAATCTGCAGTTAGATTTAGCAAAATGTGCTATCACAACAATGGTTCAATTATCTTTTCTGCTCTCTTGTTATTATATATTCTTCGCCAGTTTTTGAATGGGTTTTCTTTTCATTCTTCTTTTTATTTCATGGGAAATTATTCAACCATAATAAGCATTTAGAACGTAGATTAAGCTTATTAATTATATTTAATTGCATCCATAGGCTGAAACTTGATAATATTGTTTTTAGAATAGTGTTTTTATCTGTGCCAAGTCTGAAGCTAATGTAGGGGTAAAATGTTTCATTGGTAATAAAACTATTGTATATGTATCAAATTGGTAATGGTATTAAAATTTTTTCCAGCATCCTCATTAGCAAATCCAATAGTCATATTGGTGTACACATTAGTGAATTCAACATCCACATCAACATGAATCAACTGAAATTTTTTTTGATATTATAATTTGAAACTAATTTCGAAGTATCTGTACCAATTTGATACAAAATAAATTTTGGATACCAATTTGATACAGATACAAAAATTTTGTTACCATTGAATTATTTTACCTCTTATGCAGATATCCATTACTCTAATAAGTTTGTTATCCCAGAGTTAGATGTAGCTCTAGTTGCAATTTCACTTGACCGTTTTGTGACCCACACAGAAACTCTCTTCTACTTTACATACTTAATGTTTTGTCACCTGGTTTGTGGTGGGCATTCCTTGTGTTAACCATGCTAATTGCATATGCCTTGGCTGCTTGACCACGTGCTGCAGTCTTAAACATAGAGACTGGTTGTAGGTTTTACTTTCTTGTCATGCACAGAAGATTGACCTGAATGAAATAGCTTTTGTTCATGTTAAGTATACATATTTCTAATACAGTGTTGATATTACTATTCACAGTTGAAATCTTTCTTATGCGGAGGAGCTGGTTGGTCGCATGAAAATTCAGTATATCTCCTGGTGGCGACTTGTGATGGATGAGTATATCAATAATCCTTTCTCTTCCTCGTCATGGGCAACTGAAGATGTGAAGGAGAGATCGTCTTGGGGCTACAGAGAAATTGGTCAAACAAATGTGCTGCTTCCCACTTCACTTAGACTATTAGAAGATGACAAAGGAAACTCTCCCTTAAGTTTGTTTAGTTCAAAACGAAGTGTGGGGTGCTTACTCAATCAAGATACTTCATCACTTGTTCCTTGCATTGAGTCAAATTTTTCTGCTGAAATTTCTGGGGAAGCTCAATTGGAAAAGGGAGGTCATTACTACATTGATAAAGCCTCCCCAGTGATGAATGGCGGCTTAAAAATTGGAAGTACGTGCTTGCAATATGAGTCATACGACACAGCTCTTCCTACACTAGAGTCATTGAATCTTAGTTATCCAAAGCAGCTTCAAGGAGTTGATAATTATTTAACACCATATCGTTCCTTTACTGGGGCAGGCAGTGTTGGATATAATTACGAACAATTTGAATACCCCAGATCCTTCGAAGATCATCAAAATCTATCATCAATGCAGCAATTGTGGCCTTCAGCATGTTACAGGGGCGTCTCTTCTGTGTCTGCTGTGGGGGAACCAGAAACAACTGTACAATTTGGTATTCAAGAAGGAAATTTGGATGATGAGATAGACTACATGGCAAAGAGATTTTTAAGCATGGATCAAATTATGCTTGATAAGTTGTCCCCATCAGTCACCAAAGAAGGTATTACCTATGTCTTCATTTGAGCTATAGGATATATGGAAAATTGACTGCAAAAGATGGTGTAGTAGAGATGTCTTCCTCGCAGTCCTGATGTTAATTTTAAAAAATCAATTATTTCCAATGGGATCTAACAATTTCTCAGCTAATTCTCTGAAGTCCAGAGTTAAGTTTGAATCTCTTTACATATAATGTTGCAGGATAAGGAAGATTTGGAAAATTATCCCGTGTCTTCTTTCACAGTTGGACCCAATATAACAACAACAGATGGAGTATCATTTCTGTCACAGGTGCTTGTTATAGATTAGTTTTTTTTGTTGCTTTTCATATACTTGCTACTAATCAATTCATGAGTGGTCATAAATTTGCTATCAGCTGTTAGAAACAAATGAAGGAAATTCATTTGAGCACCTAGCTTGCATTTTTTAATTGCAGACTACTTCAGCTGCTGGCACTGATGTTTGCAATGTTCGTGCAAGGGCGCATCGTGGCCAGGTGAAAGAGTTAATTTTTCTCATAGTATATTACAAGTTACTTCTTAACATGTCTCCAATCTTGGGCTTCAAACTGTTAGATCTTGGAATTGAAATGTCACAAGAAATTGAATTTGCTAGGAGCTTCCTTGATGCATATGTTCTTATTTTTTCTATTTAAACATGCAAGTTCAGCTACAGAGGGAACAAATTGCTGGAAGGATGAAGAATCTGCAAGAACTTGTGCCTAATTCTAGCAAGGTACTACCTTCTTTTAGTTCTATTGTCAAAAAGGAAAAACTGAGAGCATATATGATTGATAAAATTTTCTGTATATTCTGTGTGCATTGTGCAGTAAATTTTACAGGTTGATTTTTCTCTTTCCTATGCTTCACGAAGCATAGAAATCAAATCTGCGTAATTCCCTATCATAAAGTTTAGCTCCAAATATCATAAAGATGTGCTGAAATGCCCCAAGGTGTAAATCGGTGTGTGTTTATCTTTTCTCATTATAAAGTGTGCACATCTGATTCAACCTCTTAAATGCTGAACCCCTACTGGGTTTACATGAATAGATAATTTCCAGCACTCGACTATCATGACCGGATATGGGACATATATCAGAAAACTATTAATCAAAGGGTTGTGTCAATGAAAATTTCTGTTCTAGACTTCATTTTTTCACGTCACTCTAAGTTCACATGTGCAAATAATTTATGCAATAAGTGAGATTAGAAAGATTTATTTGTGTTTTACAGATTGATAAGGCATCTGTGCTCGATGAGATCATAGAGTATGTCAAATTTCTTCAGCTCCAAGTGATTTTTGGGGGCTATTTTAACGTGGTTACGTCAATATGCAGGTACTTAGCAGAAGCAGTTATTCCTCTGATCACTCATGGTCCAACTGAGGTACATTTAACATCTTTTTATTTTTTTCAATTTAAAGAAAAAAAAAACCGCCATGTCAACCCAACCAAAAGGTCACTCACAGACCACCCAGTGTAGTAGGATATGTCATCCTTCGTGGAAGAAAATCCTGAAACGTGACTGCATCTTATATCATTTTGCATAGGTATTATGCTACGACAGCTAGTACTTAGGAAAATTTAATGTGATTTGTTTGCCATGTTACAGTAGGCTTAAGATAAAAATTCCAGTTCATGAAATATCTATTTGCATCCGAACCCTGCTTTGGCAGGACAATAACCTCTATTATCCGAACATCAAGTAAAGCCACAGATTTCTGAGAGCTGAATATGCTACACAATGATAACTTTTTGTAATGAGCTTAATTTCGATATCTATTTGAGGTTATTCTTAAATGTATTGCTACCTTGAATTAAGAGTTCTAACAGTTTACTTCTGGCTTTAATTTTAGGGTGTTAACAGTCTGTCACTCTTGTCATCAGGTGGTCTAGGAATTGACATTTCTCCATCTGCAGACCAAATTGCCTTAAAGCTCATGGAATCCAATATGACAATGGCTGTACAGCGTCTCAAAAGCAAAGGCCTCTGCCTCATGCCCATAGCTCTTGCTCCTGCTATATCTAGTGGAAAGGCATCACTGTCATGCACTGATTACAAGGACAAGAAGAAAATCAGCTTAACCGATGGCCTTGTTCACAGCAAGAGCAGCAGCTACAGCTTTTCCAGCATTGAGACCCGTCAGAAGTTCGATGACAGAAATATTGCGGCCGAACAGCTCAGTACCAAAGGCACCACAGTCAATGGAAAGGCGAAGAATAATTTTTCTAGAGAACTGAAAACCCAAGGCTGTGATTGAATGATCTATATGCATAATTCAATTTTTGAAGCTATGTTAAAGCAGATAGTTCTAAATTCTAATAAATTTATAAATTCTAATAAATTTATTGAAGCATGTCATCCCTGTTTACCTGTTCAGAAACAAGCCAATTCCAAGTTGTGCATTGTGAAAATATGAACATGCAGGCATACATGGTTATCTGTCGGCATTGTACTATCCTTCCACCAATTTGTAGCTATTTCACCTCCTTAATGCAAGGTGGATATGGAAATTCTAGGGACTTATCACCTCATTCCCCACTGAGGAATATTTCATTGACATTTCATATTCCACCTCCTTTCGTCCTTTGTCCTTATTTAGAAATATTCCCAAAAATATTATGTATTATTTTACATGGCTATAACCTTAGAGAATTGTCTAAATACATACGTAAAGGGGCAGTTGTGTGAATGAATTCATTCTTCTGGGTATGAGCAATCAGTTGTCAAATAGAACATATGAGCTCTCAATCGCATAACAATGAATTCGTTAATTCATAAACATTCATACGTATGTTAAAGTGCATGGACTTTTAACTATAGGCTTGGTACATAAATAGACGTAAAAACTTGTTCGAAGTTTGCACCTCAACCTCTAGATTCATCAACTTTTGAACACTATTCAGAAAGTACCAAGTGACATCTTATTTTAAGTGTTAATGAGATTCACTAAGAGTTCAAGAGGCTGAAAATGGTAAATTTTACAAATTTAGGCATAAGTAATCACTTGATAAAATGAACAGATTAAACCAATTCTATTTCACTGGTTTTTCATAAAAAACTAATTCACTAAATTAATTTCTAAAGAAAAACATTTATATTCTACAATTACTCTTTCCTCGAGATGGGCTCTTTCAGGAGTGCAGGAGAGATGTAGGGGGAAAAATTGTGGGGACATCTTAATGGCCTAATCTGTATGGAAACAACAATGGGGGGATACAATACAATAATTACATTCCTACTTCTCTTATGCATTTATATAGGTAAAGAAGAAGCCAAACAAAAATTAAAATGAGTAAGATTTGAGGGTCAAGAAGGCATCAAAGCTTTGTCAATATCCATTTGATGTTTTCTGGGATTTCTTTTTGAAATTTGCTATGCTGCAGTGGGGACAAATGTACTCCAGTCCATCCGTCTTGGCGTAGTCCTGTCATTCACCACAACAAATCTCAACCAAATTAATCTATTGCAGTTTCCTCTATTACTCACAAGTATATAAAAACGAACTTGAAGTTGCAACTCCTGAAGAATTTCTCTCAGGGATAAATTCAGGGGGAAAAAAATCATAAATGGCAGATTTTTTTTTTTCTGGCTCATGTAAAAAATAAACAAAATTATTCACACTTATGGCTATTTTATTTCCCCTCGCTGCTTCAAAGACAAGAAGCTAGGCTTAGCACTGCAAGGGTAAGAATGGACCGAGCAGAAATTTTCATAGATTAACCAAAACAATAATTCATCTAGAAGTCACATCTGCTATAGAAGGAGATGACTCAAAAACAACTCATCAAACTGGATAAAACTATAACAGAAATCTGATCAGTTCAAACATACCTTAAAGGCACCAAGACCCTGCCTCCTGTCACACCCGAAGTGAGCCCATTCGCCACATATTCCACAGTTCACCCAATCACCAGCTGCGCTACTGCAAAGCATGAAAATTGGTGTCAGTACCGCATCGTTTGTCGTATGCATGTGTGATATATGTGAGAAAGAGGGGGGGCGAGAGAGAGAAACCTGTGACATAGCAAGCAGCATTCTCCATCTACATCATCATGGGCCAATTCATATTCTAAAAGGTAAGTTTCATAATGTCTTTTTAATGTATTGCCAACACCCTAGTAATCATTGAGCAAAGAATAAGTGTTAAGTTACTCCAAAATAGTAAAGACAATACTAGACCTAGCCTTCTCATCCTGTTTCTTAAAATTAAAAATGGAGTATTTCAAAGCATAAATGAGTCGTTCACTTAAGGCAACATCTAGCCAACGTGTGAAAGTAAGATTAAATTTTTATTTACCATTATTATAGAATTACACTTGCAAGTAAAACTGAAAAGGGGTCTCACCAGGCACCAGTGCAGTTCATCTGGCCAACAAGCTGGCCTCGTCTTTGCAATCCAACTTGTATGTTGAATAAAATTTTTGCATTACTCAATATCTAATTACACTTATTGCATTACTCAATCTAAGTACACTTAAAAAACTATTACCACTCCACCCATCTAGGCATTTTCTAAAAGCAAGAAATCTCAACAATCAATTAGGGAATTAGATAAAAATGAAAAATGACACGAGGAAAGGATTACTGTTCTCTAATGCCTAACCATGAAATTTTTAGTATATCCATAGCGTACATAGTTCAGGCCAAGCATAAAACAA
Organism: Triadica sebifera; assembly: GCA_023653625.1. NCBI lineage: Eukaryota > Viridiplantae > Streptophyta > Magnoliopsida > Malpighiales > Euphorbiaceae > Triadica > Triadica sebifera. Next base: position 23,956,952 of record CM042910.1, on the reverse strand, counting down.
TCCCAAAATAAATACAAAAAGGAATAAGTAGGTAACCATACAGTCATTCTATTGGTCAATGTGTAATTGCGCATCTTTGAGAAGACCTGTCCTTTCCAGTTGATTCCATTGCCAACGTGAAAACCTCCTCTTGAAACAACCTGAGAACCAAGTTTTCCACCTTTAACAATAAAATAATGGCAGGTTTTGATCATATACAACATAATAAAGTGCTTACTTCTCTGTACAAATTGAAAAGGTCAAGGCGTTTTGCATTAAGGACGGCATCGGGAAACTCAGCCAATCCACCTTGCGGAACAAGACGAGTATGACCACGAAGGAGCAAGAACTGCATTACATCCCTCAAAAATTCTTCCTGCAAGAGCATAGAGCATTTAATGGACTTGCTGTAGACACCAAAAAGTCCTTGTATAAAAATCACATTCTTGAAAAAGGGTTTCAAAGGGTTACAACTCTTTGGTTCAAGAATACGTTAGTATCAAATTCCATTTTGTCACAAGTTTAAGCACATACTTTCAATGCACAATGCTAACTATGAAGTCAAATGCATTTAACATGCAAAAAATGGCATTTACCTCGGAGCAACCTTGTATAGGTGCTCTGCCACAACCATGTTTCCTCAGTGGTAAAGGATTTAGAGAAATAATCTGCTGGGCCTGATAAGAGCTGGACAAAGATTTCCGATGTGAGACAGGTGCTGGACCAGCTACACCATGCTTTGGAGGAGCTACTGGCAAGTTAGGCTTTCCTTGATCTCCATCATATCTTTCAACCTCAGAAAATCCAGAAAAAGGCAACATCTTATGATGCTGAGTGTGAGGAATTGGCCTCATAGCAGCAACATTCACTTTCTGTTTGATGTTTCCTCCATTTTCACGTTTGATTCCTGTGCAAGCAAATGGTTTGGTTTCTCTACATGGCTCAGGTCTTTTTCGACTAGGTGCAGGAGGAATCAGCCAGCTGGGAGGCTTAGTGAGAACAGAGCTGCTTGAATTGAGCTCTTTGCCTTGCTTTGTACAAAAGAAAAGGAGACGTTCTGCATCTTCTTTTTCAAAAGACGCCACAGACAATCCTTGAATGCTAGCGATTCCCAGCATAACTAAGCTGCGGTAAGAAACATCTGGAGCCAGTTGCCGCAACACCTGCAACAGCATCCATAAGACACGACCACATGAATAGCAAGGGAAAAGATTGACTTGAAGAATTCACAATGTTACACATTTTGCAAAGCCCAACACTCCCTAAAAATTATAAAAAAGAAATGTTAGCTATATCTCAGATCAATAACTTCTTGAGGCAAAACATTATGATCTCAGAGAAACACTAACCAACAAAATTAAATTCCGATCTTTGTCGGTGAATAAAATAAAACTCTTTAGGAGAAGGAACAGACTATAATTAGGACAAGTGAAGGCAATCTCTTTTCCTAGCCATCAGAGCATGTTCTCTCTCTCTCAAAGCACAGCATGAAGAATTAATTCTCACATTTGAGTGACACAGTCCGCACAAAAGGTGTGATTAACCGTAACAGATGCTCCACTGAGCATTATGTAGAAGCTGTACAAGTGTTATCATATCAAACCAAAGTACTCCAGTTTAAATTTCTAACCAAACATACAGATCAGATCTGAAATGCTAAGAGAGTCACCTGTGAAGCCCATGTAGGAACCTTCAAGCAGACTTCAAAAACACTCGCTCCGCATCCTATAGATGCAGACTTCCGAGGTTCACATGTGGGCAATTTGCTCTCCTTAGAACTAGGCAAGGCATGGACTAGCTGACTATTTTCAATAATCTCATGCTTGATATGATTCTCCAAAAGCTGGGTAATCACCCCACCCATAAAAAAGAAATAAGAAGATATAATGTAAGAGTTCAGATGAAAAATAATCAAAACGAAAATGTGCTAAAACCACTAGAGAACCTGGACCATCAGGCAATTTGCATTTTGGACAGTTAAAATCACTTAGAAAAATTATAATTACCTGATCATTAAAACAAGTTTGTGCACTGCCAGACACTAAAAGAGATATATGAGCCAAACTACAAGTAGATAAATCACATCGCATGGTCACTACACCACGAGAAAATGTCCCTGCCTGAAGAGGAGGTGGAGGAGCACTGCATATACAATGACATTTGTGAGCAATGAATTGGACTAACAGAACATTTCATAAAATTGAAAAATCTGCTGTGTTCTATAAGATATAATGGTTCAAACCTGATGTCCCACCCAACCCAGAAAAAGAAACTAAAACAAGGAATTAAAAACAAGAAACCAAGGTAAAAAAATCATTCAATACCTTGTCCGATTATGAAGCTTACACCCACGAATCTGTAAGGAAATCAACACAGGTTGAAAAGAAAAAGAAAATCAGAAATAAGACAATAAAAATAGCCAAGATACAAATAAATATAAAAACAGTGGCATTTAAGTACAGCGTAACATATGTATGTCTGCAGTAATATAAGTCTTGAAGCTGATTGCAACAGTTACATAATGACGTAAATTTACATATACTTCCAAACATGATACCAGTTCTTCTTTTTTTTTTTTTTGGTCAAATGCATGTCAAAAATTCAACTCATGTTCAGTAAGGAAAGATATACCTTATACATCTCAGATAAAGGTTTTTTAACACATATATTTTAGCTCTGCACTATATGGATCATGGACAAGTACTATGTACCAACGTTAACATGTTAAAAACTTCACAAAAACTTTGTCAGGGGCAGGTCAGTGGAATGATCAGCTAAATTTCCTTTGGTTCGAGACAAATTCAACTTGGAAGCACCTGAATTAAGAAAGTATGAGCTTGGAAGTACAGAGAAGTATATATGTGGAAAGGAACTCACTTCAATGTTTAAGAGAGCATTTAGTCCATCTTCCAAAGATCCCAATAAGAATGCATCCTGAAGGAATGCAGATCACAATAAATACATATCCGGTGTATACTAGCAATTTATAACTATCAAGCCACAAATGAAAACAGATTAGAAGCTATCTATGTACACCAAATATACCAATGTGCATGGAAGCCCACAAACAAGAAATCTCATGGTCACATCCTCATCATATATCTTTATAGCAGGAAGAGCCCCAGAGGAGCTTTCTTCATCCTGAACATCTGTCTCAGGCAGAGTAATGTCAATCTTTGGAGGATCCCCAAGCAAGCATGGTCCAGGTTTACCATTAGATTTCTGGCTATTTGAGCTTAGTGCATTGTTGTTTCTCACATAATAGAGCCTAAAAGATGCATGAGCAAGTTGGAATGCATCACACGTATGGCAGCAAGAACTGCAATCCACAAAAGCAATCCAGATCATTATTAATTTTTTCCTCACGCAAACTAAAGAGCCTGCCAAAGAAACAACAGATTTCCAAAAGCACAAGCTACATATATATCTAAATCTTAAAATCATAATCTTAGACTTTTAATCTACTAAACCTTGTTTGCCAAGTGCCTCCTGCCACAAGAGACCAATAATGACAAGCAAAATCCTTACAGTACCAGCAAATACATTCACAACTTTTATTTAGATTACTCCACCACATAAGGCACCCAAAGAAACTATACAAATGTGAAAGTTCAACAGAAAAGTATATGATCTTACCTTTGAACTACTGACAATAATGCTTGACTAAAGTGAGAAGCTGCATAATACGACAATGTACTTTTCCAATATATAACATATGGAACTCCCTGCCATAGACGGAACCCAGATCAACAATTTTTTACAAGAAAAAATTCAGAAAGGCAACATATGCAAATGTTTCCAACTTCCAAATGCCATTTTTCCATTCAGCTTAAATTCAAGTCCAATTGTTACGTATGCATGCTTCTCCACCAAACTAGGCAACGATGATCTTAATAATTAAAATATTCTACACACACACACACATTCAGGAAAAACATATAACCTTAGAGTGAAGTGACTCTGCCAATTTTTCACCATTTGGGATCTCTAAATAAACCTGTAAAACAATTGATGATAGATTAGTTCATATGCTACAAGTACTGCCAAATACAATCAGCACTCTAACAGACATATCCTTGGGATAAAAGCATAAATTACAAGCAAACATAATATATGAGCAAACCTCAGGTTCAAAAAACAATTAACACATAATTTCATTAACTTACACAGCCTCCAATACCAAGCACATTAGATACCATCCATATGATATACTAACTTCATCAAACCAGTAAAATCTAGACCAAATAACTTGATAATTAGTTTATCTTTTAACATTAAGGGTGTGTTTACTTTTAGAGAATTTTCCAGTTTTCTAGAAAATTTTTCAAAATGAAAATAGAAAATTGAGCTTTGTGTTTACTTTGGATATTTTTACAAAAAACTTGCTTGAAAAGTGTTTTCACTATTTTCACAATTTTAAGAGAAACGTGGAAAACAACTTTTTGTTGTTTTCTAAAGTTTTCTTCAATAAAATTCACTTGGAAAACACGGCTTTTTTAGTACATAGCTTTAGTCCATCTTATCAACTATCAACAAATAAAGCATGAAAGACATGAAAGACATTGGTTGCTGTCATCTATCAACTAATAAAGCATGAAAGACAGTAGCTTTAGTCCATCTTCTCATGGAAGGAGTTTATTTCAGCTTGTAAAATTTCTTGGTCCATTGTTTCCTAATGCTTAAAAAATAATAATAATAATAGTATATATATAAATAAACATAATAGACTATAATTTATGTTCTCAAAATTTACAAATTTTTAAATTATTTTTTATTTTTTGAAATTGAATATAATTTTATGCGTTTAGTTATATAAAATAATTTTTATATAATAATAAGTAAATAAATTTTTAGTTTTCAAAAATAAAAGATAAGTTTTACATGAGAACAACAAGTAAACACATTTTTCTTTTTCAAAAAATTAACAATTTTCAATTTCTAACAAGTAAAGATATTTTACAAATTTTCTATGAATATGAAAAGTTTTCATTTTCTTTGAAAATTGAAAAATGAAAACAGAAAACAATTCTCTATAAGTAAACACACCCTGAGTTTTCTCTAAAGTATCTTTCTTGCTAGAATTTGCCATTTTGGAAGCCAAGTATATCATGCATTATTTCAAGCTAAATACCCAATTCTAATTAAATACAAGAAAAAAGGTTCATAGTAGACGTAAAGTATCCATTTCCTTATACTTCACTACACTAATATGTCATGGACATAATAGATAATAAACACACACACCCAACTCTACTGCATGATTTTGGCACTTCGATTGTCATTTCCACCGATCTAATTGTACAACCAGCAGCTATTGGAATTCATGAAACAAAGAAGCCAGAACTGCAACATCAAATCTAATGAACATCACTTACCGTGGCAGGCAATGTGGAACCAAATAATTCACATAAGGCTTCTGGAGTTGACAAGTCAACATTACCCCATCTCAAAGAACCAATTTCTTCACTATCCTCAATTATCCCTCCCTGCAAGTAGACAATATTGGGCTCAGATGACTGAAGCACTCGCCGGATTTCATCAGCACTTGGACAAGTTAGTATTTGGACCTGCATTTGAACAGATACATGTAATAAATGATGAAGCTCCATGCATGACATGAACCATAAAACTAAACGCAAATTTAGATATACAGAAGCAAAGACATGCCTCGAGACGACCTGAAGAAGTAAGCTCAGGAAAAGGATATCTCGGCTTATCAATGGAGAGAGGCTCCTGCTTCCTATCAGTAGTTTTGCCACAGAGAACTGCAAGGAGACTGCAATAATTTCTTGAAGGACCTTGAGCATGAAACATCATGCATACATGCCAAGACCCCTCAATATATTTTCAAAATTAAGATGATAACCACTTTCCCAAATAACAGAGCTAATTGAATCAATGCCTTCCAAAACCTAAGCACAGCTACACAATCAAATCAAAAACAAAACCCTGAAATTTGCAAGAAATCAATGGATCCCACATGAGCAAATTGACCAATAAGCCACAAAAATTCTCCAAGACGAAACCCTTAATACCAGTCCTTATAAAAAACAGTGTGAAATTTAAGCGAACCCACCTGCCCAGATGAGTAGAACCAGAAATCTAACCCCAAATATATTAAACGAAGCAAATATTACAGAATTAGCGAACAAAACTCCGAACTGAAGCAAACCCAGAAGGAACCCTAAATAGGACTACCAATAAAGAAATCTCAAGAAAACCCGAAAGGACATCTCTTTCTTTCTCTAATAAAAATCTCCCTCCCTCACGCACCGAACCAAAAACAAAGGAAGAGAAAAATAATGGTAAATAAATAAAAATCATCCACAAATTAGAGTCACGCAATAAATAAATTGAAAATAGTACTAGTAAATGTTTTAATTGCCAATCAATCAAAGACTCTTTTTTGTTGAGAGAAAGCGTCAGTTTTTTTACTACAGTTTCCATACCCAATTGGGTCAAAACAAAAACCATAAACACATTTTTAAAATCGTATTTCATATCGTCTTTTCTTTTTTGACAAACCAGTAATAAACCCCAAACAAAATCCAAATCATATCTTCCATCTTAATTATCTTTATGACTTTATTATTAAAAAAGATAGAATTTTTATGTTTTTGTTTCACACATGATTTGATTGGATAGCTTTCTAAATCAAACAAATGCCCATCAATATGACTTATTGCCTGCCCACAAGATTCGGACATAAAAAACCCAACAACAACATGTTACCGTGTTCGAAAAGATTAATATTATACACATCTAATTTCATATTTATTGTTCACTATTACGAATACTAATCAAAAAAAGAATTTTTTTTTCTTCTTGCTGTTATTCCTTCTTTATCCTTTTAGTTCTTGGGATTTCTGCAAACCAACCAAAAGGAAGAAGGAATATTCTCGTCGAGCGTGTTCATCCATTTCTTTTCTTCATTTTTCTCCATCAACAACACAGACCCGTTGTTCTTAATGATCATCGCCATCATCATGGATAAGGATGTAAAGAATCAATCTCACATTTTACTGTGTGTTACTGTTGGGTTAGTGAAAGTATTTATAGTATCGAACAATTAAACAGATGGCTAAAATACTTTTGAAGACGATGCCCTTGGCTTTGGTTAGGATCAGATGGTCCAAAAGGATGAAAGTTCTGTTTCTTTAGAATCTGGGCAATTTCCGGGCCCCACTTCTTAGTTTAAGTAGAGTTTTTTTCGTGTAAAAGAGGCATCTTAGTTCGGGCCGTTAATAAATTTAAAATTTAAAAGACAACTGTATTTAAAAAAAAGCTGTTATGGCAGAAAAAAAACTAAAAAAAATCAAGTATTTCTCTTTCATCCCTCTCTTTCTATTTCTTCTCTCCCACTCCTCCTGTCTCTTTCTCTCATATATCTCCCTGCGTTTCTTCTTTCCCTTTGTCATTCTCAAAACTTTCATCAAACTTAGAAAAAAAAAACCAGAAAACTCCTTCAACTGCAGCTTTATCCTCACACACAAAAACCCCTTCAACAACAGCTTCAGATTTCGCTTAGATATGAGTGGAGACGAAATCACTGATCCTCACTCATACGAAATTGACGGTTCTCAATCAGATGAAATTAGCCATGGAGATGAAATCACCTAGTCCTTGCTCAAATCTAAATGGTTGCAAATTTTTGTTAGAAAGGAAACTATTGCCAAGGGAGACCAGACTACGCTATGCCCTATCACCTACAAAATGATCCGTTACTAGAGTGATGCGCTTCTCAGGGACATCTGCGCTACATCAGAGCAAACATAGCCGGGCAATCCAGTCACTTGGAGTTCAAGTTCGATCCATTATGAAATACTACAAAATTATTTGTCATCTTCACTTTCTCTCTCATTTGTTTATAACATTTTTTTTTTATCAATTTTTGTATTGGAATTTTGAAAAGCAATCCTAAAGTTCAAATTTTTATTGATTACTAAGCCTTACTAATATTTGGGTTATCGCTGTGGATGCTTTGTTCTATATCTATGCATTAGTTTACTATGCTTGTGATAAATTTTCACGACAGAAGCCTAAGCCTTGAAAACTTTTACAGGTTATAATGTTGATCTTGATTTTGATTTTTGCCACCATTCACAGTAGTTTAGCTAGTCTCCAAGATTTTTTACTTTGATTTAGATTTCGGCATTGATTTAGCTAGTTTCCTACAAGGGACAATGATCTAAATTTCTTTTCTTTTGAGTTTGACGGCAAAATAGCGGTGAGAGAGAGATGTAAATGGGAGAGAAAGTGAGATTGTGAGGATGCAGATAAGAGAGAAAAATGAATATGACATGTAATTTGGTGAGATATAAATGTCATGTAGAAGAGAGATTTTATACATGATGGAGATAAAAGTAAACTCAACAATTTTTAATGTGGACTTCAACCACAAAATTCTTTTTTCAATCAAAAAAGTTAGAACTGAAAATTGTAAAAGTGCAAAACTAAAAAAGATTTTTTTCACTTTTCTCTTATTAAATTATACAGAGTTCATAATATACATCTCAAATTTACAAAGTATCTTTTACTAGTGAAAATTATATGGATAAAAGTTTTATATTAATAGAAATTGAATATTGAATTCATTACTTTCCATATTTATCATACTATTTCTTTTTTGGTTATCTAAAGGATAAAGAATATTTTTCCTATCAAACAATATTGTGCAATTTTTTATTATATTAAGAAAATTTTATAACACATAAAATCTAATGTTAAAAAAATCTAATATTAAAACAAAAAATTTCAAATTCTTTTAAGAAAATAACTTATATTATTTTCTATAGATAAGTTATTAGAAATTTAAAATTAAAAAAAAAACAAAATTAAAATTAAAATTTCTTTCTACCCGCCTCTCCAATTCATGCCTAAAATGAAAATTAAATTATTTTAAAAAAATTATTCAGATTATTTTTTTATATAAAATTTAATAAAAAATTAAAAATAAATTATTCTGAAATTGAGTGTACTTGAATTTGCATTGAAACAGAAATTAATCAAAATAATCAGAAATTCCAAGTCATACTCAATATCAAAATTTGCCGATTAGATATGCACAATTGAAACCGCAAGTATACGTAATACACAGCCGAAGGAGGGAAGGAAAAATCGACGCCGACGACGACGACACATGCGGGTTGAGTAAAAAGCTACTTTTTTTTTATTATTTTATGTTCGCAGAGAAATAGAGCAAAAAGAAACAAAAGCAAAGCAGAAGCGAACGAGAAGAAGATGGAGAAGAAGGTGGAAATTTCGAATGGCAGCCATATAATATTCGTGAATCAAATATCTGCATTAGCAAGCTATTTCTTCATTTTGTTAATAATAAACAAATAAATGAAATAAAAAAAACAAAATATTACGGGTTCAGATTTTGACAGGTGGATCATAATTGTTTCTTCTTCCTTCGTTCCCATCCATTTCCTCTCTCACTTGGAAAACTTTTTTTTTTTAAAATTTTAAATGATATTATTGATATTTGAACACGCCCACATTCATCAATCTAAATATTGATAAATTAAAAAAAAAAATCAAATTCTGCAGTTTTTATTTCTTTTTCTTTTTGTTGTTTGTGGAGTGATCCGTTTTCGTTGAGGGTTTGTTGCCGCCAGTGAATTTTCACGTCTCTCTTTATATTGTTGAATTGCAATTTGCATGTTTGGTTGGTTATATACGGAATCTGAATTGTCACGGAATTTCCTGCAATATTTAATAGGATTCTTGAGGAGGAATTATATTCGAGGTACTTCTTATTTGAGTGTAAATTCAGTTTTTTATTGAATTGTGCGGGATTTGCTGTTGTTTCAGCTTTGGAGGAATTTGAATTCTGCCGGTTAATACTGTACTGTGATTGAAGGCGGCAGCCAGTTTAGGGTTGTTTTGCGAGAGTTGCAGGTAATTTTTACTTTATTAATAATTTCTTTCATCTTTCATTTAGTTGTGAGATATTTCGTCATGCATCAAGAGGAATCTCGAATTTTGAAGTTCTTATTTGTTTACCGATACATGCAAGCAGTGAAAATCTCACGCTTAAACGGAATTTTAGAACTTCATTTGGGTACTAGTAGTGGAATAAGATTGAGCAAGCTTTTTAGTTAGAGGATTTGTGAGTTTATTCAAATATTTGTTTATAATTTTTTTTTTCTTTTTTTTGATACATTTTGTGAGAGTTGAGTTTGCAAATGGAAATTTTGGTGTTGTGGTTTCTTTCCTTTGATTTGTATTGGGATTTGATTCTCATCAGGAAATTGGAGAGAGCAATTCCAGCAATTTGTTTTGTAGTGCAGTTGTGAGGCAGTGGCAAATGAGTGTGTCATAATGAGGTGGGGGGTTGGGTGGGATTGCTTTCGATGGGCAACCCCGGAAATAAAATATCTGATTTTGTTGATATGGTGAAGTCCTGGATCCCTAGTAGGAGTGAATCAACGAATGTGTCAAGGGACTTTTGGATGCCTGATCAGAGCTGTAGGGTGTGCTATGAGTGTGACTCACAGTTCACTGTATTTAACCGTAGGCATCACTGTAGACTTTGTGGCAGAGTGTTTTGTGCTAAGTGTACAGCAAGCTCGATTCCTGCCCCATCTAATGACCCAAAAACTGGCCGTGAAGACTGGGAAAGGATCAGAGTCTGCAATTATTGCTTTAAGCAATGGCAACAAGGAGTAGCAGCTGTTGATAATGGGACCAATGTTGTGAGCCCTGAGCTCAGTCCGTCACCATCAGCAACAAGCTTGGTCAGTACCAAGTCCAGCTGCACCTGTAATAGCAGCAGCAGCAGTGTTGGTTCAACTCCATACTCAACTGGGCCTTACCAAAGGGTGCCATATAGCTCTGGTCTTAGTCCTCAACAATCTGCTCAAATGAATGGATCTGCAGTTGAACAGGACAATGCATCATGTGGAAGGACCACAGATGCTTCTGCAGCTGCATTATATTCATCTGGAAACCAGTTCGGATACTGTTTGAACAGGTAATTGGCTTTTCTATCTGTGTTTTTTATTTATTTATTTCTTTTCCAAACAGCCATGCCAGTAAGATGGGTGTCTGTTTGAATGCTTTGTTTAGAGTGAGTATGAGTTAGAAGGGAAATAAAGGACAAAAGATTGGAAGGAGGATTTTTCCAACAGCTGATACCTTCTGTTTAAGTTATTACTTTGCTTCTTTACTTAATAGTTATCTTGAGTTGTTGATGCATTCACATATCAGAAGGTTTATTTTGATTCCATTTATGGGCATAATAATATAAGCTCACTTTACCATTCTTTAGTGCTTTCAGTTATTAATTTATGATTTATGTTTTTGATCTTTCTGTGCCAGGAATGATGATGAAGATGATGAATATGGTGTTTATTGTTCAGTTCCAGGAACAAGGCATTTCTCTCATACTGATGGATATTATGGGCCAGACACTTTTGATGATATTGACCACATGTATGGACCACACGAAATGATTCAGGGGGAAGATCAAATTGACTCAATAGGCATTTGCTACGAACCATCACCAGAGAATTTTGATTCACAGGGTGATGAGAAATCTAAGAATGAAGGGGAAGAAGCTTACGAACATGATGGTGATGAGTGCGAAGCTCCTTCATATGAGGCTGAACCTGTTGATTTTGAGAACAACGGGCTACTCTGGCTCCCTCCAGAACCAGAAGATGAAGAGGATGAGAAAGAAGCTGCTTTGTTTGATGATGATGATGATGATGAAGCTGTGACTGGGGAGTGGAGTTACTTGCATCGTTCAAACAGCTATGGCAGTGGGGAGTACCGCTATAAGGATAGATCAAGTGAAGGGCACAGAAAGGCAATGAAGAATGTGGTTGAAGGGCATTTTAGAGCTTTGGTTGCACAGCTTTTGCAAGTTGAAAACCTAACTGTGGGTGATGAAGATGACAAAGAGAGTTGGATGGAGATTATTACATCTTTATCCTGGGAAGCTGCTACCCTTCTTAAGCCAGATACAAGCAATGGAGGAGGAATGGATCCTGGAGGATATGTGAAAGTTAAATGTATAGCTTGCGGGTGCCGTAGTGAGAGGTAATATTTGAAAAACAATAAGGGATATGTTGTTATAATCTGACCTAGTAATATAACTCTGCAGTAGTATTATTGCTCTATGGGAACTTATGTGGTTGCTACCCCATTTGCATCTCAGCAATTGTAGTTTAATAAAGTTAAATGGAGGTTGCATACCCTCTGTTCTACCCTCTTGAGTTGATTTTTTGTGAGACTGATTATATTGAAAAGATGCTCCAAATGCTTCCTTACACTATGCTTTCACTTTAAAATACTTGTTCATAGTTAATTTGTGTTGATGTCTACTGGCAAGGGAAAATATTCAAATTTTTATTGCTTCCATGGCAGGTGATACAGAGATTTTTTTGGTTGAGTTGTCTGTTTGTCATGAAATACTATTCTTTGATATTGCAGAACATGTAATTTGGGTAGCACATCGTTAATATAGGGAAATCGTGTTGCTGTACCTCTTTGGTTTGCATTTTCTTAAATATATAATGTTTGTCACACTGATGGGATTTTTTATTCATTTTTTCTAGTATGGTTGTTAAAGGAGTTGTTTGTAAGAAAAACGTGGCTCACCGGCGAATGATGTCAAAAATAGACAAACCGCGTTTTCTTGTCCTTGGAGGAGCTTTGGACTATCAACGTGTTTCTAACCATTTGTCAAGTGTTGATACTTTGTTGCAGCAGGTTATAATTTTTTAACTTTTCCTTTGCATTGGGATTGTACCAAAACGATTAAGTTTTTAGGATCTTCTTTAAGGGAGTGATGCACATGATACATTTAGTCTGTTTTGTTTTGCCTTTCATCAAATAATAGGGTTGCTACCTGTTTTTATGGCATCATGCAAATTTTCAGGAAATGGACCATTTGAAGATGGCAGTTGCAAAGATTGATGCCCATCATCCTAATGTTCTTTTGGTAGAGAAGTCGGTTTCCCGATATGCTCAAGAATACCTCCTGGCAAAAGACATTTCACTTGTTCTGAATATCAAGAAGCCACTTTTAGAGCGTATAGCCCGCTGCACTGGTGCACATATAGTCCCTTCAATTGATCATCTCACTTCACAGAAGCTGGGATACTGTGATCTGTTCCATGTAGATAAATTTTTTGAGGAGCATGGCAGTGCAGGGCAAGGTGGGAAGAAGCTGACCAAGACTTTAATGTTCTTTGAGGGTTGCCCAAAGCCTTTAGGTTACACTGTAAGTTGAGCACTTTATGCACATGCATACACTTGCAAAATGAATTGTATGATTGAATTGCCATGAAAAGGAAGAGCTGCTAAGTCTGGTCATTGACATTAGTTTCATTTTTGGGTCCTTATTCATTGTGGTCTCATGGTTTTTCCTTGGAGCTCCACTTTGAGTGTCCTTTCCACATATAATGTCTTATTGGCCTAAGGAACAAAATGTGACTGAATTTAGCAAAGTATTTATCTTTTTCTCTGAGGGTGGTCTTGGGAAGCAATTTGCAAATGGGTTAATAAGTTAAACGAATTAAGTTAATTAGTTGGTGCAGGATTGCTCATTTCTTCGACCTTTGAACACATGTTTAAAATACCAGCATATTATTAGTCGCTGGCATAACATGGCAAGTTAACCATAGAGTGCCTTAGCTGCTACGTTAATTTAGTTCACTTTTCCCTCACCAGATTTTGCTCAAAGGTGCTCATGGAGATGAGTTGAAGAAGGTGAAACATGTGGTCCAATATGGAGTTTTTGCAGCTTATCATTTGGCACTAGAGACATCTTTTCTGGCTGATGAGGGTGCTTCACTTCCGGAGCTCCCTCTGAAGGCTCCCATAACAGTTGCATTACCTGATAAACCATCAACCATTGACAGGTCTATTTCCACTATACCTGGTTTTACCATCCTGGGAACTGGAAAGCCTTCTGATTCCCAGCCAAAACCTGAAGTATGGAAATCGAACAAAGGTGTCATTTCGGATATGACTCCACTTACCAATGATGAGCCTGCTTGCATGTCAGGAGGTGCTGATAATTCTACTCTCCTGTCTAAAAGTCCATTTTCTCAAACTGAGTGCAAGAAATCTAATTTAATTTCATTTGAACGTACCAATTCTTTGACTTCTTTGTTTCCTTTAGGCCGGAACATCTCAGATCATTACCAGAACAAGCTTTCCCTGGATCATGCCTCCAGGAAGGATGTTAATGTGAAAGCAGCAGAATTATTTCAAGGAAAAAAAACCAACCTAGAGAAAGCTGGTCTTGATGATTTTTCATTTTGTACATCTTCCAGCACCTCAGTGGCATTGGAACGAAGTTTTGGAAATAGCCCTGCTGATGAAAATGTTTTGGCTGTAAGGCATGATGGTAACAATCATGAGGAGATTGGATCCTTAAAGGAGGAGTTTCCTCCATCACCTTCAGATCATCAGAGCATTTTGGTGTCTTTATCAACTCGATGTGTGTGGAAAGGAACTGTTTGTGAACGTGCCCATGTTTTTCGGATCAAATACTATGGGAGCTTTGATAAGCCTTTGGGAAGGTTTTTACGAGATCATCTTTTTGATCAGGTACCTGGTTCTTGTAACTTTTATTTATTTATTAACTATACCTAGTACTTTTGAAATGATTAACTTCAATTTTACTCCCATTGCAATCCTACAATTATAAGTTGATGTCGAGTATACTTCTCTCTTTACTAGAACTACCGCTGCTTTTCATGTGAGATGCCATCAGAAGCACATGTTTATTGTTATACCCATCAGCAAGGCAGCCTTACAATATCTGTTAAGAAACTTCCAGAGTTTCTTCTACCAGGGGAACGTGAAGGAAAAATTTGGATGTGGCACAGGTGCCTTCGATGTCCGCGGACCAATGGTTTCCCCCCAGCAACTCGGAGAGTAGTGATGTCTGATGCTGCTTGGGGTTTGTCTTTTGGGAAATTTTTGGAGCTTAGCTTTTCAAATCATGCAGCTGCAAGCAGGGTCGCAAGCTGTGGTCACTCCCTTCAAAGAGACTGTCTTAGGTTTTATGGGTATGTTCTCTCTCTCTTTTTGTGGCATTTATGCAGTGTACATTGGAGTTATGTATCTACTGTTACTTAATATAAGGCTAGATCTTCACAGGTGCAAAGGCAATGCCTGCATTTTATTGTTAACATTGTTTTAACATGAGCAGATTTGGGAGAAGGGTTGCTTGCTTCCGCTATGCTTCAATTGATGTTTATTCAGTTTTTCTTCCACCACCAAAAGTTGAATTTAACTATGATAATCAGGAGTGGATACGAAAAGAAGCAAATGAGGTGCACAAATCACTAACTTCTTTTTCCAGTTCAACAAAAAGCTTGATGTTTATCAGCACTTATGGGACTATTGGCCTTGTCTAACAGGTTCAACACAGTGCAGAAATTCTATTTATGGAAGTGCGAAATGCTCTTCACTTGATTGCGGAGAAAATTTTAGGTGCAGGGACTCAGAAAGGAGACGTGAAAGCTTCTGAGATATCAAGATTTCAAGTCAAGGAACTTGAAGGAATACTGCAGAAGGAGAAAGAAGATTTTGAGGTAGTTCATTTGGAATTCATTTTCTGCCTCTTCTTGCTCCCGAACAAGAGCTGGATATGATTGATATTGTGGTTATCCCACATGCATATATGATCATTCTCTCGGTAACCAAATTTGCGAATAGAGATGGATTCTATAATGCTATTTTCTCATTCAACTTCCTTTAATGCATGAATGATTGTTTGTTCTAGTATCTTCAGATATTGCTAAGAATGTATGCACTATTATAATACATTTGCTTTTGGATATATAATATTATTGTCATATTTTTGGACTTGAACATAGAAACTTTGCTCATTAAGTTTACTTCGCGGCTTTGGTTTTTCTACATCCAAGTAAGGATAATCAGTGTTGAGTTGTGGCTAATGTAAAAGTATGCATGTTAATGTATGGCCCCACAAAGAGGCAAGATTATTTCCTTAATTTGTGTATATTATCCTTGCATTAGAGGAAATTCTATTCTTTAAATTGTATAGTTACTGATTGAAAATATTGGCACTTTTAGGAATCTTTACACGATACACTATCTAAGGAGGTGAAATTTTGCCAACCTGTGATTGATATTCTTGAGATCAATAAACTACGAAGGCAGCTGCTCTTCCATTCTTATGTATGGGACCAGCGCCTTTCTTATGTTGGCAGCTTAAGCAACACCAATCTCCAGGAAGGTAAGAGGAGTTTGATTTCAAAACCTAAGGAGAAACGTGTCATTTCCGTTGAGAACCTTGTCGAGATGGATATGCATCCTAAACCTGCTAAAGGGTTTAGCAGTTGCGATTCAGTTTTTATGGATACAAAGCCAGCTTTGAATCTTAATCAAGGAGGAAAAGGCAACAATTTTAGCCAGCCAGAAAGTGTACACAATAGAGGGGACATAAATCTGGACCTGAATCTGAGGGGAGAGGCTGAACATTGTCTTTCTTCAATTTTAAATATTAATGAGAAAACTGACTTGGCTGAATCTGGAAAAGTTGTTCGAAGAGCTCGTTCAGAGGGAGAGTTCCCATTTGTAGGTAATTTATCTGACACTCTTGATGCAGCATGGACTGGGAAAAATCACTTGGCAAGCATGATACTTAAAGAAAATGTTCTCTGTTTTCCTGACTCCACTTCAGTTAATAAAGTTGCTGTAGATGCAGGGTCAGAAAATTATATTATCAATGAAGGGGGGTGTGAGGTATTTCATTCTTTTGGATCCGCATCTGCAGCAAAAGGGCCTCAAACTTTGGAAACCTTGAGTGTAATGGGCATGCCATTTCCTAATATTTACAGTCCATTCAAAAGGAGTTCTTCATTTAATGCCCAAAAGCTTGGTATTAATGAGTACAAGGCCGTCTATTTGTCACTTTTTAGGGAGTTGGAATGGCAAAGTGGTGCTAGGTTACTTCTGCCTGTGGGTGTCAATGACACTGTTGTTCCAGTTTATGATGATGAACCCACTAGCATTATAGCATATGCACTTGTGTCATCAGATTATCATGCCCAGATGTCTGAGCTCGAAAAACCAAAAAATGCTTTGGACTCAGCAATTTCGTTGCCACTTTTTGATTCAGTGAATCTACTGTCATTTAACTTTTATGATGAATCAGCTTCTGATATTTACAGAAGTCTTGGCTCTATTGAAGAGAGCATGTTATCAATACCTGGGTCCCAAGGCTCTCAGGGCTCTCAGGCTTTGGATCCTCTCTTGTACACCAAGGATTTTCATGCCAGAGTTTCCTTCACAGATGACAGTTTCCAAGGAAAAGTCAAGTATATGGTGACTTGTTACTATGCAAAGCGATTTGAGGCCTTAAGGAGGACTTGCTGCCCTTCTGAGTTGGATTTCATACGATCTCTTAGCCGCTGTAAAAAGTGGGGGGCCCAGGGTGGCAAAAGTAATGTTTTCTTTGCTAAGACCTTGGATGATCGATTTATCATCAAACAGGTTACAAAAACAGAGTTGGATTCGTTTATTAAATTTGGACAAGCATATTTTAAGTACTTATCAGAATCGAGCTGTACAGGCAGCCCAACATGCCTGGCAAAGATTTTTGGAATATATCAGGTATTAGTTGTTTCTTTCACTTAATTGCAACCAATTTCAGGATCAAATTACAGAACATAGCAACCTAGATTAATTTGTTCAGCAAACTTTTCCATCTCAATTTTTTATAAACACTTTCTAGAGCCTTGTGTTTTTTTTATGTTTAAAAATGGAACTTCTAATCATGTATGCGGTGGTATTGAAATTATGAGTCTTCTATGTGGATGAGTCTTTAGGGTATGTCATTGAAGTGGTTCCTTAACATTTTTTTTCCATTAAATTTGCTAGCTAACAGTCCACGCATCGTGTTTTTATTGATGTATAATATGGCTTTTCTTTTGTTGTATTGTCTTGAAGGTTTCAGCAAAGCACCTTAAAGGGGGGAAAGAATCCAAAATGGATGTTTTGGTAATGGAGAATCTTCTGTTTAAGAGAAATGTTGTGAGGCTTTATGACCTTAAAGGATCTTCTCGATCACGATATAATCCAGATGCAAGTGGAAGCAACAAGGTTCTGCTAGACCAGAATTTAATCGAAGCAATGCCAACTTCTCCAATTTTTGTGGGAAACAAGGCAAAACGGTTGCTAGAGAGGGCTGTTTGGAATGACACTTCATTTCTTGCTGTAAGTGAACTGCAATATTCATGACTGCATAATTTATTTAGTCACTTCCCTTTTCTCCTCTAATCATATTATGTTCCCTGCCTGGTTCCTGAAATTTGACCAAAATGTAAAAGAACTTTCCCTACTAGCTGCAATTCAGAGAAAAAGAATTATTCGGTAAACCTATGCATTAGTAGATATTAGTGACCGGTTTGTGTTCTTCTAAGATCTCAGAGGCTGCATCTCCGTTCACCTATTAGGGAACGGTTTTCTTGTTTCTATGGATAAAATTTTTAACTGCAGTTATGTATGGTGCCACAGTCGGTTGATGTAATGGACTACTCATTGTTGGTGGGGGTGGATGAGAAAAAGCAGGAGCTGGTACTAGGAATCATCGATTTCATGAGACAGTATACATGGGACAAGCACCTAGAGACGTGGGTGAAGGCCTCGGGCATCCTTGGTGGCTCTAAGAACGCAACTCCTACTGTAATCTCCCCCCAGCAGTACAAGAAACGTTTCAGGAAAGCTATGACTGCATATTTTCTTATGGTGCCAGATCAGTGGTCCCCCCCTACAATCATTCCCAGTGGGTCCCAATCAGACCTTTGTGAGGAAAACTTCCAAGCTGGGTCCCCCAATGACTGATATGTCCCAAACTTTTTTTGCTTTGTACATGTCAAGATGCAAGTTCAATTGTAATTTCTCCAGCCTTTTTTTTTTTTTTTTCCTATGTTGTAATTTTTGGTTAGCATATGTTATTTCCATTTTTTTTTTCTTTATAAGCAGCGGGAAGAGGGTTTTTTTTTTTCAGGATAATTACAAAAAGCCCGTTGATATTTCAGGTTAAAAACACTTGAGACCTTAAGGTCGAAATAAGCAAATTTAAGTCCTAAAATTTGTAAAATGTCAAATAATAAGGACTTTAGTTTCCTGACATATTTTGAATTTTATAACTTTTTTCTCTAAGTTTTTAAATTTATTATGTCAGTATATTCCCTCAAAGTTGTCTCCTTTTTATTAATAGCAGTGTAAGGCTTATATTCAGCAACATTGAGGAACTGAACGTGGTTAGCGTTTTAGGAGGTTTAAAAGTGCAAATTCGACCTTCGTCATTTTTACTTTATCTTCGTTATAAATGTAATATCTTCAAGTGGCCTTTTGTAGCAGTACCCTATGCCAGTTATACATTACGCAAACAGTATCGAGTCTCTAGTTCAATACTTCTGTTCGATCTTGAAGCTCATTGCCAATACATTTTGCAAGCTCAACACACATCATCATCAAATATGAGACATAAACTGAGGTTAAGCGACTTTAGCTTTTGACATATCAAAGCCATGTGCCTTTTTTCCAGCTTTGTTAGGCATTGATACACTGGTACTATGCTTGCAAGTGAGTAAGGAACAATTTGCAAGGCTTCAATTAACGGAAATGGAAAAAATAAAAATAAAAAAATGTTGTCTGCTGCTACTAGTTTTACCACCTTGATGCCAGTCTATTCCTCTATCAAAACCGATGCAACATCAGATGCCAGCACTAAGCATCTGAACAAGCGCATATTTCTTTTTCTTTTTTTTTGGCAGAAAGTAAAGAATGTTATATTTAAGAACATAAGATCTCCGGATTATAATAAACAACTTAAAAACAAAGATTATTATCAGTCCTTCATTAGGAAGTCTGCGACTATTGAGTACATTGATAACCTTAATGTTCTCAATTTCTAATGACGAATCAAAACTGCTCTACAAGTTGAACTTGCCAAAATCTGAGGAAATATACTACGAAAAATTGAATACAACTTACAGTATCCTACAGAAGATTGTCAAGTTGTGTTTGCAGCTCCTGTATGGATAACATATTGATGATGCCTTGTTCTTCAGGGGAATACTCTGCTTTTAAAAGTGACTGCACTTGAATATGTGCTTCCACGATATTTGTCCTGCATATTGGATCTCAGATTTCAAAATTTGATAAAATATTTAAACCTTTTTATGCTTTTGCAATTTTATCCAAACCTTTTAATTTTAACAATTTCATCCTAATTTCAAAAATTAATCGCAATTATATTCAAATATTCATAACCCAATATTCAAGCATTGAAGTAAATTAAATTCAACATATTATATTCATTGGTCATCTAATCATCATAAATTTTTGTAATGAAAACAATTACAAGAAAAAAATGACAATTAAAAGAAAAAATATAATAAAAAGGCTTGCCAAAGTTATAACTAATTTTACTGCATGAATGAAATTGCAACTAATTGTTGAAATTAATAAAGTTTCAAAATTAAAAGGATAAAAAAAATTGCAAGAATTTAAAGATTTTTGGATATTATTTGTGGTTAGGCCTTACAAGTTTGGACTTAAAACTGAGAATTTAAATATATAATTTTTTTTATCTATTGATATTGGAAATTAACTTACTTTATCGGTTTAAAAAGAATTGTTCTTGTTGATGAGTTCTGCAAATAAAGCTTCATCTTTGCCACCACCATTGGTAATTCTTGCTGAATAGCCGCATTTACCTGTTGTCAGAAATGTTGCACATGGCGTCACAGTTCACAAAAAATATTGGCATGAGAATCTATAATTGGGATCAATTTAGTAGACAATTTGAATAAACACACACGGATATGATCCTATGATCAAAAGTTTCATGTGCACATGCATGACAAAATCTCATAAACAACATTCCTCAGTTGACTCGAAGTAAGTTCATTTTAACAGTCCATGCACACTGGATTTGTCAATTTTACTTGAACACACAAAAGATCATGCCGCATCACATACCTTCTGAAAAAGTTCAGCCACCTTATCTGGAGTAGCAAAAGCTTGATCCTTAAGTGGTTTGGCCATAATCGAGTCTACTTTCTCATTCTGACTGCCAGAAGAAAGTGCAACTTTTACAGCTGTAACCTGCAATTACAAATTAAGCTGAGTCAGGCTTGTAGATGGTAAGGCAAAAAATTACAAAAGGGTTAAGGGAAAAGGTAAAATGTCTCATGCCTGATTTGTCTGGAAGGTAGGACCTATAACCTACTCCCCCCGCCCTCCAAAAAATTAAAATTAAAATAATTTTGTACTCTTGGTGGCGTGTGGGCAAGAAGGAAAAAGACATTGGCAAATAAAATTTGAAGAATGCTAAATACCTTTTCTTTACCTTCTTATTACCTCCACTTTATGAATGACACATAAGCACTTTCACATGTTTTCACCATAATTTATTTTTCACGAGGGACCAAAATTAAAAAGGAAAAAATGTCACATGCATTTCACAAGGTAGAGAAGGTAAAAAGGAGAATATTTTAGCATTACAGATATATTTTTGTTAAGTTGATCAGTTATGCTTGTACCCAGGAGCTTCAAAAAAGTGTCGGTGAGAACATATGCAGTGGAGGTCTATATATAGAACATCTTGTTCAAGGTTAAGAAGTCTAAACCCTAGCATCATATATATAGTAACTTGCTCCTACCTGTACTATAACTGACCTACTTTTATTTACTAACTGTTTCATGCTTAAGCAAGGACTTTAGATATCCCATTTTTCCAGCTGATGCACTTTCATGCATATAGATCTAAAAATAGTTGCTCTTCATTGACAAACAGACCTTGGTAACAAATGAAAGCATCGGATCCACCACTAGCTTAGTGACTGACATAATGAACTCCTCACAAGTAGCTTTAAGGTTTTTCTCCAGTTCCTTCAATCACAAAAATCCACATGTTAAACCTCCAAAGTTAGTGGCATGAAACACTAATAGACATGTATCAGTTAAAAATTTCATATCCAAATATCACCATAACTCAAACCAAAGCAAATGAGCAACAAAAACAAAAGTTTTATGCTCTGAAAAAAGATCCTATTTCTTGGCAAGAGTAATAAAATTCTGGCATCCAAAAAAAGTGGGTGTAATTGTTATGTTTCATGGACTAGGAGACAGGCTAATACAACAACTAATAATCCTCTTATTGTAAGACACTGAACAGATGACCCAAGATGAACAGTCAATTGACAAACCTTCTTGGCATCTATTTGACTTTCCAGAACCCGGGGAGATAAAGTCCTTGCTAATGAAGTTGATCTTGACAAATCAAATAGAGAGGCCTGACCTCTTAGTAACCGTCTCAAGTGCTCCTGCAAAGGAAGTCTATGTGAATAAGACAAATATCAAAGAGATGTAACACTACGATATAGGAATAGATTTTAGAACAACCAGAGCTCAGTTATACAAAAACTAACCAATAAATTAGAGAAGTCAAGCTCTTTATAAGTCACAGAAAATTCTATATCAAATGGAGCAATCTGGAAGATCAGAACATGAGAGTTATAAATAGTTGCGTTAATCAAAAAATAATTTGCAAGAAACAAAAGAGGCACAAAGAGATAACCTGCTCCCTCAAGATTAAAAGATGTTTGATGAGGAAGAGTTGTCCATCCATCGCTGCTGTTCTCTTCGCAATGAGTTTGCTTGCTTTCTATAGCAAATATGTATAGAAAAGGTGTTGAATGATGCCGTTAATGTACAAAGAATTTTCAATCATAACATGCCAAAACATTAACAATCAAAATTTAGCTACTCACTTGGATAGAAAGGGAGCATACTTCTACTGCTTCCTGATGGAAAAACAGCCCAAGTAAAGAAAAGGTTGATTGATTGATGCCACAAACAAAGAGAAGAAATTTATTTCTGAAATTTATTACACAAAAAGGAGCAAAGTAACTGTCCGAGGATTTAAATACCTGTGCTAAACCAGTGAAGACAGATGGTTCTAGACAACGATACAACTTTGAAAGGCAGGATAGAGTCTTCTCCAGGGGTGGGTACCATGTTTTAAATACTTCTGGAGTTTCCTCAACCTGCAGAATGAGAAAGAAAAATTAAGACAAGAATAATGCTGATAAAGACAATCTTTTACGCTTTATATATGAAATGAAAAACTGGTAATAACTGTAGAGCAGCAAGTATGTATAGCTCAACGTCTGAGACATTGATAATGCAAAACATACCAGGTACTTGAGAAAAAGCATAAAGAGACACTATGTGTCTGAACTGCCTACTGGTCATAACAAACAAGCCAACCAGCATACAACTACCATGCTCAACCACGACAAAAGGCTCCATGAATATAACTCAAACCTCAGAGAGCTACTCATGCAGACCATGCAACATCAAGCATGTTTTAATTTATCCAAAGGTTTTAAAATAACAAAAATTGGATGGTCAACTGTTAACTTATGTTCCATATTTTGGTACTGGCAGAATCTATGGTCAATGCTGTAGAGTTGGAGAAAGCACATGTAACACAGGAAGCAAATGGAGCACAAATCCCAGAAAAATCCCATAGACAGCCCAGACACAGAGAAGACCATTACAAATATGCTTTCTGGGCATTTAGCAAGCTTGATTATACATGGATAATCTGAGAACTCCAATAATAGAAAGGCTGAGTAAGAAAATTTACAGAAGTATTTTCTGATTTCATCTCAGCAGATCGCTCCAGCTTTGCAGGGTAATCCAAGTCTTCATCAGAAGGAATGAAATTAGCTATCTGCAAAAGAAACAAGATAAAGCTTCAAAATAAATCAGCCATGATCCCAGATACACAATTATGGCTGTAGCATAGAAACCCCAGCTACATACGATCTTGAAATAAAAGGAGATCTACTTGGAGAAATAACCATAAAAATGCCTCCACAGAATGCCATTCTTTGGTAATCAATTAATTGAGATTGTGTGTTCCCAATCCAACATGGAAATTCATCTAAACTTCTATGAACATCTCTAAATAGAGGCACTTCTAGAAATTGAAAGTAATACCATATACATATCTTTGAAATTCCCGAAAGTTATTTAAAGCTGATACCAACTTATCCACAGGTGTTCATGATATCATAGACTGACATCGAGATAAAAGCAGATGTTCCCACAGAGGACAAGTTTCTCACATGTTCCATCTTCATAACGATGTGTTCCAAAACAAAATTTCTTTTGGTAGCTTTGTTTTAATCTTCTGATTTGATGTATCAAAAATAATTCTAATAAAATTATGCAGAACAAAGTAATTCTAAATACTATTGAGTTTGCTAGAAAATTTAAGCCATTATTTGATAATAAGCGAACTTTCTTCCAGATTGATGTGGAAGAATCAACCTTCTAATTCCATTCAGATAAAAGATCCCACATGGATATTCACTGAGCAGGCATACGGAGTTTTTAAAGAATCAACAACAGTCACTTGCAAGACAAAACACACCTCATCACGAATATGTGTTCGAGCACGGAATGTCAGTCGCTCATGAATATCTGCCAAAATTCTTTTTAGTGTAGGATGTAGCCCTGCCAATGATTGACTGCGCCTGCTAAGCTGTTCTCCTAAGACTTCAACTTTAAGTATTTCAACAAGTTCGCAAAGAAGATCAATATTCATTTCATGAATGAGTTTTGGGCGCAGTGTATCATACAAGTAAGTAGACCTGCGAATAAGAATTATGCACATAAAGGGTAAACTGAGCAAGTCCCATTAAGAAGTGGACAGTAAAGGCGTGGGTTAGAAAAGGCAAATGAAATGCCCCAACAAATTGAGGCTAGAATAAACTTACAGAGGATCAATCAATGGAGCCAAACCAGAAATTTCCTCTGAAGATGGGAAAAAGTGATCAAAGAGTTGGTGTTCAAGTTGACAAACCTGCAATTAAAGTTGTGTCAAGCAAAATGACTATATGTCCCTAGACAAGATATGCAGTGAAATGCAATTTACAATGCGTTACAGCTTTTCTTATCCGCATAAAGTTCAAAAATAGTAAATATTTAAAAGCACCAGAAATGAGGGCCTGATATCATTAAGAGTATAATGGATGAATACAAGGAATAGATAATACAAACAGAAAAGAGAGAACTACAACTTGGAATTATGCAGCTACATTATGAGAATTTAAGGGTTTCACAAAATACTAGGAGGTTACAGTCAATTTGGAAGATGAATGAGGCTTGTGGTCATTTTGAAACTAGCTATGTTCAACCTTCAGTTGCAGCCTAACTTTTTGACCACAAAAATGAGATTAAACTACAAGGTCAATACAAATCACTAAGTCTATCATCACTACAATACATTGGAAGCAAATATAGAAATAAATTTCAATCAGATATCCATCAACCACCCATATAAAAAAAATTATTCTTCAGCGACTATAAAACTACCTGCATTAGATATGCACATCCAGATCTAGTTAATGATGGCAAGGCCTCATTCTTGGCAAATTCAGATATGCGTTGAAGTACTATGCCTTTCACCTAGGCAGCAGAAACATATGGGAATATTATTACAGCCAGATGACTCGAAGACTAAAAGCCAGAGTTATGCAGAAAAGAACCAATTCCCAACTTACCAAAGAAAGTCGCTGTTCGCAATACAACTTGTGGCAATCTGCAAGGACTTGGGCATATTCTTTTCTAGAAGATCTGCTTTCTATTTCCTCCAGTATGGGCTTGAGCTGCAATACTTATTTGTTAGCACCTCCACAATATAGAAGTTAAATCAGAAAGCAGAATTTCACACTCTCCACATGAATCAGAATGTTTTTACCTAGACTGCCAAAATTCTATCACCCACTGCTCTGGTAAAAAAAATATGTAATTCAACTTTTGACATTCATCATCCAAAACCAAAGGAAGAGCAATCCCAGCCATTACCTCACTAGCAGCTGCTTTAAATCGGACGTAAATAACAGATGCCTCTACACCCTCAGAAATAAATGCTTTGTTCCCACCAGTGCTCCGTATTGCTGCCTGGACCTGTTGAAAGAAACAAAGAAACAATCATGTCTCAGAGCAAAAATGTGTACATGTGCATTAAAGCGCTCATAAATCTTTTTCATTTGCTAGGATACTTCACCTGAGAAGAAGCACCTTTCAGAACAGAAACCACATGAGAACGAATCATGCCCAAGGCCCGAGACTGTCAAAATATATAAATATTGGTAAAATTTCTCAAAGTGGAAATAAATCTGACACATTATATAACAAGAAGTGCCCGAGAATGAAGTTGATGTTTATGTTCCATTTACCGAATAAACCACTTATCAAATTGCTTGCATCACTAGTTTACCTGAAGCTGTCGAAATTTGAGCAAATAAGCACTAGATTCTGCATACTGTGGATTGCTTTCAACATACCTGAGGTAGAGAGCAAAGAAGAAATCCATATTCAAACCAAGAATAAAGAAACAAAAAAGATACCAATAATATTATCCCCAGAAAATGACAACAATGTCTAGTATAATTCAATCAATTGCAGACAGCAAAATCATAGGTTTAATTTAAATATAGAGAACGAATTGTTATTTACTTACGATATGCACTCATCGAGTCGTTTGAGCAGCGGAAGAAAGTTCTCAATTCCAACATTGACTTTTGCAGAATGAAAATTTGTAGCAATCTGTAGAGAGATGGTCAATTATACTAAATTTATTTAAAAATTATTACTACAACCATCAGTTTATGAAATTTTTCATTGCATGTAAACAAATCAAAGCAGTCATTGTAATGAGAGAGCATCTAGAATCCAAATCAGGTAAATACATACATAGAAAATTCATTATAAACGAAAAGAATGGTTAAATTGTAAATCAAATATAGAAACAAACAAGGTCACCTCTAGCAGTAGAAAAAAAAATGAACATCTTAGTAAGGACAACAGGTCTAGAAATCAGTATGGTGAATGACAACAATCAAATACATAGCCAAATGATCAATATCAACAAGTCCTGTCCTATAAGCATCTCAGGGATAATTCAAGAACGCAAGTTGAAGAGAAGGTTCAGTTTCCCATTCAAAGTCTTGCAGAAGATAATAAATTCTAATGCCCAACATACTGTGAAATTTCTTAAAGACCAATTCTCGTACCCTTGTGAGAATAGAATTAAAAATTAAAGTTACACAAGCAGAGATGGAAACTCTAGGCAAGATAGCATTCAAACCTTACATTCTCCAATTCATCGAAGTAGTGGAGCTTACTGTGAAGTGCTTCAGCAAACTCGATCAATCTTTGCTTCTCTACTAACTAAATGGATAAAAAAAGGAAAAAGAAATGAGAAAACCAAGTCAACCAATTTAAATTTACAAGCTAGCAAAAATAATTCTTGAAAAAAAAAACTTAAGACTGAGGACTGCAGAACTTATGGCATTGGCGTAACCAAGATATCATCTCTAGATTTAACTTATACTAATTCTGGAAAAATGAGATAGAAGAAAAGATTGGCAATTTTCATTGCCATGGTCTATTTTTACCTGGTTCAAGCAAAAGTAATGCATAAATTTTGTACTCATTATGTCCAATCAGTCAAAAGAAATTAATGTCATATACTAAAAAGACAAGAATCTAATGATTTGTGGAATAAAGCAAAAGCTGAATTCTAACAAGTCTAATAAGGTAATAAAGAAAAGAAGAGAAACCACACCAGTCGATCACAAGCATCATGAAGAGTCTTAGTCTTTGTAGCTACAGCTTGGTGTTGCAACTGTAGTTCATTAAACAAATCTAGAGTTTCATCCACCTGGGTGACAGAAGTTCAAAAATATTACAAAATAAGATCAAAAGAAAAACAACTGAGATAGAGTATATCAACAGTACAAGTACACAGACAAGTAGAAAATTACATAAACACACCTGATGAAGTATACCATCACACTTCTGTATTCGCTCTGTCAAAGTATTGACATAGTGCTGATACTTCTCCTCTGTCTATGAACACAATACAGGAAGTTGAAATAATTAAATGTTGAGACTCCAAAACAAATATTGCTTCACTAAGAAATCACCACTAACCTCTGATTTCATAGCTGATTCAAGATCTGTAAACCATTTGTAAAACTACACCAAGAAGAAAATTCCCAACGTTTAAAAAATATGTCACTACGTAATCAAAGCAAACCAAAAAATTCGAGCATCATTTTCACATACACAGAAATTTCAATTTGATATATATAACATGGAGTAAGAACTAACTTACCAAATGAAGAAGGAAAAAAGAGAGAGAGAGAGAGAGAAAGAGAATAAAAGAAAACTAAATCAGAATTAACCGCAACAAAAAGCAAAATATTACAAAAGAAAGAGCTCACCTGATTCGTATTAACTAAAATTGCTTCAATCGCTTGAGAATCTTCAAAAGCGCTATCCTTGGTGGAAACAGTCAAGCCACCATTATCCTGTCTAGAGATATGATCTTGGGCCTATAGAAGAAACCGCGCCAATTACTTTGAATATAAAATTTTCAATATCATAAGTTTAAGATTAAAAATTAGGCATCTGAAGTTTAACCAGATTGTTAGGATACGGTCGCTCGGCGACCGCGTGAGACAAAGCCGCGATTGCTGATTGCTGTTGCTCCGTCAAAGGAGCATTCTGCAAAGCAAAATCAAAAGATAAGAGAGTGAAAAGTGTAAGCAATTGGAATAAGTTGATTATCGAGTGAAAAACTCAAAGATCACACTCATCAGCGAAATGTGAACGTATGCGCAAATAACATCAAATTCAATTGTCAGAGATATGGAATTGGCAGTTGGCAAGATTGATAGACCAGATCTAGCATTTTAAGTATACTGTACGCTGAATTGGCACCGAATTATGGAATTGAAGATAGTTTGTATAAAGAGGAAGAGATCCAAAAGCAAAACGCAACTAAAGGAGATGTTCCAAAGAAAAGAAACCTGTTCCCAAGTAGAAGCGAAGTTGTATCCTTTGGAAATGGCCACAGATTTGTGAAGATTGGAAGGAGTAGCTTTGGTTGCCATTCTTGGCAATCGATTCGAAGGGAGAGGGGGAAAGATTTCTTCCACCGCCTCCTACTCAAAAACTCGTCCGTCAATAGAAAAATCACATCGACCAAACGATATATCGTTATGCAACCGAATGGCGACGTTTCTTGGAAAATTAATTCCCATATCAAGGATATGAAAAAAAAATAAAGGCAAACTCTTTAAGTTTTTTTTTTTTGGGGTACTTTAGCTATCAAGTCTCTGAATTTTAAATTTGTCGTATTGAACTTTCGTATTAATCCCTCATTGAAGGGCAACAGTTGGGGAAATTTGAAAAACAAAAAAAAAGCTCATTAAGCATAAGAATGAAAAATTCAAGTGTCAATTGTACCAAATAAACGATTAAAGGTTTATTTCCCTAATATACCAACATTAGAGTGAGAAATTGAGAAAGGAATAAAAAGAACTTGGCAACAAGCATGTTTTGGTCCTTAAATTATGGCTTTTTTTTTTTTTTGCTCTATAGAATAAAAGATGAGACTAACTGGAAAAGAATCCTATAATTTAGGGACCAAAAAAGATGCAACTTGCCAAACAACTTTTATCACCATACAACATTCATAAAGAACCACAAAATTAAAATAAAATAAAATAAAAGACTTCATTTGAATTACAGCTTTCCAAATTTTGAGCTTGTATTGAAACACAAAAAAAAATTACAGTGCCAGGTCAGGGCATGCCTCGTTTGCAGATCAAGAAATCGATACGACTAAAAGATGCATGTTGATGAACACAACTTCACAAAAACTTTCAGGAATCAGTCCTTTGCATCAGTTACACCTTCAGCAGAAATCTGAAACCGCGCTTCTGCTTCAGCTAAACATGGAGAACTAATTACTTTACAGATGCGTTCCTCCCCTCTACCCTTCCTCACAGCAAGCCTGTCAAGAGCATACAATTGCTAGTTAACAATCTTCAACTAGTAGTCCTTTTTGTTTTCGATAAAGGACAGGGAAGAACAATTTTTGGATAAAAATACCTTGTTGTGGAAGCATGAGCCATAATATTACCACCAATAGGCTTGATTTGAGGCCCAGCAAAAATAGCAGAACCATCTACTTGGGCAACTACTTGGTTCGTAATGACAACTGCCACACCAAACTGCAATGACAGAATATGACAACGTTAAATTAGATGAGGAGATATAACATGTGCATGTACCAGATTTCTGAATTCAGAACTCCATAACTTTCAATAACATGGTATGGGTCTTCTTAAATATTAATGTATGTTAACATATAGGTTCTTGGTCCACCTCATCTGCCAATTTCTGAAGGCTCCTGAGAAACTTGGCAAGATGCATTTGCCGAGCAGAAAGTTCTCCCCTTCCATAAAAATCTGTTCTGTATAGGGCAGTGGCACTGTCTACTATCATAAGGGCAAACCTACAGATCCATGATCCACCCAAATAGTAAGATTTCAAGGAAAAAAGCTGCACAAAATGTTTTTTTATAATTTCTTTGTTACTAGCGACAGCAGTAGTATGAGATACCACTAGGTGTTGGCGATCAAACAATAGGCACAAATTTCTTCTTTAAATACATTTCTTAGAAGTGAAACACGTTAAGTTCTTTATTTCATTTGACCTGGCAATTTAGTTAATGACTATAGTTGGGTGCTTCCTTCAAGTCTTCAACAAAATTTTTACAGTATTCGAAATCAGCATCAAAAAGGAATTTAATTTAATAAATAAATAAAGACAATTTCCTTGATCTTAACTAGCCTGCTCTCTGGCCAAGACATTACACCATCATGATGAAGGCAAATTTTTACCTAGTTTCCACCATCATAGAAGCTGCTTCAAGCAAAAGCCTTGATTGATGATCCGTGTTATAAGCACGAGCATAGGCCACATTCTCCAGAACATCGGCACCATTTAGTCCAAACCTGCTCCATTTAAAAGTATCATTAACCATCTGACACCAGACAGGGGAGGACAGCATGTCTCAGGAGGGCTGTATTATCACCTGTCTGCTATCTGTAGGAGTCTTTGTGGCCTGAATGTGCCCTCTGCATCAATGTACATTGCCTTTCCCTCGCCACCCCCTTGATTTAGTGGAAGCTGAAACATCCAAGTATATTAGATACAGAGCCTTAAAAAGTTATAGCTAGATTTTGCAAAGCAAGGGCTAGACAATAGCCTTTTCAAACAAAAAGACACCAACAATAAAAATGTAACATGTTTAGCTGTGAAACATACCAAACAAGTCCAGAAAGAATTTTGCAGGTGTGTGGTTAATAAGCTCATTGCTTGACCAATCTAATTCTTTAATCAACTTTTGAAAAGAAAAGAATGTATAAATCTATGTTCTCGAATTGGACTAATCACTTTTTGAAGCAAGCTGCATGTAAATAAATAATGAAAGAGAAAGCTCTTACTTGGCAAGTCACACATAGTGTGTGGCACAGCTGAGTCTTGCCAGAGCGAAATTCACCATATATCTCAGTTATAGATCCTGTCTCAATCCCTCCTGTAAAAAGATGGAATATGAGATTGTAACACTATGAAACATAGCCTGACAAGTGCAAATATGCATGCTCTTAACAATTGCTGTTAAGTGTTCAATCAAACATTAACAGAGACTTGCCTTCCAGTATCTTATCGAGTTCTCTTGATCCAGATGTTATCTGAATTATCTCTAACCTCTGAGCATGAAGTTGCCTTGCACTGGTAAAACCCAGAGGCACCAGTTTTGAAGCTATATATGATAAACACATTAAAAAAAGCCTGCTGAATTATTATTGTTTAAGTGTGTGCAAAACAACAAGAACCATGAGGACAAAAGAAAAACAAAGATATGAAAGATGCCATGCCTGCTTCAATGATTTTGTCAACTTTAGCTTCACTGATCCCTTTAATTTGCAGAAGCTCTTTCCGAGGAGAATATACAACAGACTCAACTGTGCAGAGACCAGCATCTTTAAGCTTCTTAACGTCAAGAGCAGCTATTCCTGACTCCTGAGATTGGAGATTAAATTATTAATATAACATCAAAGGTTGTACGCATTTAGTGCAACACTCTTACAGTGCAACATTTTTGTTATCACATACATGAACCATCCGACATCTTTAAGGTAATGAAACATTACAAACCCGAAAATTTACTCCAATAAACAAGCAAGAATCCTAATTACAAAAAGAAGTAAAAACCATTTCTATTGCATTAACCCTAGGTAATACGTCAGGTATTAGAGATGGTAAAACTACCCATTTAGAGCTGACTGAAAAGAACCCAATTTGGATATGCTCTTAATCATTCTTTATTTGGAGCACCAGAATTGAGAAAACCCATTTCGACATAGAATCTTAATTGCTAAGCATGAAGACATGCTAATTGACCCATTTCCATTTTGAAGAAAGAAAACCTAAAGAATAAAAGAAACTGACGATGAACGTTCAAGAAAACCTCTTTGGTAAATCTCTAATTCCTTCTACCTAAGACCAAGAACAGTTGAATATTGAAACAATCCACTTGCACGGCAGCACAAAATGACGCAAAATGCTTATCTAAACTCATAATTTGCATTGAAAAATCACTCCGCTTGGAGCATCAGCCTGAATAGAAAACCCCATCAGAGAAAGCCCTAAAGAAAAATTGTAAAAGAACCTATTCGGTCAGACCCCTAGCTTTGTTCTACATTCGGTGAAAAATCGAAAAAACCATGCTTAAACAACATATTACAAAGATTAAAATTAACGCAAGATGCAAAATCCAATTGAATTGAAAAATCTTGGTGATTATTTGCAGGGATTCAAGGCAGTGAACCCATTTCAATATACAGCAAAAGCGTACCAAAATGATCGACGAAACAATAAAAATGTAACTTTTTATGCAAAATTCCCAAAAAAACAGAAAGAACCCATTTGATTATACACCTCGATTCATCAATATCATCACCAGAAAAAAAAATGAGGTGATTAATAATCGAAAGTTGAGATCTTTTTGAGGCTGGGATTACCTGAAGCTGTTCAACAGGGAAAGGGCCATGCTGAATCTCGTCAAGTTCCTCCTGTTGGGGTAGTCGTTGTTGTTGATGAGCCATCTTTAGTTGTCTTTGTTGGGTCCTTTCCAAAAATTGAGTTAGCCCAGAGAGGAAGAGAGAGGGATGATGGAGTGTGCGAGCGTGAGTTCAATAGGCAAGACGAAAATGAAAGGAGAGGAGGAGGGAAATGATATATTCGAAAAAAGGGTGCGCCCAAAGAGAAAAGGGCAAGAAGCTTCCTATCTAACGCAGGTGACCCAATGCCAATGGTCAGTCACATAACATTGAGCCCAATCTAGGACTGGGGTATGCGATTAGGACCCAACATAAAATGCACCAAGTCATTGAGTTCGATTCTTTCATATGCTATAAATATCATGAAATTTCTAACTTCAAAAATAATGAGATGAACGCAGCTTCTTCTTTAATAAGAGATTTTGAATTTAAATTTTAGATATAAAACTATTTTAAAATTTAAAAAGCACTTTTAATTGTAAGATATTGGATGTAGACCGAAAACAATAATACTATGAATGTCTCGTGTTTTTATTTTGTCACTTCAGTTTATAATAATTAAATTTCTTGTATTGGGTGCAGGATATATTGGAGAGGAAAACAAAATGATTAATTACAGAAATACTGAAAGCAATGTCTACAAAATATATAAATATAAAGGTTTAATTTGATGGATGGGGTGTGTCAAGCCAAACAAGCCATTAATTTTTGTTTATAATAATTTTTTTTTTGGAGGAGCAAAGTGTTACAAGTCCACACATATGATGCAGGTCATTTGTGACAACTTGCACCATACATGATTATGTATGAAAAAAATCTGCATTGAGAGAGTTCTAGGGACGAACACAAGGGGAACTAGCAGGAGCCCAAGTCCCTCAACCCAAAAAAATTTCATATGTATGTATTGACCCAAATCCAACAAAAATTTATATATAAGAATTATTTTATTCAATATTTAATACTTAACTTAAAATATTGATCCCTCTAATCATATTTTCTAGTTTCGAGCCTATATGTGTCAGCTCGAGAGGCCCATGAAAATGGCAACCTCCGTGCAAGCATATTGCATCATTCAATCATAATTTTAATTTACTATATATATAATTATTTGTAATTATTATTTATAAATTTAGGTAAATTAATTGAATATTTTAAATTCGTTGAGTCAAACGTCAGTTCACATAACCAAATCCAAAGCTCTCCACCTGTAAACTTTATTTTTGAAATTTATCTGCACTGAGCGGGTTACCAACTTTAAGACTTAGGTACAGCTAAGGAACTTAACTAAAAGGTACACAATATGTGGAGCTATAATACCTCAGTTACAACAAACATGAGATTAGCATAAACACTATTTTACATCTACAACTACTTACTTCATGAGTTCTTAACAATTTTCTTACAAATTTACATATTTCTTTCTGATTATGTCAAGCGAAATTATATTTCATGGTGGTCCTCAAAGAGCTTGGCCTTGATAAGGAATTCTCCTGAGATATGGTATAATAGTCTTTGTATTCAAATTCGGTTTATATTGTACAGTGATCGGCTGTTATCCAGCCTTAGACCTAAATTAAACCTATATGTGTCACTTTATTTCCTTACTAATATATAGAAAATATCTCTTGTATTTCTCTACCAAATTCTGAGTTCCCTCTTACGAGATCCTATAATCCTATTGGTTTCAGATTGAAGAACAACATGAAACAAAATCATATTAATCAAATAGCGATATTTAATTTAATGCTAATTAAAAGAAATCACACACTAGAATGTGCTCAGGGTAATTTGTGCATCATTCCTTATATCCGGTCTTCATCAATTATTGCCCTATTTATCCACCTAATCCATTGAGAAATTCATGGACCAATCCAATTATAACTAACATGCTATATGCAAAATAATAACTATTAACTTTGCATATATAGCAGCTTATGATTGGTTTGATCCGTAAAAAAGAACTCATGAATTTGGTAAGGTGAATGCTTTCCCCCAAGCCTATATCACTTGTTGAAATTTGAAGGAGTCCCCAATATTGCAAAAATCTAAAAGATGGTGTTTGTCTTCAGATAAATTTTCAATAAAATACCCTACTATAGAAATGTGTACTGAACTTTTTAAACTAAAATAAACCAAAGTGAACAGGAGCTCCCATAGCAGTAATCCATTCTCCTCCATCCAAGAAGGGTTGTACAGTAAACTTGGTGGCCTGAGTTTTATCAATGATATGATATCCAGGCCATTTTACCCTGGCATTAGTGTTGGCACCGGGTCCTTTGTTATTATATTCTGCATAATACAAGGTTTTGAGTGCAAAATCTCCTTGCCATGGAAGCCATCCATCGGGATGAATCAAGTCATCTATTGTGGAATCCATTACAATTGTTCTTGAGTACTCTTTCCATGGCCTTCCGAGATAACTCTTCACCTTCTCCTTAGCGGGAATTAGTTCCTTGTCAGCCTGAATTCTACAATTCTGAAGCACAATTCCTGTCGTTTCGTGCTGGTCACTCCTTCCTTGAGCTGTAATGATATTCTGTTGGTTTTCTAAGGGTTTCCTGAGTAGAAGCAGACAGTTTTGGAAGATAGCAGCTGCGTCGCCGAATATGAAATCAATGGTCCCTGAAACGACGCAGCTTCTGTAAAACTGGCGATGTGTTTGTGCATATAATGTGTCTTGGTAACCTTCGAACCGGCAATTCAGGAATATTGCACGATCTGCTTGGACTCTAGCGGCCACTGCCTGATGCTTTGACGGACCTGCTGTGTTTCTAAATCCCATTGCTTTGGCCATAAATCCCTCTCCTAGAGCCGCTGCAATATTCAATTCGTATATATCTTAGAATGCTGTATAATTTCCTTTATGTTCAAAATTTATAGTGGCAAGTTACTATTCGTTACCAAAAGTTGCAGTTCTAAATGTCTGAACTCCATCTACAAAATTTTTACTACCAGTTATAATGGTCTTCTGTGATCCATCTCCATATATGGTAACGTTCTTGTTTTCCTTTGCCACAATCACATTCTCATCATAAATTCCTTCTTTAACATAGATGACATACCTACATTGTTAAAAGCATGATTAATTAAATAACTAATGCATATTAAAAACTTGGTAATCAGGTTTATAAGGTCTCGGGTATGAACTTCAATTGGACCCTTAAAAGCAAAAAAAAAAAAAAAGTGATGTTGCATACCGTCCTTGGTGTTTTTCTGGCATGGCTTTCAATGCTTCAGAAATAGTTTTGAAGTTTCCACTGCCATCTTTGGCCACGATAACGTCAGGTTTCAGCTTTTCGGATTCTGCTTGCTTCAGCGTCCGTCGATCCTCATGGCTCATCCATCCTGGAAGACCATCCTTATTCGATGTAGATGCGTTGGATTCGAATTCCAAAAGGCGGCGTTGAGATTTTTCGTTCTGAAACGATGAAAAGAATGTGGAAACTGCGGAGACCATCGCGAGGGAATTGCTAGTAAGTTCTTTGGCAGACTCAAAGACCTTTTCCATATCAGATTTCAATTTCCCTTCAGGAAAGCCATCAATACAAGTTTGTTGATAAGACATGACTGCACTTAACCAATTGCTCAAATCCGCCTGATTTTTCACCAGTTTTTTTGTATCAACACCAGCATGAGAAATAGAACTTTTCAGTTCTGCTTTGGCATCATCGATAAGCTCTTTGCAATCTTCAAACGCTGCTTTTTCTTGGGGGGATTCAAATTTAAGCGAGGAAGTCTTCTTCAAAACCTTTTCGAATTCATCATCAGTTGCTTCTATTGCTAATCGTAGAATATCTTTTGGCTGAGCTGAAGAAGGATGTTTCTGCACTTCCTTCTTAAGGCAACTATGGCATCTGTCTTTGTAAGTTGTAGCATTACATACTAAAATGATAACTTTTTGAACATGGGAAACAACTTTCTTATCAGAATTTTGATTACTTTGAGATTGATCAGTTGATTTTGTATGATTACGGCTATCAGTTACAATGAAAATGACTCCAACAGCAACAACAACAAGCAACGCGAAAATTGAAATCGCGGCAATAGTAACCCTTTTCTTAAATCTTCTTTCCCTTTCTAATCTTCTGCGCTCAGATATTATATCAAAATCTTGAAATACCATTTTTCTTTCTTTTTTTTTTCTTTTTGAAATGTGGCCCTTTTGAGGCAGAGGTCTCTCTGCCTTAGAATTGAGCTAAGGCAGAGAGAATGGGAGGGGAGATCAGGTTTGTGTATATGTTGTTCTCTTTTTTGCTGTTCAATGATCTGTTTCTTCTTTTTTTTTTCACTTTGCATTACGGTGTTGGTGTTGATATTAGTGTTATTGTTGTGTAAATGATAAAACAGGTCTGGACAGGAGCCTTTCAAGGCATTCTATTGAAAAGTTAGTTAAGTAACCTAATAAAAAAATGGTTGACACAGATTTTGGTATTTTAACCGTATTACCCGCCAATCCTGTAGGCTATAGAACCAAAGACGTTACTCCTTACTGTTTTTATCAGATTATATGTCACCAATTTTTTTTTTTAAATCAGGTTATAAGAAATTCCTGTTAGAACCATATCCTATCATCTTAATTATATGGGATTAGAGACTAATCAACTTTATTTGTAAAAAAAAAAAAATCGATGCAGATGAAATATTATAGTTTTTTCTTATTTGTTACTAAAAATTAGGTGATGCTATTTATGGAAATAGACATCATTTATATTTTTTAAGCATTCCATTTCCATCTTGTTTTTATTTTGCAATATAAATTAGCACGTCATCATTTTTCTTTGTAATGGGAGAGGGAACAAAAAGGATAACATGATTTTTTAATGAATAAAAGAGTTCTTTTTATTTCTCGTTAAATTTTATTATTATTATTATTATTATTATTATTATTATTACAAGAAGAGATAATATTAAACTTTTTATCCAGAAATTAAAATTATTTTCTTGAGGAGATTTGAAAAAATGTATTTCCACGTAGGCAAGTATTTTCCATGTATTAATTCTATAATATTTCTAAACGAAATCGAATCTCCAATGATAAAGAGAGCAAAATTATCAGCTTAATTAGCAAATGAATAACTCCACTGAATAATAAAAAAAATCATAACTTATGATCCTGGGAGGGGAGATGGGATGGTAAGGGTTACTTTTTTCTTAATTAGAGCTCTCGAGTTCGAATTATAAGTATGTAACACTTTTAAAATTTAGAAAAAAAACATTTTATCCTCTTAATACCAGATAGCTACGACGAAAAAAATATCATAACTTATCACCCAAAAAAAATATCATAACTGAATGGCTAAAAAGTTCGGTATTTTCCATGCATTTCCGTGTTCGTCTTTGTCTAGTCTTTTTAGTCTTGCTTCATATAAATTCTCTTTGTATTCCTTTTGCAAGTTGTTTCGTCTTCCTTTTTGGTTTGCTATGGATCCTAATATGGAGAGGTTTCTATTCTATCAGATGAAGATGAAGATTTGGTCGTTCCTTCTGCGGCCTCTTCAGATCAAAAGATAAATTATGAGTTAGTTCTTGTAGGTCATTTCTTGACTGACCGACCTGTTAATTTTACAGCAATGCAAAGTACTTTGTCGGCTCTTTGGTGTCCTGGGCGTAGAATTTGTATTCAAGAGCTGGTGTCTAAGGTATTTTTGTTTCAATTTTTCTATGCTTATATATGATCCCACGCGTGTTCTTTCTGGTGGTGCATGAACATTTAATAACCATCCGCTTCTCTTTAGTTGTGTAAAACAAACCGATGATCCAAGACAATTTGTTTTCAACACTACTGATTTCTAGGTGCTAATTTATGATTTACCTTCTAGTTATTTTTCTGAATCAGTAGCAGTGCAGATTGAAAATTTTATTGGTTCATTCCTTGAGTATGATCCAAATGTTAGAATAAGTACTAAGGATTGTTTTATGTGTATCCAGATTTTGGTTGATGTTCGAAACCCTTTTAAATGTTGGAAAAAGATTAGACGTTAGGGGGATAATGAAGTGTTAATTAGTTTTAAATGTCAACTAAAGATTTACCTCTTTTCTGTTTTGCTTGTGGTAGACTAGGTCATTCAGAGGCATTATGCGAATCATTTTGCTTCTGGTAATGGATAAGTTCAACATCAGTGGGGAGCTTGTTTTGTTCATTTGTTGGGAAAACAATATAAAAAAATGTGAATGAAAAAATCAACAAAAATAACACCAATAATTTAACGTGGTTTACTCTTTAATTTGCGTTATATTTACGGGATAAATTCCGATTATTTTTTTCTACTAATAAAAATTAATGAGTACATAGAGTGATAATTCCCTAGACACATGTTTGAGATTATACAATAATTTTTATATAAACCCAAAAATAATGTCACGCAAATATTTCTTAAAAATTTTTCAAAAAAATTTTTCTCATTATTTTTGTCACTATTTAATTTTTAGAAAAATTTCAAAAGTTTAACTCTGATTTAGAACTATCTCTCTCAAATCACATCTCTCGAATGAAGAGATTATAGTGAATTTTGATGTTGAGAGTTCTGCCTTTTATAGGTAGAGAATGGGTGTAGATTGTCAACTTTTTCTACTATACCTTGATTTCGGTATAGAAAAATCTCAGAACTAAAAAATTTGACTTTTTTTTAATAGTGGTGGGTCTTATAATAGAGGGATCCACACTAAAATATTCAAAGAAATTAGTTGTCGACATAAAAAATTTCTCCTTCTCAACAATGTGGGGGCTCCTCCATTTCAGCTGCTAAATAACAAAATTTAAAGTACAATCTTATTAAGATTTTTGTCAATATATTTGATTTATTTTTCTCTGTATGAATTTTCTCAATCATATAATAGTTTCTTCTCCATTACATTTCTGATCTAATAATATATTAAATCAATATGCTTTAATATCGAGTGAAATGAGATATTATTTCCAAGATGAATAATACTCTAACTATTACAAAACAACTGATATTTGTCTTGTCGTAATCCAAGTTCTTTTAAGAACTTTTTCATCTATAGCAATTCTTTATATGTTTCTATTACTACAATAAACTTTATTTCACTAGTAGATAGTGCAATATATTTCTATAATTTTGATTGTCGCGACACAGTTCTCCCTACAAAAGTGATCAGGTATTCTAATGTAGACTTTCTTGAGTCTACATTGTCAGTCATATATGTATTTGTGTATCCATCCAACACAGATTTTGTATCTTCAAAATATAAGCATATTTTGGAAGTACCCCAAAAATACCTGATGATCTACTTTACTGTAGCTCAATGTTCATTTCCAGGATTTGAAAGAAATTTACTCACTACTCCAACTACATGAGCAATATTTGATTGTATGCATATCATGACATACATCAAACATCCAACTGTTGAAACATATGAAACTTTGTTCATCTTATTATTCTCTTCATCTGCAGAAAGGCTATGTTTGGAACTCAACTTAAATTGATTAGCAAAATGACAATTAATTGCTTTATATTGGTCGATTTTAAATATCTGAAGTATTTTTCTCAATGTACTTCTCATGTGACAATTATAATTTATTTGCATTTTTGTCTCTGATAATCTTCATGCTAAGGATTTGTTTTGCTAACTCTAAGTCTTTTCATGGTAAAAGACTTGCTCAATTGCTTTTTCAAGTTGTTAATTCTGAAAATAATTTGGCTAACAATCAACATATCATCCATATAGAATAAAATAATAATGAAATCTTTATCAGAAAATTTATGTATAAAATTGCAAGGGTCTGAAAGTAGTCTGTTCGTAGTCTTGCTATTCCACAATAGAATCAAATTTCTTGTATCATTGTCTTTGTGTCTAATTCAAGTTGTAAAGGTTTTTTTTGCAATCTACAAATATATTACTTTTTTTCCTTATATTCAAAATCCTCTTGTTGCTCTATTTATATCTTTGCTTCCAAATCACCATGTAAAAACACAGTTTTGACATCTATTTGATTAACCTTATAGTCAAGACTTGGTGTTAACCTCTACATTGTACTTATGGATGTCATTTTGATAACTGGTGAAAATTTTTTATCAAAGTCAATCCATTTTCTTTGGCTGAATCCTTTGACAACCAATCTGACTTTGAATCATAGATGGATATTGTTCTCTTCATGTTTGATTCTAAACACCTATTTATTCTTCAAGCTCTCTTACCCTTTAGTTCATAAGTTTTGTTATTATACAAGAATTTCATTTCATCTTGCATGGTTTCAACCAATTTTTGTCTGTACTCATTAGTCATAGCTTTTTCAAAACTTTATGGTCCTTCCCATCAGTGAGCAACACATACTCATTTTCTGGATATCTTGTAGATGATTGTCTCATTCTATTGCTCATTCTTAAAAAAGCTACAAATGGCACATGTGATGGTTGATGATGAATATCATCATTTTCTGCATCATCTTTTGGGTCATCAATGGGAACATTATCTTTTTTAAGAAGATCAATATGATTTTTATCCCCAACCTATATCGACACCAGTGTTAGAAGAATCAATTATAAATTTGTTGAGTCACTATTAGAATCAAGAGCATTCTTTTTTGTCCTGACAATATCTTAGATGGTCTCATTCTTAACAAAAATAACATCACGATTTCTGATAAGTTTCTTTTCCACTGGATTATAAAAATCTGTAGCCAAGTTGATCTTTGTCATAGCCAATAAAAATACATTATCATATTTTGACATCTTCAATGATCTCATTCTCAACCAAAACAACATCACGATTTCTGACAAGTTTCTTTGTTACTGGATTATAAAATTTGTAGCCAAGCTGATTTTTTTCATAGCTAATAAAAATACATTATTATGTTTTAACATCTAGCTTGGATCTCTCATTTTTTAGAATATGCACATAAGTCTTGCAATTACATACTCGCAAATGATTATAGAAAATATCTTTTTCTAACCGATCTTTCTTTGAAACATCTATCTTTAGAGGAATATAAGGTGAAAAATTTAATATGCACACATCCGTGAGTAAAGCTTCTTTCCAAAATATTTTGGGCAATTTTGCATATGAGAGAAAATAACTGACTCTTTTCATCAAAGTCTTGTTCATCCTCTCAGCTAAGTCATTTAACTAAGATATTCTTAGAGGTGTTGTCTAATGTCGAATATCGTGCTCTTTGCAGTAAGCATCAAACGGTCCAGTGTATTTTTTACCATTGTTTGTTCTGATGCATTTCAATTTTTTTCTAGTTTATCTCTCAATTGAGACATGAAATTTTTTAAAGATATTTAACACCTGATTTTTTTTTCTTTAAAGCATACACCAACATCTTCCTTGAATGATCCTCATTAAAAGTTACAACTCACATAAATCTGAATGAATCAGATTTAACACATTCTTCATTCTATAATAAAGAGAATTTTTAAAAGCAACTTTATTTTGATTTTCTATTAAACAGTTAGCATATTTCTCCAAATGTACTTCACCAATTCCGGACAATATTTTCTTTCTAACCAAAGTGGTCATCCCCTTTCTCACTTATGTGGTCGAGTCTTGTATGTCATAATTCAATAGCATTGTTTTTCTCCACAGCACTCACAGTATCGTTGGAGAATTTCACATGCATCACATACAAGGTAACATGTCTTGTACCTCTGACTACTACCAAAGAACCTTTGGTGAGCTTCCACCAATTATTAGAGAAGATATTGTAAAAATTTGCATCATACAATCTTTTTACAGAGATCATGTTCAGACGAATATCTGGAATATGTCTGACATCTTTCAAGACTAATTTGGTATCATGCTCAATCTCACAAAAAATATCTCATCTGCCAATAACTTTTGACAAATTATCATTTTCCATTTTCATAGCGCCCAAATCTCCTGTTGTGTAAGATAAGAAAAATTCTTTTATGAGATGTGACATGAATGGTAACGCCACTATCAATTACCCAACTGGTCTCGTGGGATGTAAAATTGATAATATGATCACAAATGACATTGAATTCATTCATACTATTTGTCATATCATCATCATTGTTGTCATCTCACTTTACTTCTTTGTTTTTTTGTTCCGGTGGAGATGGGGTGGGGCCTGTATTTGAATTTTTGACAATATTTCTTGCTATGACTTTTTTTTTCAGTAATGACATTCAATATTGGCATATCTGTTTCACTTATTTTTGCTCTTTCTTTTAAGCATTTGTTGCCTAAACTAACTCATTTCTCTAGAATATGTAACCAAAATATCTAACTGTGATAATCTCTTTCCCATTTCTTCATTCAAGATACCGTTTTTAACATACTCCATATTCACTATACTATTAAGTGTAGTGTTGGTAATTAAAATTTTTAAAGTCTATCACGATTTTAATAGAGAGCCCAATACTAGCAGAGTGAAAATTTTGTCATCCAGATTTATTCTCATTTTGGATA
The DNA here is from genome assembly GCA_023653625.1 of Triadica sebifera. Lineage (NCBI taxonomy): Eukaryota > Viridiplantae > Streptophyta > Magnoliopsida > Malpighiales > Euphorbiaceae > Triadica > Triadica sebifera. Next base: position 23,913,570 of record CM042910.1, on the reverse strand, counting down.
ACTGGTCCATAATTTCTTACATTTCATTCATATGATTAGTTATAGAAGTCATTTCCTTGTATCTCAGTTGCGTCAATTTTATCAAATAAAATAATTTATTATTACATATTTTTAACACGTACAACTATTTAATTTTATTTCATAGCGTCTGGGCATAATTCTTATTACAGATGTGGTTGTACACATTATTTTCGACGAACCATTAGATATAACTACACATCTGCTCATACTTAAATTTTCATTCCTCATCATTTCGTGCAAAAAAATCTCTACACTAAAAAGTTTAACTTTTTTTTTTAAAATAGTGGTGGGCCAGAGACCTACGCTAAAATCTTCAAAGAGGTTGTTGACGTAACACATTTGCCCGTTCACCGGCTATGGCAATTACAAATCCATGGTGCCCCGCCTTAGGAACGAATCGTTATGCTTTGATGAGTAATAATGGTGTAGGTGGGGAATTTAATTCTTCAGTTGTGCGACGTGAGGATGGCTCATTTTCTCCTATGGATATTCAACCGCTTTTGGGCCCTAGGTTGGGCCAGGGTCTTGATATCATCTTTATACAGGGCATATTAAATACGGTCAATTCTTATATTATTGATTCAAATCAATTTATATTATGGATTCAATATCATTCACAAATATAAATGTACTTTTATTTTTTTATATATTTCAAAAAATAAAATTATTTATTATTTAAATAAATGACATACAATTATACAAATCTATAATATAATTTGCAAAAACCCATTACCTTATGTTTAATAGTTAATACATCAAATTCTTAATTCCCACCTACACAAATTCATTGCAGATTGAGAAAGAGCAGAAAAAAAAAATTGAACAAAAAAAAAAACCTACAAATATTCATCCAAAGAATATAGGGATCACGAGAGAGAGAGAAGGAATTGAACAAGTATACATGGAAATTAAATTTTAGGTCAAAGATAATCAACACACGGCATGAATGTACGATTCCTTAATTAGACATCTAACCCGCTCTATATTTGACTCCTGTAGATGGCAGCCACAAGTTTCCATCAATGAACTGGGCCACTGTGAATTTATTGGCCTCATATGAAGAATTGAAAATATGATAGCCAGGCCATTTAACCCTCTTAGCTTGCCCTGCTCCTGGCCCATAATTCAAATACTCGCCATAATACAAAGTATCCAAATACAAATCCCCATTCCACTCAAGCCACCCTTCTGGCCTGATAGCATTACTGATGTAGGATTGCATTACCACAGTTCTTGAGAAATTTTTCCATGGCCTCCCAAGGAAAGTATATGTTGAGTTTGCAACAGGCAAGAGATCTATATCTGCTGAGATATTGCAGAATTGCATAGAGTACCCAGTTGGCTGATTTGGATCTTTGCGGCCGTGTGCTGTTATGGTGTTCTTTTGGTTTGGTAAGCCTCTCCTGGCTAGAATCTCGCAGTTTTGGAAAACTACAGTTGCATCTCCAAATATGAAATCAACAGTTCCACTAATTATGCATTCGCGGTAGAATTGTCGCATTGTATGAGTATATAATGTATCTTGGTACCCCTTCATTTCGCACCGGTAAAAGACCGATAGATCTGAATCGGACCGCAGAGCTACTGCTTGGTGCTTCTCAGGTCCTGCTGTGTTCTCAAAAGTTATGTCTCGTGCTATAAATCCTCTCCCACTAACAGCTGCAGATTTCATGAGAGCCAATTAATGCCTCATGCAATTTCATAATCTTGCATGGGAAGAACAAAGACAAGATGTTGCCTAATACTTGCATATAGAAAGACCCCAAGAACAAATTTTATGCAAGATGTTTAAATTAAATTCTCAATCACAGGTGACAATGAACCAGTTTGGTGCACATGTGCAATTACTAAGGCCACAACATAATGCAAGAGATTAATCCATAGACTCTGTACTACTATGAAAAAGGAACATTCAAGTAGTTCGAAATTTCAAGACAATAAATAATATCCTGATCCTGCAACCCAGATGGCTAGGATGACCAACAAATGCAGGCAGCAAAATTAAATGTTACAGAAGTGTTAACAGTCACCAATAAGTTTTAGATTAACAGTTTTGATATAGTAATCGAGTTCAAACTCGAAGCAAAAACCTTTACTTACAAGGAACGTACCAAAAAAAAAAAAAAAGAGTATCATATGCTTACCAAAGGTTGCTGAGCGGAAAGTGGTCCAGCCATCAATATAATTTCGGTTACCAGAGACCACAGTGACACCCATACCATCACCAACCATCACGAGATTCCATTTCTTCTTCTTGATCTCCACATATTCATTATACAAACCCTTCTTAACATATATTATATAGCGACTCAAGCTATAATCAGGAGCCGTTTTAACTGCATCCATTATGGTGGTGAAATTCCCAGTCCCATCTGATGCTACTATAGCATTTGGAGTTACCCCATCTATTACTAACAATTTACGATCTTCATGCTTAACCCATGAAGGAAATTTGTTCCTTTTGTCATTGTTGCTACCGCTGTTAGCATTAGAATTGGGTTTTGTGTCCACTTTACTCAAGAGTTCTTGGACTGATGAAGTGATCTGATTTAGACCGCCTGCGGCTATGCTTTTGAGAATATCACTAGTGCCCTCAAATCCTTCGATGCATGTTCCTTGATTAACAAATGCAGCACTTAACCATGTCTTTAGATCAGAACCCAGATCGCCTGTGCTGTTGTTTTTATCTGTAATTTTAATCACATGAATTTCTCTATTAGAAATTACACAAAAGATGCAGTAGTAGTGGATTTGGCTCCAAAAAAGAAGAGGAATAAAAATATATGTGCAAACAAAATTTGTAGGTCCACTAAAGCTGAGAAGAGAACCCCAGTTTTCCAATGGATCAAATACAAACTAGGCATTTTTTTTTTTTTCATTTTGAACTTCATAATCGAAGTATTCAACCCATTCATAATGACCCAAATAAATGCAGAAGTTGGGAATGGATCATGATCACATTTTACAAGTAAAAACTTGTAAAACAAAACCCATCATTATTTATTAGTATTATGGACAAACAGAACACAAACAAGAACTAGAAGAAGATGTTTATTTCAATTACCCTTAGGATTCTGAGAGGCAGACATGGTCCAGCTCAACTCATCAGCAGAGAAATCCAACAAGTCAAGACAATCATTTACAGCGTTAGTGAGACGAAAATCACCAAAGAAGTTACCAAAATTTGAGATGGTAGAAGTAACATCTCGAATGATATCCAAAGTGGTTTCCAAAGAGCCAACAAATTCAGAAATAGGGACTTTGAAGCATTCATTTTGGATATAATCAGGAGTAGAAGAGCAATTACATGGCCTAAAAACAAGAAGCAAAACAGCAAACAGAAAAAAATATCTCGACATTATAGTGGGGAAATACAAAGAAATATGTTGAAGGGTAGTGTGGGACTGGTCAGCCTTGCCAACGAAGAATAAAGACATGCACGTAGTACTAGTATTTAAGGCCAGAAAACAGAGGATAGAAGTTAGATGGGCAGGTATGGGGGAATTTAAGAGGGAAAATGGGTATATGGGTCAATGTGATAAATGAGTTCTGAATATTATTTTGATTGTTTTTATTTCCCTTTCGGTTTTCCAATGCGTCGGCGGTAAGCCGCCATACTTTTAGACTTTAGACTGATTATGTGTGTAGCTAAGTGGGGGATGGGGGAGGACAATGGGGCATCTTGATCTTATGTGCTGGCTGCCCCATTGCTTATTTGCTTTTACTTCTCCTTTCGAAGGATCATATGCCTTACCTTTCCCTTTTTGAATACCACAGCTTCTATTGCTTTTTGTAGCAAATGTTTTGCTTGGTGAAACGTTTTTATATTTTTGCTCTTGGCTTTGGCCTATTCACCCTATTGGAACCCATATATCATGTCATTTCTTATAGCTGTTTCCACACTATATCATATTATTCATTTCTTAACCCCTTGATTTATTGACATTCTTTGGATTCAAAACTAGGGATTAAAGAGTTTTCCAAAAAAAAAAAAGGATTAAAGCATCTTGACACCTAGTGCTAGCTAATAATTTGATTCATCCATGCTTCAAAACAATTGACCTAAAAAATTCAAATATTTTTTTTGGGTCAATCTGTTGATCTAAAAATTTTACCTAAATTGATGCAAATATTTCAAAGAAACAATACAAACCTTTTGATTTGATTTAATAGAGTATTTCAAATCGATCAGGTTTTGTACACCCCACTTTTCTCTATTGTTTCATAGTATCAATCATATAATAGAGGTGTACAACACCCAATTACGAGCTCTTCTGCTCCATAATATTCCAATGCTGAATGTCGTTCCTTCTTTTGGTACAACGAAAAAACAAAGAGTTCAGCACAAACATCATCATCTCTGCCTGTACTCTTTGCTATAGATTGACTTGATTTATAAAAAGCATTTAAAACAGTTAAATGTAATTTTTAAATTATTTATGTAACAGTAGTAAGAGAATGTTTGATACACCAAAAAATGAAAAATAGAATCTTATTAATAGAAATTGAAATCTTACTTTTATATTTGATGTGATTCCATAAATAAGAGTAATATAATTCAAAAATTAATTATATTTTTATAATCACCGTTGCTTTTAATAGTTGGGAGTATGACTAGCAAATGTTTTTAATAGATCTAATTTTGTTAAGGGTATTTTAAAAATATAAAATATTTTATTTAAAAAAATATAAAAAATATTTCAGATATTAACAAATTTGAGATATTATAAATCCTAAATATACATGAATCAGAATTTTATTTACAAATATTTTAGCTCAATATAAAGTATCAAATTCAAATTTTGAATTAAAATTTTATTTCTATTCCAAATAATACATACCAAATGTGACCTAAAAGAATCATGAAAATATAAAATAAAAAAAAAAACTATCCCTATAATGGTGATTTTAATTTTAGCCATGAGAGGAGATCATTTAACTCCTCGTTCAGTCTTGGTTTCGATAATTGGGAAGAGATCAGGAGAGCAAAATAATTATTATTAGGGAAATTTTTATCAAATCCTTATTATTTTTTTTTTATCGTAATTGGCACTAGCTTATGCAATATTAATATTTTCTCCATCCCAAAAAAATAGTCCAACTTTTTTCTATATAAATTAATTAAAAGTTAAGTGTTATAGTCATATAACAATTCTTTCTATGGTTCTCCAATTATACCCTTTATTTATATTAGATGACTAATTATTATTATTATTATAAGAGTCAAAACTATAGCTAACATTAATATAAGATAGAAGTTTAAATAGCATAAAAAAACTGACAAATGAAAAATATTAAATAACAGTATTGAATATCATATGGGTTAAAATTATTGATTATATGACAATTAGATAAGGGTATGAAAAATAATTCACAAGTTAACTATAGTGTAAAAATAATAAATAGATTATATTTTGATATTAACGAAAATGGGAAAAAAAAAGACTGCATTTTTTAGGATGGGAAGAGTATTAATTAAAAAATAATGAAATGAAAAGTGGAGGAGCTACTTTTAAGCCATTAAAATTTTTCCTTTAGACTAGATTTATAAATAAATTTATGAAATTTAATATAACAAATTTTTTTGTATAAAATAATTGTTATTTTTGTTAATTAAATTGATTAATTAATTAATTCATAGACTTAACATATAAAAAAATCTAAAAAAGAATTTAGAAACATGAAAAAGAGACATACAATTGCGTAAAATGTGACAAGGAAATCCATAATAAAAGGGAAAACGCGTAACAGTATTGTTGTTTTTTTAAAGAGAAAGAAATCTTAATTAATACGCAAAAAATGAATAAGGAAGATATTCATATTCCAAGTTTCCTTTATGTAAACAAATTACTAAGTTTTTAATGAACCCAATAAATTAATAAGCTATGCTAATTAAACAAGAAATGGACCCAAGGGACCAACGTAACAAGTTAGAAGCTTATTTAAGATTTTTATGGGAAAAAAATTTATAAATTTATGGTAAAAATTTATAAAATTCTAGGATTATTTTATTTTATTAAACAATTTCTCATTTTAGAATATTTTGCTAAATTGGTATGTGCGCCAATTCAATTGACGCATAAAGTCAAAATTTTTTAAATTATTTTATTATATGTGAACAGAGCCAAATTTTTTAAAATTATGTTATTCTAGAAGTTATGCAAAAAATTATACTATATGGTTTGAATCATGTATGTCAATTGAACTGATGCTCATACTCTCTATGCAGTCAACTGGCGTACAAACCTTTGAATGATTCATTAGAACAGTAACCTTAAAATCGAATTTTTGTGACAAAAATTCTAAATTGGTAATTTTGTTTCATTTATACTAAATTGATAAATATCCAATTTTAATAGCTCCGATAAATAAAACTAATTGATAATTTAGTTACAAGTTGATAATTTAATTGTAGTTGATAATATACTTGATTGAATCAAAATTGTTTGATAAAATTATCTGAAAAATGTATAATAACATAAAATGACATGATTGTATTAATTAAAAACTCTATATAAAATCTATTTAAATACATAATAAAAACGAATTATATAATATATATGCATACTAAATAATATAAAAATTATATTAAATATCTCAACTCAATATAATAAACATGTTCACTCTTATCATTTAATATTCAATTATTATATATATGTATATATTAAATAATTATATTATATATAATTATTTAGAAGTTTTTGATTAAAGAGTATCACAATTTATTAATTTATAAGTTGAATGCTAATTTTTTTTTGAAAAATTATAATCTAAAAATTTTCAAATAATTTATTTTTTAAATTAAAATTATTCATCAAACTAAATTAAATTTATGATTAACTAAATTATAAAGTACAACTACTCCCTTTCCTAAATCCTACCTCAATAAGTTACTAACTCATCCTTTCCCTATCTTTCGTTTTCACTAGTGAATAATTGCTAAAATTTTACTCTCCATTTTAGAGGAGAGAGCTAATTTATTTTTATACATATTAATTAAAAAAGTATGATTAGTATGATTAAAAATATGCAATTTATATAATACTTTCATTATATTAATGAGAAGCATTATTACAAAGAAATAATAATTTATATTTATTAATAATAAAAACCATTAAATAGGAACATAAAAAATAATAAGCAACTATATTGTTAAAAAAAAAATTATCTTTCTATAACGGATATATAAAATAAGTAAATCTATTTTCTCAGAGCATACGGAATAGAAATTATAATATAGGATAACAATTAATGATAATTCTATAGAAATTTATTTTAATTAAAATATTGACTAATAAAGAAGTTCTAAATATTATCTATTTAATTAGATTCACCTTTTATTCATAATTTAAATTAAATAAATATATTCATTTTTACTATTCTCTCAGTTTCACTTTAAATGTCCATTTTAAGATATTTTTTGTTTCACTTTTATAGTCTATTTCAGTAATTAAGGTAGTATTTAATATATATTTTCTCATTTAATATTTATTTATTGAAATTACATTCTTTTTTTATATAATTTCAAGAAAAAGTAAAAGGATATTTGAGGTAAATTGCATTAAGCATCTTATAAAATTGATTACAATTAATCATTTTTTAATCTGCATGTAGATTTAAAAATGAACATTTGAAGTTCTAAATCATTGACTTACTAACATATTAGAATGTATGTCTCCTAATAGGTGAGATTGGAAATTTAAATCATTATAGCTAGAGTTTTCTTAAATTTATTTTTGAAGTATTAATAAAACTTAAAAATTTAAATAAAATTTATTACTTTCAAACATACTCTTTCAGTCTCAAAAATAACTGTTCATTTTAGACTAAAATTTTATCTCAAAATGCTTGAATAATTGTCCATTATTTGAATACAGTATAACTTTTCAATTTTTGTTCAACTATATCCCCTTTTGTTAATAAAGACTTGATAAATAATTTAAACAATTTTTTTAGAAGAATATTATATTCAGTAAACTTACATTATTAACATTTTCCTTAATTCTAGTGCTACACCAAAAAAAGGACAACCATTTTGAGTTGGAGGAAATTCAATTACCAAAGTACTTTAAATAAATTTATTTAAAATAAAAATGATTTCGGAAACAATGTTAATGGGATTTAAAATTCGAAATTTCTACATAGGTGTATTTAGGATTATTGTTAAATGTGTAAAAAATATTTTTATAATTTTTTTTAATTTAATTGACTGATTTTTTTAATTTTTTATAAATTAATTTTTTCAAATCTGTTTCTGGAAAAAATATCTATTTATCCGTTTCTTTCTAAAATCAGTTTTCAAAACTCAAAAAATTTAAAAATAAAATTAATTTTCTTACAAACGCTTTTGATAAATGTAATATCAAATGGACCAATAGAATTTTTTTCACTATTATCTATTTATAATGTTATTTCTTTAAAAAAACACAAAAAAAAAACAAAAATCCTGATATGACTTGTAGTTGACCTGATGAATGTCTGCCAAATGATGTTGTATTCATAAATATGGAGACAGAAATAATATAAATGCAGTAGAGGTTTTTTTTTTTTTTTTTTGTGGGTATTGAGATGGAGTGAGATAATATATTAATGGAATTGGAACCTAACCGTATTGAATCGTTGATATTGAGATCTCTCTTTTCAAAAATTCTAAATTAGAAATAAAAGCTTAAAGAGATTTGCTTTAAAGAAGACGACGACGCATCTACGCGTTTTTACAGCTTGCATCATTTAAAAAAAAAAAAAAGCTACGCGCTTCCCCCGATCCTTGCCTCTCTCTCTTTTTCATGGATTTCCTTTTTGTTTTCTGAAAGTTTCAATTTACAGGAAGTGGCATATGAGCACTGGATAGTGGATATTGCTAGCTGAATAATATTTTTAGGTTTTAATTATATTTATTTTTTTGAGACTTATTTATTAACTTCTTCTTATTGTCTTATCTTTTTTTTTCATCTGCATCCCATAATATTAGACGATATTATATTTTTAGACGATATGATAAAAAGAAAATAAATGAAAGTTGGAAAACAATTGTCAGCTGTTTACAACACTACAAATCCCACCGGCTTCAGGATTCTATTTCGGGTAGGAGCGGGATTTCTAGTTGAATTGGATTACTCTAGCGGAATGTGACATATTTGGAAAAAGATTTGGATGATTGGGATAAACTTGTATTGGATCCGAATTAAAACTTCTATTTATAATAGGACTTAAATCGTTGTACTGTATTCTTTTTATAAATAAGACATCACACATTTCAGCAAATTATCACAGTTTTTTTAGGTCAACACTAGTAATGCTCTTTTGTCGATGATGATGGGGCAACTCACATGCAAGTTTTAAAGATAACGCTAAGTGCAACATTAAGAATGTGGGTCTCAAGCAACTTTTATTGAATTTTGGATAATTTTAGTTCGTAGCCAAGTATTCTACATTTAAATTGAAAATAAAAATGATGATCACAGGCCATTGCTAATTAATCCCAATTTTAAAAATAATAAATAAATAGCGACAGATTGAAAGAAAAAATCTGTTACTAACTACATTTTATATATATATATATATATATATATATATATATATATATATGTTAATTTTGGACAGAAAAGCTAAGGGATATAATTAAAAAGTCCATAAAAAACTACTGGTCTAATTGATACAAAAAATATTCAAGGTTTCAAATTTTTATGGTGGTCAATTTGCATTAAAATTATTTTTTAGTTAAATTAACAAGTAATTTTCAATCTATTATCATTTTTGTAGCTTTCACTATCATTTTGCTCCATTTTATTATAGAAAATCTTTCTTTTCTCACATGTTTAAGAGATGAGCTCCTGTATTTTGGGCTCCATCGACCACTTTATAATTTCTTAATTATTTGATTCAATTCGATCAGTGCAAAAAATTTGATTAATTTTCTCCTGGTTGCATTGGTAGTTTTAAGAGAGAAAAAAAATAGTTTAATTTAAGCGAGTTGCATCTAGTTTTGACTCAACAAGACTGTTACACATCGATCCCTACCAACTTTACTTTTTTTATTGCATAAATATTACTACTCACAAGGCCAACTTCATATGCATTGCGTTTCTCAAAATCATGTAATAATGTGTCCTGTGCTTGGATATTGATTCTTGAACTATATAGCAATATAATTATAAAAAATTTTCCTTGTTAATTTGTTGTAAATCAAATCGTTAATGATCAAATCATACACATTCAAACCATATATAATGACAAGAAATAAACTTTATTGAAAAATCATGTGTTCGCAACCTCTGTTTTGATGTCACATGCATGTAAATTTTCTTTACTCTTAAGCTTCATCAATAATTCAAACATAATCTCTAATAAACAGTGTATTGAATCTTAAAAGTTAAAACGTCACAATTTCAAAAATGTCGTTTTTAATTAAGAAGGCATGCTTTATTTGCATTATGAAATTTCTGCAATTAAATCTAGATCCATCCTCAAAAAGTTAGATTTCTCTCCTTTAATTAATCTGTTAATTAGTGTTGATAAAATTTGTTGATGGTTAGAAAATTTCGTTAATTGGATAGAGAGAGCTTCTATTTTATTAAGCTTATTCCTTTCATATATATGTAGATATCATTGATAAAGTATATATGCATATATTAAGATTCTAATATATTTTTCTAATCATAATAATTCTGACAAATTAATGATTATTATTAAATTTAATTAATGAAAACGACACATTGTACATGGACCAATGTTTTTTTATCATGTTATAGCAGTAAGATCAGCTTGAGAAAGGTAGTAGTAGTCATAGTATTAATGCTTACCATTTATTATAGTTAATTATATCTTTTCAGGTTAGCTATATTAATAAGGTTTGCTTGAGACCCACATTATTAACGTTGAAAGTCTTTACGTTCCCTATGTGAAAACTATATCAATAAAAAAAAAAACAAAAAAAAAAACAAATTTGGTGAGAATTGGAGTTATTGGAGATTTTTAGGCACCGACTACTTTTTGCATTCATGTACCTATAAAAAAGTATTCATGATTTACAATTTTTCATAAAACGGTTTGAGCAAGTGAGCAAATACGAGATTGAAAAAAAATAGAAAGATAAAAAAAAATTATTATTTGTTATTTTTTTTTTTAATTTTTAAAAGAGGAAGTAATTATTTTTTTAAAAATTTTAGAGAAAAATTGTAATATTTTATTTATTTCATAATAAAATTCTTCTATCATTGTGGCGTTTTTTTACCCGAATTTATTTAGAAAATTTTCAGGTAAAATCTATATGTTTCATTTCATCTTTAATTTTTTTTAAATTATTAGTTATAACTCTACTCTATCCGGGTCTAATTTTTTTTCCAATTAATGTTGCGTATTTAAAACTTGCATGTGAGTTGCTCCATCGTCAAGGACAAGGAAGAAGTATTACTAGTAGTCATCCGAATCGGTTCATCGGATAATTATCTAATAAAAATAAATTGAGTCCAATAGTTTGGTATTTATAAATATCAAATAGGAAAAAAGACCTATAAGGTTTATCAGGGAAGGATTGCGGCTTGGGATTACTTCCTGTAGGAGCTGTGATAAGCGATTGAATACTACTCCAGGGCTGATCGACTTAGCAAACACAAATTAGTAAGTAATGGATCATGAAAATATTGAACTTAAAATTGAAACTAGAACTAAAGAAGAATAAATTGTAGTGATTTGTTGGAATGTGTCGTGGCTTATTTATAAAAAGGATACAATTTTCTAGTATAAAAATTTGAGTCCTATTAGGACTATAAGTTTTAATTCGGATCCAATACAAGTTTATCTTAACCAGTATATAATCTCATCTAAATCTATTACAAATACACCACATTCGGCTTAAACTAATCCAATTTACTAGATATCCCACCCATAGATAAAATAGAAACTTGAAGTCGGTAGGATGGTGCAAATAATTGGCAATCATTTTCCAACTTTGCTTCATTTTCTTTTTTTACCTTCTTCATCCTATAAGTGATACATATTATCACTTTTCATACTATGAGAATCACATGAGAAAAAGAAAATAAGAGCAAATGTTATTTAGATGATATAGAAAATAATAGAGAAATTAATTTGAAAAAGGTATAGGCGTAAATGAGTCAAACTACTCACGAATTACTCAAGCTCGACTCGTATAATATTTAAATTCAATTAAAAGTTAATCAAGTCGACTTTGAGCTCGAAGAATTTATTGAGTATCACAATGTCTGACTTGTAAAGCTTGTGAGCTTGATCGAGTAGCTATTTTTTAATATTTATTAAATTTAAGTGTATAAGAACTTAATTGAATCGAGTTAACTCGAAACAATCCGAACTGAGTTCACAATTTATTAAATTTTTGAGTTAATTCGAATTTTGTTGAGTTGAACTCAATTAGCTTGAATATTTTTCAAATTAAATTTTGAATAATTAAAAAAAACTCAATCAAGTTTAAGCATCAAAATTTTTAATCGAATTAAATTCGAGTCTGACACTGTATTGACTCTACTCAACTCGATTACACCCCTAGAAAAAAAATAACAAATATTTCTCAAGACACAAACCTAACTACTATTATTAAAGGAGAGAAACGTTTATTATATAGAAGATTAACCTCCCTTGTTGGTTAAAGCAAAAAGAGAAATCCATTTTAATACACATAGCTCAAGAACATATATTTTGTGTCTCTTAATTCATGCCACTACGGAAAAAAAATGAAACGGATAATAGATTATATTGCTATATACAAGTTCACTTGCAACGAGAATTTATGATTGAAATAAAGCATATTTAGCTATAAAATTATAGATCAAGGGAGAAAGGAAAACCAATGAGAGGTAACCAAGTACTGTTTTCAGGCAGAACCATTGTTGATCGATGAAGTTATTGAGAAACAACACAGGAATTATAATCCCTTTACAAGCCATATTTTATATGATCTTTCTTGAAAAGGGAGAGAAGATAATTTTAATTAAATTTACATGTAAGCATTGTCATATTCATTTTGCTTTAGTTAACGATATCATAAGATATTATTTCTTCTTCTCCATTTTAGTTTTCAAATTCATCTTTCTTCCTGTTTTAATCTTTTTTTTCTCATTTTTTGGTAATTCTACAAGTTTTATACTATTTCACTAAATTAGAGTATATCCATTGCTAATCAATGAATTTTTCAAGAAAAACCCAAGAATTACGATCCTTTTGCATGTCATGTTTTTATATGATCTTTATTGAACAAAGAGAAGATAATTTTATTTAAATTTATATTTATTTGTTTGCATTTCTTGATTTTAGACAATATTGTCTATGATAATATTTATTCACATGTTATCTTTATGATCGTGAATACTGAAAATAAATTTGATCATTCAAAATAAAAAGTTAAATCTTTAATTATTGATATGATTTTCATCAAAATTAATTAGTGATAGAAATACATTGTGCTCTTCTATATATATATATATATATATATATATATATATATATATATTTATCTTTGTTCTTGTGTTTCCATTATAGACATGAAAAAACTTACCTCTTTTTCCTTTTATTTAATTTTGTGTCTTGAACACCGAATCTTAGCATTTGATTTAGGCTTTTGTGCCTAGATTAGTCTAAAATCCGCAATTTCATTGTGAATAAATATCTACTTGAACTATTAACTTAAGATTTTATTCTATTTTTTTCTTTACAAAGTAAAATGATGACTATTTTTTAACTATATTTTTTACAAAGTTGAATTATATATATTACTTTTGCTACATATTCATATGATTTGTTTTATTTAATGTCTAAAATTTTACCTCCTAATACAATGCGAGTGCTATATAATTGTATTTACAATAAATTCTCCATTTCAATCAAAATTCATTCATATCTATAATGTAACTTAACTTTGCATCAAATAGTCAATTCTAATTCCCTTATGAATGGATTGGAATTCCCCTCGTTATACCCAAAAGTTATATTTTAGAATTGATGATGGGCACATTAAACCAAATATGGGCACCTCATATATATTTATATATGCATAGATATAGGATGTAGGGCAACATGAATTGATTGAAACATTTATACAACCTTTCTATCTACCTTATTCACACCAACAATTAAGGAAAGATATAATGGCATGTTCAAAATAAAGATGAGTCAAGAAATTGTTGAGAAATGACGCTAATTTTTCTATAATCAGATTTATAAAAAAACGAAAAAAATGCGGACTAATAAGACACACAAGTTGATAACGGAGTTCGGCCAATTATGTCTACGTCTCCGGATTGATGCAGATCTTTTACTGAAGGAAGAGAAATTTACAAAGTGTTTACAAATACTCACAACCTCTCACTAACGCTTCTCTCTCACTTTTAGATGAAATGCATTACAAATGAATTTCTAAGGCTATATATATGCCTACACCTTCTCAATAGACGATCAAGATTAATTCTCACTTACTTTGATGGATGGTTGAGATTATTTCTCACCTACCGTCTCACCCACCAAATGGATGGTCAAGATTAATCCTCACCTACCATCTTACCAACCAAATATATGATCAAGATTAATTCCACCCACCAAATGGATGGTCAAGATCAATTTTCACCTATCATCTTACCTACCAAATATTTTGTCAATAAAAGATGCATCGTCCATCTTTATTGTCATTTATTTCTGGTGCATGTGTAGTTTGACCAACAATCTCCCACTTGAAGACTGGTTTCAATCTGTCTTCACACCTCGATCAATGCAACAACCTTTCTGGTCTTGTTACTCTAGTAGACCAACTGAAGTTGAGCACAATTTCAGTTTGTCGATAGTCACCGCCTTTGTCAACATATCTGATGGATTCCTGCTTCCTTGGATCTTCTCCAGTACTAACACATCATCTTCTAATAAAGATCTGATGAAGTGGTAACGAAGCCCAATATGCTTGGTTCTGTAATGAAATGCTGAATTTTTCGCCAAGTGTATCGCACTTTGACTATCACTATGCAAAATATTCTTCTCCTTTTTGAATCCCAACTCAGTTAACAAACCTTGAAGC